>JAFBJR010000144.1:2523137-2684284 GCA_016785285.1 Brachirus orientalis | reverse complement strand
AATATTTTCACCATTCCCTTTAAGCATATTATAGATCCATGCTTCTCAAACTGTGGTACCTCCAGAGTAAAATTAAATAATAATTTGCTCCATCTTATACCAGTGTTAGAAGTATATGTGAGGAAGAGGAGGATGATGAGAGAGCAGATTATGTTATTGGGAATAAATCTGCCTCCTGTGAAAAGTCCGTAGCTGACTTTGCTCGGCCTATTTACACCACAGTATTTTACTGTTGGTGATAATAGTGTTACTTCAAGAGCTCGGTATTTTTCTCAAGTGCTAGTATTTAAAAGTTTGAAAACCACTGTTATAGATCAAGTGATCTGAGAGAGAATGATTGTAGTGCAAAATAAAAGCTGCCTGTATGAGCAAAGAAACCTTAAACAATGGGAAGAGTCCTGCGCACAACTTCTCTGGTTCTGCTTGTGTCTGGGATGCGACTCGAACCTTTTAAAACGTAAGCCACCATCACCACCCCTCCATTACTTCACAAATGTCACCGTTTTCATTGTCATTTTATTAATTAGGACTCTAGTATTATAGTATTCATGACACTTAGTACAGTAGGATAGAATAAACACAGGGAATCACAGAATAACAGTCAGAAGCTCCGACAGCTTTTAACTAAAAATTAAAACGAATTTTTCTGTTTAGTGACAGCCCTAGTCAGGGAACTACGGTGGCCTTCACGTACCAGAAAGGATGTCTACTCTTTAACAACCTTCTACTCTTCCATTCTCCCGCTCTCTGTCCGCTACCTCCCTCTTCATTGGCTTATGCATCTGATTTATGAGGGCGGAGCTTTCACTTCAATACGTAAAACATGTCGGTGCAATAGACCAGTCTCCATAAAATCAAGGGCTTTGTCTATAGTGTATATTCTTATTAATCTATATTATATTCTTATATGCTTATTCTAGGGCTACAAAAACAGTTTGTATATTCCGTTTCTGCCAATAAATAAATATTACACACTGAACCTTTTAAGACAGTGTGTCCATTTCAGCTTTAAATCAGTAGCTTCAAAAAAGCAGACTGAAGTAAAATATATATGCTGAGGTTTCATGATGATAAATATTTGTCGTGACTTATTTTATCGATTCACAGCACAGTTCACTCCAGATTAATGAGAGAACCTTTTCATTAGGTCGGCGAGCTCACTCCCATTTTGAAAGTGACTTGTGCTGCGTTGTCGTTCTTTCTGGCGTGGGTTTCAGTCGATCGGGACTCACAGGATTTGAACACAAACAGCCGCTGCACCAGCGCAATTAGCAAAAATGGTTAGTTTCACTACTTTCTAATGCTGTTCCCACTCCATTGCATTTACTATTTTTGCCCTTTCACTGTACATTGCTGTCATACAAGACAAATGACGAGATGTTAGAGAACTCTGCTTTCCTCTATTATTCCATGGGAGAGGTTCAGCGACCCCATCTGAGAGTGTAGTTGAGAGTTTAACATTTAGGTCACACAGAGCTAACTCATTCCTCCTGACTGCAAAAAAACACTACTGCTGAGAATAAAAGATTCTGCATCTGCACAGCCACAGGGCAGTAAGAATGTTCTTGGTTAGAATCCTGAATTAACCAGGGCCTTTGTTTGCATGTTCTCCTCGAGTGTGTGGACTTTCTGAAGGTTTCTGAAGATTATGGTTACGTTAAGCCTGAGACACTGACCAGACTGTTGGCCGTGGCCTGTCAATGTGTGTAGCATCGTCGGCCCTCGTCGGCTTTATTCAGCAGGTTTAGATGGTGTCACCACCCGCCAGTGACAGCGATAAGTGAGATTAACTGAACAGCAAGAAGAGAAATCGAAATGATGAAGCAGACAAACTTTAACGATTCTTACATATGATCCTTCCTATCTTGTTTTAATTTGGAAATCTAGATGCATTTGGAGCAAGCATCAGTGTGATGACCAGTGTGTACCACTGTCTTTTTCAATGACAATTGCAGTACAAGGTCAAATATATTTATAATACAGTAGCACATTTAAAATCAAAGTGCATTATATGGTTACATAAAGTAAAATAAAATACAATAAGTGAATAAATAGAAAGATAAACTATAAGACCCATTAAAATAAGAATAATAAAAAAATAGAGATAAAGATAAATTATCAACTGGTATTAAAAAAAACCAAAGCAAATACTGTAAAGAGGATTTTAGAAGAGAGTGAAAACTTTCAAGGGTCTGGGCAGCCCAAATACAGACAGGCTGTTTTGCAGTTTGAAGCTGTCCTGCTTGAGACTTGTGTGGAGCTGATAGGCCTTATCACTAATGTTTGAACTCAAATTGTGAAAGAATAAAAGCAAATCCCAAGTCACATCTAAATAGTTTCTTATTTATGTGTAAAAAGCGTAGCTCTTAGTACCACTCTGTAATATTTAATAATAAATACCATGAAGTCATCAGCCATTATAAAATGCAGATAAATGCACAACACTGGAGAGCAGTAAATTCTTAATGTCCGCAGTCAAGCACAGTAAGCTTTTTCATGACCTCTGTTCTTCACATTAAGCAATGTTCTTAATGTTCTTCACATATATATATATATATAGTATATGAGGAAACTGCAATGACACCATAGTTTAAAATTTCCCAGCCAAATGCAACTTGCTTGTTTCAGTTTGGTCTGTTTTTATCCCAGGGTTTCCTTTTGCCTGGATCTCCAAAAAGCCTCTGTCTACATACAATACTCAGATCAAAGTGCTGTGTATGTAATGGATCGTAGTCCTCAGGGATTATTTGATATGTAGCGACTTGATTCCACACGCCTGCAGAAACACTGACTGTTCAGGACCAGGAATATAAACTGACAAAGGATTCACGGTAGTTTGGTTCAACATCAAACAGATGACAAAATGCACATTTAAGGTACTATACAATAGAAATCTCAGAGTGGCGAATCAACAAATTTGATCTCAAGGTCTTTTATCACATCTCCTGCTCCTCGCACCAGTGGAGCTGTAACATGATGAATGGCCAGTGATTTCCTCTACAAGGTCATCCTGACACCTCCAAACATTTGGGTCTCTCTTTCTGTGTGTGTGTGGTTCCCAGGGAAACAGAGATGGCATTTGTTTGCAGGCCAAATGAAACATCAACATCATGGAAGATAAGGGGAAATAGAGAGATGGATGTGTGAGGTGGCTTCATTACTCAGGTGTGTAGCTGGAAATCCAAGAAACACAAATGAAATAGAGGCATTTTATCTTTGTGTTTCAATAAATACTTTGATTTGTGGTTAAATATGTAAAAACTAACAATATTGTGGTTTTACATTAAAACCACATCGCACAAAAGGCATGCTGTCACCGTGTTTCACTCTCACTGGAATGTACCAGCTGCACTGATGTCAGCAGGTGTTGCAGATGTTAGCAAACACGTCGACCTTGTCAGTACAAGTCTGTGCCACAGAAACCAAATTCACCACTAGTCACATCTTTCAACTGCCTCCGAAATTCACTTTACAGCTACAAAGTGATGAATGAAAACATAAAGCTGTTTTCAGAAATGTCCGTAAATTTGCTTCCAGACGTTTTCCAGAGATTGTCGTTCACGTATGGTTCAGCTGGTGGAAGATTGTTAGAGTCAGACGCTTTCCCATCAGAAAGTTTCTGGAAATGTTCCTGTTGTATTCTGAAAAAATTGCCTCAAACTGGATAGAGTTCCAGAAAACATCTTGAGTGATTTTATAAAAACTGACCATTGATTAGTATAACATCCCTGTCCCTTCCTTTTCATTTATATTAAAAGTCTGATGTTTGTTAAGGTTTAAAGAAGAATATAAACTAGTCAGAGGCAGAGTAAGGAGCAGTTCCTCAAACTCTTATGATGAGAAATAATTATTAACACAGCTAATGCAATTTAAAATAGATGAGTTGGAGGTTAGGTCTGTTTTTAGAGTGAATCAAAGAAGAGGCAAAGAAACAGAGAAAATGTGGGGGAATATTCATTGTGGTTCAATATGGTTTTACTGTTGTTTCACAATCATGTTATCCATGGTTCAAATCTGTACTAACATACTGAGAGTTGCTTTATTTACATTTACATATTTACATCATTTACAGACTGGAATCATGGCAATAATTTACACTGTAGGTTTAATATATCTAATGTAAAGACAATGTGGTTTCGGGCCATCATCATCTCTTATGCATGATCTCTGTTTTTCTGGTGTCTATTAAATTCTCAGTCATTCATCAGTAGCTGTCTGCTGCTATAGCTTTGAAAGTAGAATCTGTGCCTGAATGTATAAAATAAGAAAATAAAGACATTTTTTCGCAAAAAATGGGATCTAAAGAAAAGTGGAATTATAATTATTGAAAGATACAGGGGTTATTCCTGAGTGTTAACATTTGCCTATTGTGGTTTTTGAGAATTTCAGCACCTTCAGCTGAGTTTGGAGTTGTGATGCAGGTTGCGTCGTGAGTCATTCTCGCCTTTCCTCACCTCCCTCCCTCATACTGGGAATTATGCAACGCTCCACAGGGCTGTCAGGAGAGAGTGAGTGAGGGAGGGAGGGTGGGCACCATGTGTGTGTGTGCGTGATGATGATGTGTGGATGGAGAAAGAGAGACAGATTAGAGTTTATGTGAGAGCGAAAGAAAGAAAGAAAGGAAGGCAGAATGAGAGTTACCCCTTGTTTATAACCTTCATTCACTGTTCCATCTGCTCTCACTCATAACCCTCCATTCCTTCACTCCTCTACCCCTCAAGGTCACCAACAAGGACATTTGAGACACACTCTCTGGTCTGTGATTGGCTGTCACTGCAGCAGAGCGGGGCCTTAAAGAGACAGCCACTTAAACAGATGGCAGCCATCTTTGCCAGAGCAGAGCAGCAGCAGCTGAAGGAGGCGTGATGCCCTCACACTCATGGGTTTTCCAAAAATGCCTTTTACCCTCTTTCCATTAAATATTAATGCTGAGCAGTGTAAGGATAAAAAAATTCTAGATTGGAGGCTGAGTTTTTATTTGCTTTTGCCTCTGAGCAGGAAACAAGGTCAAAATGACTTCCTGTCCTTTACTATGTATTGATCATTTGTTATTGATCATTTGTAGAGATGATAAGTTAACATACACTAAAGCCAGGTCCTAAACATTTGACAGTGGAGAAGTTTTAGTATTGTAACTGCTTCTACTAAACTGTTTTAGTAGAAGCAGAAGAAAGTATGATGAGAGCTCAGAAAGCTGGAGGGAAGATAATGAACATAAATTTAACAGGAAGAGATGATGTCATAGCAAAGTGGGATCTTGTTTGTTATATGCTATCATATGCAAATGCCCCTTATGTAATATTGTCTTGTATATGAGCTTTTTAAAAATGAATGTAAATTAAATAACAGTATAAAGTTTCATGGGTGCTGTCCATGGTGCTGAACCGTGGAGCTGTAGTTTCCCCTCTATCATCATCTTGCAACATCTACATTAAACAAGAGAATCTGAGTTTTCATTTAATTAGCTATCCAGTGTAATTAATCACTTTAAGATATTTTCTGATGGTAACAAATGGACAAACAAAACACAGGTAATTATGTTTATCTGTGTGTTCTAGGGAGTGAGGACATTTTTGCTGGTCCTCAGGTACTGGTTGGTTTTAGGTTAAGGTTACGGTAGAGGCTAAATATTGTGTCATATCCATGAGTGTTCTCACTAAGATTTTTGTCAAAACGTGTGTGTCTATGCGTGTTTGTATACACTTGTTTTTGTTACCTCTTTAAGACTTTTCTGGCATAAACACCAACCTTGTCCTCACTTTTGGTCATGGAGACCAAAACTTGGTCCCAGTGAGGTGGAACCTCAGGAATTGGTTACGTTTAGGGCCTAGATTTGAATTTTAAGAATGCTATAAAAGTGTGTGTGTGTACCTGGCATTGCTTATGTTGTCTAATAGCAGGCAACCATGTATGCTAATTTATCTCTCATGTGTGTGGAGGTGTGTGCATGTTCATACCTGCAGGACATGTCTGTGCTCGATAATGCAGTGATGATGCTCATCAGATCATGCAAGACATTTTGCTCAATTACAGGTACACACACACACACAAGTACTGTTTGCTATGTGAGTTCTCCTTTTTTATTCAGTAAATAAATCGTTACCTTGAATCGTATGAAATATTATTTTAGAAAATGGCAGTAGAAAAATAACACAAGAAGCAAAAACAGAAACATTTTTAGTAGTTGTCTTCCAGATATATACTGTGAATACCAGGCTTTAGATGATGAGGTCTGGTTATCACCCACAGTTTTTGTTTTCCCAGGGTTTGCTCACAGTCCCAGGGTTTGTTTTGTATGTTGATGAGAGTCTTACAGTCGTATGTAGAATATAAGAGTATAATTACAGTAAGTCTCCATAAAATGAACAGAAATGTGACTTGTAACATTAAATTTGTGTGCATTTGTGTGTGTTTTTCCGCTCTCAGTCTCTTCAGACTGGACTTGGCTCAATCAACTTTTACATCATCTGTGTTTACAAGTGAAATGAGGCCTCTAATGAAAACAGTGACAAAGCGTTTTTCTCATCACAGGATCTGTTGCAAGTAATCAAATCATAATCAGCATCAGCAGAAGTTATAAATGATTGCTCTCACCTCCCTCCCTTCATTCATTCATCCATCCTGTCTCTGATTTCTCTTGGCAGTTTTGTTTTGTGTCGGCTGGATGATTAGAGAGCAAGGATAAGACATTAGTTGCTATGGAGACCAGGTCTGTGAAATGTTTTTTGTTCTGTTCCTCTCCTCCCACTCCTGTATCTTACAATACACCCTGTTGTTTAACCTTCATGAAACGATGCAGTGAACCTCACTGAAGTAAAAACACACCATCGTTATTAACCTCAACCTCCACACAACTCATGTCAATGACAAGTCCATGACATGTGACCTGCACTTGCTTTGATTTTGTAAACGTGCACTTATAGGATATGTAAATGTGCTAATGTGAGGCCACATGGTTGGTGTGGGTGGTTAGCACTCTTGTCTTTGCAACAAGAGGTCCCGGGTTTGCCACCCGGTCACAACAAGGGCCTCCCCATGTGTGCATGGGTTCTCCCCAGGTTCTCCAGTTTCCTCCTACAGTCCAAAAACATGCAGATTTAGGGATTAGGCCAGTTGGACACTCTAAATTGCCTATAGATGTGAATGTGAGAGTAAATGTTTGTTTGTCTCTATGTGGCCCTGTGATGGACTGGCAACTTGTCCAGGGTAAGCCCCACTTCTCACCCCCATGTAAGCTGGAGTTGACATGTGACCCTCATGTGGAGGATAAAGTGGTAGAAAGTGAGTCAGTGTTTAAAGATTGGAAATTAGGTATTTTAAATGCAAGTGTGTATATAAATACACAGAGTGAAGAAAACCTGGCAAAGACACAAGAGACAGACCAAGTTGTAGAATTCACTTTTGACTCAATATTGACACTTAGAACTCGATATTGGCTCCTACAAGTAGCATAGGAGGCTTTGCATGCATTACAAAAACTACAAAATCTCTCCAGTTTGCACTCACAATGTTGAGATTTCCATGGGGACTTCAAAACACCATGAGGCATTTACTTCCTCAAAAGTCTATCTGTATTTATTCACCAACATTTTACTAACAAACATGCTGCTTTACCATTTGGCAGCCTATAAGATTATGTTTAGTCGCATCTATGGGTGAAGTTCCACGTTGCAACCAATTTATTAGTTTTGGCAGCACGGTGGAGTACAAAAAATGAGCAAAATGACAATTTAATTCAAATTAATAGAATTAACAAAAGAAAATCAAAGTAATATTTAGTAAATTAAAATGAGTAGTATGCAATATGAATATACAATGTGTGTAATTGGAGGACAGAATAAGAATACACAGTGCAAACAGATACAGTAAATAGAAAACAGGGCTTGAAAAGGCTGAAGATAGATAAAAATGCCAAACAAAATTACATTAAACCAAAAGTGTTTGTCTCTATGTGGCCCGGTGATGGACTAGTGACCTGTCCAGGGTGTACCCCACCTCTCACCCTATGTCAGCTGGGATTAGGCACCAGCGCCCCACCACCTTCATGTGGAAGATAAAGTGGTAGAAGATGAGTGAGTGAAAGTGCTGTACAAGAATGAGTGGCAATACAGCAACAATTAAATATTTACAAATAAAAGTGAAAATATGTGCAGTGTTTGTATAACCCTAACAAAATAAGAATCCACAGTGCCAAGAGGCAGTGACAGTATTTGTGAGGCATTTCCCCCCAAGGAATGATGAATAATAAATAAAACAATAACTTTGTACAGATCACATTATCTCTCTGGTAAACAAACCCCTCTATCAATACAGTTTAAATGAGTTCTCTGCTGCATTTTAACGTTGTTTTCATGCGGCTACATCACACATTTCTTTTAGTGTGTGAGTATGACAGGTTTTTTTTTTTTTGTTCTTTTTTTGCAGCTCAGTTTGTGAGAGAGAGAAAAAAATGTGATTAATGGTGCAGGATGGAGGGATGACAAAGCAGTGCAAAAACCAGGCCATGCTTCAATTATGATAGATGGGAATATTGATCCCAGCTGTACCCAATCTCAAAATACACACCTGCGCACACACACACGCAAACACAGGCACACCCTTAACCAAGCTAGCCTGTACACACATACACACAATGTTACATTCATAGACAAACAAAGTAACACACATTTTTCTTTCCACACTCTTGTTAATTCTCTTTAATTTGTTGCTGGTGAAACAAGTGTACTTCTTACCTTACCACCTCACCAATCACTAATCAGTAGACTGACCAAAGTACTGTAAATCGTTTACAGTAAACGTGGCAGCATCCCCGTAATATTTGCGTATTATTTCTGAGAATCACGTTTCCTTGTTTGTTTGACTAACATTGTCTGTGGAAGTATTTTGCACATAAATTAGAAGTTCTTAAAAGTGATGCTGGCAGTCTCTTAAGTTGGTAACTACAAATGTAACCATTAGGTCGTCAGTAGGTTGATTTAGTAAAATAAATTTAAAAACGATCTAATGAGAGAATAAACACATATTGAAATGTTGTACTAGCTATTATTAGGGTATTACTGTAATTTCAGGATCCTAATTATACAGAAAATCAAAGTCTGTAACCTGTGACATAAAAAGTATTCCAAACATGCTGCAATGACTCAAGTTTTATTTAAAAGTGTGTTGTTTTTACCATTTTTTTTATAAGTTCATGTCAGTTTTTCCAAATGTGAATTGTTTTAACCAGTTTTTCCTAGTGTGGTGTTTTTACCAGTAGCAGGAGGCTCCAAAGCTTTGCTAAAGCTTTCAAACATACCAAACCACCTCAACTGTACAGGGCTGAATGTGTTTGCTCCTTGTTACTTGATTTACTAAAAAGTAAATTTTATGCTTTTGCGTTTTGTTTTTTTTGCTAGATTCAGCAAGGTGAGCCCAAACGTTTAAGCGCTTGTCCACCATGATGGCTAACATTGTAGCGCAAATGTTAAGCATAAATGTCTACAGCAGTATCATGCTTATTAATACTTATGTGCTGAACTAAATGTGAACGTAAATATGAATTAAACACCAGTTTTAGTTGCTTTAGTTGTTTGTGTGTGAGCGTGTCTTAAACAGACTGTGAGCTAACCTATCTTTGTGAGGACATTTTGACCTTGTGAGAATATTGTGGCTGGTCTGCCACAACTTTAACAGGCTTTTTTGAGCATTAAAACTTGATTTTAGGGTTAGAATTAGGTTTATGGTTGTGATGGTTAAGGTTAGGCTACGGGGATTGGGAATGCTTGGGAATATATCAATGAGTGTCCACACAAAGAATGTAAAAGCATGTGTGTGTGTGTCTGGCAGCTGTACACTATACATAGTACCCTGCTCCATTTAAAGGCTCTAATAACAGCAATGAATAACTGTCTCATCTTCCACAGCAGGTGGTGCAGACAGAAATAAAACATCTGAAGCTCCAGCTTCGCCCTGACGACCCTTAATAACATCACATTGTTTCCATGTCATTTTTTTGTTTTCATTTCATGCTGCAGTAAAAAGGTTTTCAGTTCCCCATATCAGCACTGAGTAAGGCATATTTATACACATAACAGTGTGGCTTAGCCTTGTCTGCATTATTAGTTTTTTTAAATCTACATAAACACACAGTGCTGTATATAATGTACTCATGTACATAATATACATGTAGTTACTTGTTCCGTCTTTTATTAAGAAATGCTTTTGTTAATGTTTGCCATGTCTTTCTAGTGTTTTATCAACGCAGTTATAGCAGTCTAATGCAGATTTGTTGTCGGGCACTAGTTTCAACCGCGGGGACACATCGCAGGGAACCCTGCGCGCTGCGGTGGCCTGTCGGCCTGTGCGCAGCCGCGGAGGGAGACGGCATCCGAAGAAGAAGCCTCCAATCCGGCTCTACTTTCCAGCGGCATCATTCGGGAGACAGTCGGTGGAGAAGCAGCGGTGGCTGCGCGTCATTTCAACGTTTAATGCCGGTTAAAATAAGACAATTTTTCATTTTCAGCTGAACACAGCCCCTGCCAAGGTGCTCCATGAAACGCTGCCTTGTCAAGTCACCCTTTTATGCCCGCTCCTCTTAAGGAAACACAGATATTGTAGGATTTTATGTTTTTAGTGACAGAGATAGCTGTCAACTGAAGGGATCCATTTTAGTTTCCGCCCTTTAAACACACTATCCCGGTTATAGCGAGTCATTTTGCTGAGGAGACCCGACTGACAACGCCAAAATGGGGGTGAGTGCTTTACATTTCTCAAACACTCTTTAGCTTTATTACGTAATAAAATGTCGGTTTTGGTGCAGTTTGCGGTGCGACGTTAACGGCTGTTATACGAGGAAGGACATGTGTGACATAAATACATCATTATCTGTCAAACGGTTGGAAAATTTGCGTGGTTGTCACTGACAATCACACAGCCGGGTCTATTTTCTCTCTAAAAAGGCATCACATCTGGTTAGACGACATTTTTAGCTTCATTTATTGCGCAAACTCAACCCTAGAACACTTTTACGGTTCGTACCATTGTCAATACACCTGTCGTGTTTTATTTTATCCGGAGAAAACCTCTACCAAAGTAGAGTCAAACCGTGCAGGAGTCGAGCCGCCCCGTGCGACAGAACCGGCTTAGGGCGGTAACGCGTTACAGTAACGGTAAGCTTCCGATCTCTCCTGTGTCAAATACAAGGTGTTTCTGCCTTCACCACATGACAACTAAAAAGCAGGAGATCGATTAAATTCATGGTAGTTCATCAGGGTGTGGATACTTTCACAGCTTCACTTTAAACCATAGACGCACAAAATGGACGCCTTCATTAGTTTCATCATGATTCACATCAAAACACAACTCATTCATTTTAAATTCCAAGCCATTCATTACACTAACATTAGTGTCGAATGATAGAAGAACGATTGCAACGAGTAACTGTGCCAAATTAGACGTCATTTCATGTCTTTGTATTTATTAGGAAAATAATAAATATGGCATTTATCCAGTTGTGATTTAAAGTAAATATATTGATTATCAATATAACATCTTTTGCCAGGAGCTGCAGCTGCTCCAGGGAATTAATGCACGATTATGGTCAGACAGCATGAAATCACATAACTGCAATCATATGTTCATAAGGTGCAGTTAAGGTCCTTGTAACCTGGACTACTGGTGAAAATCCGCAGCCAGGACTGCGTATAATCAAGTTGTTGATCCAAGTCTGACTGCAGCAACTCCTCATCATCAAATACATTGTATGTGTGTGTGATTCTTATGTTATAGTCCTTTCGAAAGAGAAAACTGGGATTAATGATATGACTCAGATTATAAGCATGTGAAGTGGGAAATATGCAAATAGATTATATGGTCAGGGCTTGGACTGAAAACCACGAAGGCTGAAATCCCCCCTCCTTCGATTTGAGCCTTTGGTGCATTTTCATTCAAACATTACATAATGCGACAGTGCAGTCCCCTTGCTGTCATCGATTGTGCTGCTCTGTTCAGAGGCAGCTCAGGTCTGGAAAGCAAAAGAGGACACTGACAAGTGCGTCAAAATGGTTCCTCAGCGATGCTCAATCCTGCTTTTACCCCTGCACCCTCATGAAAATGTATAATCCCAGAGGAACACGAGTGTAGACACAACCATCGCCTCCACTGTCTGTCTGTAACTCCTTGAAAACCTCAGTAAACCATCCGGTCGTAAAGGACATCCTAATTTAGCCACCAAATTTAGAGTTCATGATGTAATTTCTCATAAAAATCCACTGTTGTGATTCTGTTGCATTTTTAGTAAGGTTGTATCCAGTGTCAGTATTTTGTAGTGAGGTTTCCCAGCTCTGTATCTTATTTGCATTGCAGTATTGTGTTATGGTATGTGAATCGAGCCTATAAATTCAGCCAAACATGCACTGGAGGACAACTGCAGCTCCATTTCTATGTGGTGTCATGCTATATATTTCTGCTAATGGAGTATCCTGGGCAGTGGGACTCTCCTCTGCTCCACACTGAGGTTCTTGGAGGAGGAGGAGGAGACTGGGATGAGAAAGGCCAAGTTGCAGAAACGTAGCCCGCTCTGTCATGGTTTATGATGTTGACCAGCAAATTCGCCAGAGGGAGACACACATACAAGTCTGACAACTGCGTACGAAAGCACAGGAGGATGGTGCATGTGGGGCAGGAGTAGAAGCACCCATGTTTAGGCTGTGATTTGCTAGCCGGCTGGGTGGAGTAAGAGAAGATTTGGGTGAAATGGGCAGTGTCGGGAGGTGGGGGAAGGTCTGGGGGAGGTTCAGTTGACGAGGCAGCACGAATGAATTGATTTGGTCCAATCAATTGACACAGGGGGTCGCTGCTGGAGGCAAAAATCGGGTTGGTGGGTGAAAAGAGGAGATCCTAGGTTTGATCTTCAGCATTTCAGCATGCCTTAATGCCTAAATGCATTGAGTCATTGCTATGTTATTGGCTTGTCAGATATTTGAGTTAAAAGGCAGGTGTCTCTAATAAAGTGGCCAGTGAGTGTATATCCAATATATTGTCTAAATTGTGTCTGAGCATAGCCGTTTTATCGAATGATATTGGCTAAGAGATAAAAGGAGAGAGAGTGACAGAGAGATGCCTTTGTGGTGAGTCACCTTGAGAAGGGTGAGCAGTGGGAAAGATGGAGGAGCTGTGAAGAATGTAAGAAGAGATGGTGGGATGCTGCTCATGTGCAGTAGTGATGACACAGAAGAAGGAGCAACATTTAGTGGAGTCAGAAGAGAAAATGAAGCAACGGACACTGAAGGAGAAAAAATCTTAAGGATACACAAGGATAAATGCATGAGCTGACATCCCATCATACACTGGGTGCGGAAGCTTCAGGGGAGAGCCAATGGCAGTGGAGGAAGGATTGTGCGTGGTGTTAATGTGTAAGTGTCAGAGGCGGGAGGCTCTCATGGTGTCTAATTAACTGAAGGAACATACATTTACTAAACTAGCCAACAGTGGCAGGTTTGATTTTCCGCTGTTTGTGTTGCACTGGTGACAACTCACTATGAACCCCACATCATGTATTGTCTGTCTTTTATTATGCATTTTTTTAATCTAATCAAAACTTATAGTGGAAAAAAAAATATGGCACAGCCCTATTTGATATCACTAACTACCTTTTGATGTTGCCACGCACACTGCATCCTTGCTTACGTGATTGCAGTTACACCCTATATGTCCTTATGGCCCTGGACTCCTCTTGCGTAATACCAGTTAGTCAATATCTCATCAGTGCAGGCTCTCACCCTCTTGTCCACCACTAGCCTTCTGTAGCGTCGATCCATGCTACTACTAATGACTTATCAGGGTTTTCCATTGTCACTGATTCCATTGGTTCTGAACAGAGTAGAGAGAGAGAGTCACTGTGGGTGTCAAGGATAACTGGCTGTCTAAGAGAGTGAAACGTCTCTGCTCACTGATCATTGTAACAGTATTACATAACACACCTTCACATGAGGCACATCATTAGAAAATTCCAATGTCCTCCCCCTCGCCCCACCACATTTGACATCCAGTTATTTAGGAGGAGCCATTGGATTGGATGTTGCTAGGAAACCTTGCATCCCCCAACCATTAAGCCACTGAAAGTAGATGCCATCAATCCATTTCTGTCAAAAACTGCCATTTTCTATTGCACTCTCAAACACTGTGGGAGGTGAGATGCTGCTTAATGGTGGAAAAACAACGCAAATCTGTAGTGTGCTTTGTTAGTAGTGTTAGCTGACGACAACCAAGGCTTCATCTGTACGTGCATATTTCATACAATCAAGCCAAAAAAGTCATTCATTCTCCTGTACTACTAAAGATTTTTATATGCATTTGACTGGAAACAGATGTACTTAAAGACAGCAACATCATCACACAGTCTTCGTTGTGAACATGGCACAGACTGTCTCCTCGTGACTAAACCTCCGTGCAGATGAGT
This sequence comes from Brachirus orientalis, assembly GCA_016785285.1. Classification (NCBI taxonomy): domain Eukaryota; kingdom Metazoa; phylum Chordata; class Actinopteri; order Pleuronectiformes; family Soleidae; genus Brachirus; species Brachirus orientalis. Next base: position 2,669,847 of record JAFBJR010000144.1, on the reverse strand, counting down.
AGGTCAAAGCAGAGAGAACAGGGAAACAGATGGGCAGCCTGGTAGGAGGAGAATGTCAACAAAGTGGGAGGGTGAAGGGTTGGACAGATGTGGAAGGATCCCTTTTACTGTTTCTGTGTGTGTGTGTGTGTGTGTGTGTGTGTCAGTCAGTCCATCAGTATTTTCTAGGTCGGTCTGCCCACTGATCTGTGTGATAATACATTTCTTTATATGTGTGGTCACTATGATCCACTGTGGCACCAGACCAGCTATAAAAGTCCTCTGGCACTAACATAATCAGCAACTTCCTCCATTTAAATAACAAAAATATGACAATTTGGTCACTTTAACATTATCAGATTTAGTTGGTAAATAGCCCTTATACCAAGTGGTTCAGAACCAAGGTATAGAAAGCAGCTGCTGACATGTACGGTGATATTTGTGCTATTTCATCCACTTCAAGACCTTTGATACGAAAGGTTTTGTTTGCCTTTGGATTCAAATGTGAACTTTACCCAATGGCATAATCAAAGATGACCTGAACTGAATGCCACGTACTGAACAAAACAGCTCAAACACATGTTGAAAATCAAATAATTGAAACTAATGAGCGTATCTGTGTTGTAGAGATTCTAATCCAAATAATTAAAGATGTCTTTCCTCATTACAGCTTATTTGAAGATTCAACAGTATGATCGTGAGATGTTACTCATTAATTTCAGTCATACTTAGATATGTATCTACCTCTTTAATTTGTTTGATTTGATTTTTTTAAACAAAGATGAATTATACATGAAGTGGACTGTGTCGCATTGATAAAATGTCCCCGTTTGATATCTGAGATTGGACCAGTGATTTCTGCAGATTGAAAAATGGGTAGACCAGCCTTCCTCAGACCTGTAGGGCTTCTCTGTGTTACAGAATGTTAGCAGACCACACATGTTCACTGGCACGTGTACAATCTGTTGTGTTGCTCAGTATGAAACATCTGGATGCTGCTGAAATATTCTCAGGTTTTACAGCCTGTAACAGTAATTTTAGAAAAAAAAATTTCAGTCACAAAAATGACCTGTTAACTACATAATAACACTGACACTGAAGGTTGTACCTATGTATATCGTACACTGTCTTTCTGCATTTAATTCTGCAACTACTATTAGCATTATTTATTCATCTTTGCTTGATTAATCCATGTTTTTTATTTTGTGTAGAAATTGTGAAAGCCATTTTCTTCGAAACCTCAAAATGATAACGTCTGCAAATTTGCCGTCATTGTGAAGAAAAGTAACCAGAAATATTCATATTTAAGTAGCTGATATTAGAGAACTGAAATATCTGGTGATTACTGCAAAAATCAAGAATTCAGTACATGGAAATGTAGTTGTCCTGGTTTGGTTCAGAAATGTCTGACAAGAGAAAAGTAGCGTTTGGGTGGTGAGGTGAATGTCGACCTTGATAATCCAAAATCTGTTTTCTTTATTTACCCCTCATATTTATTTCATCCATTTATAAATGATTGTTACATCTGTATTCTGCGGTCTGTGTGTGATAAATTAGAGCCCAGCACTCTTCAGGCAAGAAAAAAATAAAAAAAAAAGGGGGAAATAATCACGTATGTAGCCAGAGGCAGATGAAAAACAGTGCAGGCATCATTGATTTCATTGGTTTTTCTTTCCAGCAGTGACTTTAAATATGTGTTCACTGTGTTGTGTGTAGTTCAGGTGTATTGGCTTTTTCTAATGCTGCACAACTGTGAAGGGTCTGTTTATGTGCTTGAGTCAATGGCCTTGTCATCCTGACAGTCGTCTTCCCGAAAGTGTGTGAGCATCAGGGAAAAGGAAGTGAAGAAGTTAGATATGCTCATCCTTTCATTTAAAATGTTGCAGTTTTCATTTGTCAAATTTATTTTTGTTTTTTGTTGAGTTATTGCTTCGATTTGATTTGTTAAAACTTGTTGTTTCCTTTACATAGTGGAAATTCAAATTAATTCAAATATATTCAGTCAGTGCATTTATGCCACAGAAAGACAGAAATCATTGTTGCTAGTTAAGTGAATGAGAATGGATGAAAGAGAGACGATGGGACAGAGAAAGAGAGAGTAAAGGGATTGTTATTGTTCACTGGGTTAATCTAGTATAGTAGTGTAATAAACAGCAGTAATCTGACCGCCTTCTGGACACTGCTGCCCGAGGGAAACTATGCACCTCCTAACAGATGGCAGCAAACCCACACAAAAACATAAAACACAAACAACATAAATATGTATACACAAAATACAATAAGCACCAGCATGGAAAAATCATCAAGCATGTAGTCAAGCAGCAAATTAACATATTTGCAGATGGAATAAAAATAATTCTTAATTTATCTGAGATTTATTACACATTACACACTATGAACTGAACACTGAATGCACAAAATGCAAAAGTATACAAACTTACAAGATTACCATTATTGATTTTCCATGTCAGTTCAGCAACATTAGTTTCGCCAAACAACTGCACATTCAACGTCTTAAATATGAGATTTCGATTATTCTCTTGTAACATGAGAATAGGTATGAATTTTTAAACAGTATTTACTCAGTTTTCTGTTATTTTTGTATAAATATTGGCCAATAGGTATTTGGCAATTGTTTAGTTAAGGAAATGATTGAATACTGATGTAGACTAATGAAGCTGTCCAGTCAAGTCAAGTCAGTTTTATTTATATAGGGCTTTACAGTGACATCCTCTATCCTTAGACCCACAGATTGAGTGAGGAAAAAACTCCAAGCTGTACATGGTTTTCATTCAACTTTAACATCTTGCCAGATGTGTCATCAAGTAACGCCACTTAGAAACAAGTACAAAAATTTGGTATCTGTGTTTCCATCATGGTACAGTTCAATTTGGTCCAGTGTGGCACGGTTTGGAATAATAAATTACTCTGGTTGCAAGAGAGTTACATTTTTATTTCGCCCAATCAGCTGACTGTCATGGGTTGAGATGGTCTAGCTCCACCCTGACCTGACCGTACCATTTTACCCTGGGAAGGGTGCCAAAACATGGAACGGTAGGGTCTTGTTGTTTTGGTATCCCTATTCCTAATGGGAACACAAGAAACAAACCAAATCTTTCCAATCGACAGAAACAAGGCTATAGAGGACAGAGTGAAAGGTGGTAGACTTGTTGTCATAGCAGCAGAATTTGAATTTTTCCCGCATACTTATGCTGTGCATCAAAGGTCAGGCCAGACCTTTCCAGTCAGAGTGGACACACTCTGATGTAAAACTGGAAAACTGTGCAGAGAGATTTGTTGAGATAAGAGGATTTAAAGCAAGTATGTTTGTTTAGTTGGCTGTCAACTAAAAAAAAAAAAACATCTTTTCATCCAGTGGTAACAAAAATAAATAAATAAAACAAACCTCACTGTCAGGACTAATCCATGTAAGAGCACTCCCAAATTATCCCAAAGGGTTAAACATAATCGGAGTCTCAATATGTGAACATCTGCTTGATGGTGTCAGTTGATAATGCTGCCACAGTCGAAAGTACCTTTGGTTGTAAGCTGTGAAAAGCCTCCAGCAGGTTTTAGTTTAGCTCAAAGTAAAAGTGAAATGGACGTCATGAGGTTAAACAGGCTATTTAAATTCTCACCACAATAGAGATTTCCTCCAGTGGTGGGTTCATTTAATTATCCACACTTTATTTGTTTTGCGTCCTACATTAGCATATAATAAGCTGGCTCGATGAGTGCTCTCTGTAATTTGAAAAGCACAGTCTTTCACCATCCTTGTTCAAATCTACAGTACGTTTTCCCACTGGGCTACAGTTGACTTCCCATTTTTCTGCTTTTTTTTGCCTCATGCTAAAAAAAAATGGGCAGTTGAATCCTTGAAAATTAGATATTTAGCTGTCAAGTTTTTTTTAAATTCATCTCTATTTTGAAATCACTGGTTTTGTTTTGTTGTTTGGATTGATTTATATTTATTAGATTTTTTCTCTTGGTTTGAAGCTCTCACTTCACATTACAGTCCAATTAATGTGGTATGAACTCCATCGATTTATTTCTTACAACCTTACATCATCTGGCCCTGTAAATTATTAGAATTTTGTTTGTTTTTAAATAAAGTATGATTTATTTTAATGTTTCTTATTTTAATATCCTCAATAAAGTACAGTAGATATTGTAGGAGTTGCCATATTATAGTAATGAATCTTTCTCAGTACAGGATTCTATAATGCATGGGATTTAATGTGTATATATATATGAAGGGAAAATCTTTCTTGGCCACATGGGGAGTTTTTTAAAGATTGTATTAGCTTATCACACAGGAACACTGTATAATAAGTTCCTCCCATAAGAAGTTCAGATAAACATGATTGTCCTTTGTGGAATTTACCTTGGACACATATTGTATCTGCTGTTAAAATACAAATCTCACAGTACCAAAACAGTAAATCTGTAACCATAACAGTACACCTGACTTATTTTTGACAATTTATTATTACCATATCAACAAATCTAGAGTAGGTTGTGTCTCACATAGACACATAGACATCCTGCATTTTATTCTGACATTTACCTGTTTCCATGGGAGATGCTATGCTGAGCCGAGCAGCTGGCTGACATTTGAGTTCTTTGCTAGAGACCTTCAGGGTGTTCATCCTGGGTGCTGCATGCTGGGAAAACTTGTGATTTGAGAAAAGGCACTAATCCCCCTGGAGCAGACACACAAGCACAGTAGCTTCACACTCATTTCACACGCATTATCGCTTTATGTTTTAAATGTAGACATGGCAACCGTGACAAAAGTGAGAAAACAATCTGAGAACAGTCAGAAATGATCACATTTCACTTGTCATATTGCAGAGCTTTACTGAACAACAGACATAACTGAAAATCTAATAATGTTTGCATAGACACATGTAAAAAATATGTTCAGATATGCACACAAACACATTAACCCTCCAATCTCTCTCTCCTGGCCCTTCATTTTCCCCTCATCACCCTCTTTCCTGACTGCTCCTCTCAGACACAGCAGTGTTCCCTTCAGTCTTAATGCCAGTAGCTTAAATTAGCTCTGGTGTAAATTGCATTTGAAGTGCAGCTCTTGAAACAGTCCTGGGATCCACTGATGCCAAATCTAATCAGGAAGTGCAGAGTTCTCCTTCTCTCACCAGGGCTCTACGGCTGAGTTTGCATCTCAATCAAGATGTTTTGATTGTGGATTTTAGAAACCAAACAAGTTCTTACAAGTACTGTTTTACTGATCAGTGACAGAGGAAAAATGTGTTATCGTAGCTACACATTGAATAGGTAAGACATTCTTTAGCAAGCGTCTTGTAAAGCTCTCTTATCTGTTCTCTGAGCAGATGAGTCCATAAGATAGATCAAGTTATCCGAGGTCAGGTCGCGGGGGCAGCGGCTTAAGCAGTGAAGCCCAGACTTCCCTCTCGCCATCCACTTTGTCTATCGCCAAGAGACATACTCTCTCCAGTGAGTCCTGGTCGTCCCCGGGGCCTCCTCCCAGTGGGACGTGCCTGGAACACCTCACCAGGGAGGCATCCAAGAGGCATCCTAACCAGATGCCCAGAACACCTCATCTGGCTCCTCTCGATGCAGAGGAGCAGCGGCTCTACTCTGAGCCCCTCCCGGATGACCGAGCTTCTCACCCTATGTCTAAGGGAGAGCCCAGACACCCTGTGGAGGAAACTTAGTTCATAAAGATACTGTTCATTGGGGATGAACAGTTTGGGATTGTGATTGCAATTTGATTTATAGAATAACAACATACATAATAAGTCTGTATTTATTGTGCATTTACTGTGTATTTGATTAAAAATGTGAAAAAACATTAACTATGTGACAAGTATATACAATATTTACAAAGTCAATTTAAACATGTACAAATTATGCATCAATCGCACAGGGCAAAGTGAACTGTTTATTGGACCATATTTATTGATCTTTTGTGTGTTTGTGTGTGTAAACAGTATGGACGGTCGGACAGCTACCGCGTGGCCACCACGCAGGACAAGGACGAGAAGGAGTCGCCCAAGAAGGGAAAGGGAGGCAAGGATCTGGATGACCTTAAGAAGGAAGTGCCCATAGTATGTATTCTGCTTCCTTTACTTCCCAAAGTCTCATTCATGATATTTCCTGCTCCTTAACTTGCCTTAGAAGCTGAAGAATCACATACTGTGGTGGTTTTAAATCTCATTTAAAGTCAGCAGAGCTGGTGGTTTCACACGCAGAATAACTAAAAGCCTTTTAAAAGTCCCAGCTGAGCAGATAGATCAGTGTGCTGAGCAGACAGTGTTTCCTGGCTTCACTCCAGCATAGACCAGCGAACCAACTGTAAAGCCAGCTCTCCATTTAAAACGGAGATGAGGAAGATGTAGTATTTCACAGCAAGTGTTTTACAGTAGTGGTACACTGTAGTTTTAGGTAGTGGTGTGAGCCAGATCCTGTATTATCTTGCAATTTAATCCTGTTATGTAAAATCTTGTTCCCACAGGAACCCACAGTAGTTTCTTCTGATATGAAAGTGTATGAGCTGGTTTGTCATAGATTAACACTCAGAAGAATGTTTTCAGGAATATTTGTAAAATATTTTTGTGAAATTCAAAGCAACCAAGGACTCAGCACAGTATGCTGGGTTTTATAATATTTGTAACTCATACATATTTCTTGGTTTTATTTAAATTTGCTCATCAGTTTTGCAAATCATAAATACATAACTTTGGATTAAAACTGCTTCACAATTGTTTGATTTTTTTTTTTTCATTCTTTGCAGACAGAACACAAAATGTCCGTGGAGGAGGTTTGCCGGAAATACAATACTGATATTGTGCAGGTAAGTTTTTGTCTTAGTCATGATTACGAATTCTTTTTATTCAATTATTAAAAAAATATTCATGATTTTCCTTTGCCTGTTTTTTCCCTCTGCTTACCCCTTTAACCCATCGTTCCTCTTTTCCTCTCCATATCCTTCTGCCCGTCCGTCTCAGGGTTTGACCAATGCCAGGGCAGCAGAGTACCTGGCCAGGGACGGCCCCAATGCGTTGACTCCACCCCCCACCACCCCAGAGTGGGTCAAGTTCTGTCGCCAGCTGTTCGGTGGCTTCTCCATCCTCCTGTGGATCGGCGCCATCCTCTGCTTTCTGGCCTACGCCATTCAGGCAGCCACAGAAGATGAGCCTGCTGGGGATAACGTAAGTGCAGGAGTGTAGTGGACAGATGGATGTTTTTGTTGCTATCTGAAATAATCAAAGGTGCTGATAAGTTTGCATTTGGGTATAATACATTAATCAGTTTGGTGAAGCTGGGGATCCCATTCTTTCAGTCACAACCCACAGCTCGTGTGGAAAGGTGAGGGTACAGGAACTTAGATCGCCTTTCGGCTCAGCTCCTTTTCACCATGACAGACCCTGGATTACTGATGTTTTTAATTGTACAATATATAAAATATTGTTTTTAAACTATATTCCAGCTTAATGCATAGTCAAATAATACTGCGTAAGCGTATATACAGCTCTGCTATAGCTATGTATGAGCTCTATGTCCTCCAGCACACCACGTTCCTGAAGAAACCAAATCCCAACATCTCCTGAGGGATAATGCTGTGTCAGGGTGTGTCAGGGTCATGTCATCTGTTTTGTTTGAATCATGCCAGGTAGCTGTTCTTTTGACTGACACCCTCTTGTCAGTGTCCACCACAGGGAGCATGAGACTCCTGGTGTTATTAATGTCCGGGTGAGAGGAGGGTGTTCACGGGTCAGCAGTGTTTGATGTTGGGTCAGAGCGCAGAGTCATGCTGAGTGACAAGAGTGAATCATACACCTAAAACATAAATTCACACTGTGATGGAGCAGGACATAATATGTCAGTCCTGTACAGTAGGATAATAGAATAGAATAGAATAGAATAGAATAGAATAGAGCTTTATTTCCATTGTATTTTGTACAGTGAAATTTAGTGCAAACCTTAAAGTGATAGTAAAAAAGCATAAAGAGGAAGGGATTGAATCACGAACTAAAATCACTTAAAAGGAGTAGACAGCACACAGATGAAGAGCCTCCAGGTCAGTGTGTCCACATCCAGCTGTGTTTGACAGCTACAGTATGAGACAGTGAAGTGATAGGTTTAAAGACTCTTTGTGTTATTTCTAGAATTTGAACTAATATGGAGCGTCAACATCCCGATTCAACTTCTTTAGCTCTCACTCTCCTCAAAGGCTCAGTGATGACTCACATTTTATTCTCTGTCTCCCCTGAGGTCTAATTTTCTCTCCGCCATCTAACGTGACACATTTTTTAGATGAAGAGGAAGTGGCTTTAATTAGTTTTGTGCATTAAAGCTGAACCTCTCATTGTCCTCTCTCTTTCTCTCTGCAGTTGTATTTAGGTATCGTGCTGTCAGCTGTCGTCATCATCACCGGCTGCTTCTCCTACTTCCAGGAAGCAAAGAGCTCCAAGATCATGGAGTCCTTTAAGAACATGGTCCCTCAGGTATCAAAAGTCTACCCATCCACTGTTTATTTTTCTAACAATGACCAACAAAGTTTGAAAGGAATTTTCACAAAAATTGCACTTTTCATAAAACAAGAGAGGTTTGTAGTTTCTGGCCTTCCATAATGTTTTGAATGTTTTCATTGATATTTGTGTGATTCTACTCCAAACGACATTGAATCAGGAACAACTTCACGTAGATTGATACTGCTTGAATAATTGTAGGAGATTTATGATCTGGATGAATGATAATCCACATAGATGTGTTAATCAACGGATATTGGTTGTGTTCTGTTCAACATGCAGAAGCAGTGCTGAGAAAAACTACATGAAGTGCTGAGAAGAACTACAAGAAAAAATATCTTAGATTAAGGTTTTAGAAAATAATTAACATTATAATTAACACTAAGTATGAATAATAACAGTGATAGAACATGTCACATCAGTTTTTAAAAAGAAAACATTTTATTTGGTTAAAAACTTGTTTCCAGTTGGTGTTTTGTTCATGTTCTCGTTTGATTTGACTGTGTGATGCAAAATATTTCACAACAAACCATACCTGTAAGCACTCCGGGCACAAGGTTTATAGTTAAGAAGGACCTTAACCCTAGAAATTTATAAAAGCTGGCTTTGAAACAAACCAAAGTAATGCTCCTAAAATACCCTCTCTCTCTCTTTTCCAGCAAGCCTTGGTGATCCGTGAGGGAGAGAAGATGCAGATCAATGCTGAGCAGGTGGTGGCAGGAGACCTGGTGGAGGTGAAGGGAGGAGACAGGATCCCTGCTGACCTCCGCATCATCTCGTCCCATGGCTGCAAGGTGGGAAGAGATTATGCCTAACCCTAACCCTGACACAGACACACTCCTGTCATGACAGATACAGAATACTATAACATTTCAGAGGTCTTTTAAAGATAAAGTATGAGAAACCTCCTGAGGTTGACTGTTAAATTAATAAGACTGTCTCCTTTCGGAGCCCTGATTTATCCACAAGCTACAGCTCACTTGTTATCATAATTATTTGTAGCTGCATTCTATTATGTCTTGTTTTATTCTTTTTAGTGTTTAGTCTGCTGTCAACCTCTTCTTATTTCATTTTATCTTCACTTTAAATACAGATAATTGTTATTTGACTTGTGTTTTTGCACGTTTACATATAAACCTTCATTAAATTTGTATGTAAATGTAACTGCATCTGTGGTAAAACATAATTAAAAAGCAGCAAAACTCTTGACACAGCAAACATGAATAAAGAAAACCATAAAATACACTTTTTATACACAGTCGCAGTTGCACACCGCTGTTTCTTTCATTCACACACACTCATTTTCTCCTGTTCTGTCCAGGTGGACAACTCATCCCTCACTGGTGAATCAGAGCCTCAGACCAGGTCACCTGACTGTACCCATGACAACCCCCTGGAAACCCGTAACATTGCCTTTTTCTCCACCAACTGTGTCGAAGGTAAGTTCACCACCACCCCTACTGTCTCCATTTAAAAAAAAAACCATGAACAGTAACTGTGTGTATATTCACCCGTACATTAATGCTGCCTGTTTCTTTCACATTATCTTACTAGAAAGGGCAAATAACTAGAGGCACTATGCTGCTCATGATGGTAGATGAGGAAAAGTACGGAACACAGCGCCCTCTCATGGACTTCATGTTACATGACATCCAGAGCCAGAAGTATTTTTACTTTTATAAACCCTGCACTCTTTACTCTCTGTTTACAGGAACAGCTCGTGGTATTGTTGTGTGCACCGGTGATCGTACAGTGATGGGCCGCATCGCCACCCTCACCTCAGGACTGGAGACTGGCAAGGTGGCATATTCACTGTCATTATATTATTATGATTATTATTATTATTATATAATCACTATTATTATATAATATCAGACAGTTGCCTTTTGTGTCATTAATAAGCCAGAAAAAGTTTATTATTAAAAAAACTGTTGTTGTTTTGGTTTTGCACCCTCATTTTTGTTATTCAGTTGCTCATTCGTGTAGAATTTCTTCTTGTAAAGACAGGACTTATCCTTAAGGTGTTGTGTCAGTCATCTGAGCTTCAGTTCTGCTCCTCAGACACCCATCGCCAAGGAGATTGAGCACTTCATCCACATCATCACAGGTGTGGCTGTCTTCCTGGGCGTGACCTTCTTCATCCTGTCACTCATCCTGGGTTACAGCTGGCTGGAAGCCGTCATCTTCCTCATTGGAATCATCGTGGCTAATGTACCCGAGGGTCTGCTGGCCACAGTCACAGTGAGTTGGTGGAGAAATAAAAAGCTGTTGTATTCTTTGTGTGTGGTTTTGAGATGAATATTTGGGGAGGAGGATCCATAGAGGATTCATTTTGCGTCAAAACAGCACCCAACTCTTTTTTTGTTATTATGATGGTAAATGTAATCTGTCAGATTCTCTGGAAAGTTTGCAGTTTCACTCATGTTTCAGTGTCTTGTGAACAGTAAATTGTGGCTTTTCATCTTATCATGTGCAGTTTGTTTTCATCTCTGCTTCCTCTCGTTTTCTGTTCTTGTGTGTTTGTTCTCATTCTGCATTTGTGTATCTTTGTATTTATGTGCTCTAACGTTCTCTGTCTGTCAGTGTATGTATTTGTGGTGATGGTGGTGTTGTATTTGTGTATCTCTGCTTCCATCCCTCTTTTTTTTAAAGCAACTCCATATGTGTTTGTGTATCTGTTTCTCTCTCCATCTTCCTCTCTAGGTTTCGCTCTCCCTTTTCCTGAACAGTCGTGGTGCCGTCAGCAATAACAACAGCTTGCTAATGTAATTACATTAGGCAAATAACCTTGAACTGAATTCGGCCGCTGATTTGCTTTTGCTTCTTCTGTCTGGCTCATGGTTCTTGCCGTATTTGGCATGATGATATGATGATGCACCAGTGCTTGGCTTCACTGCTTCACTTGATTTTGCCTCATGTTTTCTCTGCATCGCTTATTGGGCTGTGTTTCTTTGCGTGGGCAGTATTTTTTAGTGCATATTGCTGAAGGATGAACAGGATGATCATCTCCAGGTGGTTTAGCCCTTAGATGTCAGAAATTATTTTAAGTAAAACATTTGTTTGTTCTACCCTGGAGATTTTCATTTGTATTTTTTTTGTTAGCCACTTAAATGCTAATTACCTTTATCTCTTTTTCCTTTGATTTTTTTCTTTCTGTTCTCTACTTTTTTCATATTATCTTGCCTCTCCTGTCTGTCCTCCCCCCTCTGCCATTCCTGTCTCGTCTGTTTCTGTCTCTCATGTTTATCCTCTCTCAGGTGTGTCTGACCCTGACTGCTAAACGAATGGCCCGTAAAAATTGTCTGGTGAAGAATTTGGAGGCTGTGGAAACTCTGGGCTCCACCTCCACCATCTGCTCTGACAAGACAGGGACACTGACCCAGAACAGGATGACTGTGGCCCACATGTGGTTTGACAACCAGATCCACGAGGCCGACACCACTGAGGATCAGTCTGGTGGGAGTTTCCACTCCTGCTTCCTTTAAAACACATCCTGCATTTTTGTTATTTAGAACAGCAAGTGTTTTATGTGAAGACCCACTTTTTAAAGATGATGTCCATTGCCAAACTGAACCAATTCACAAGTTTTTCCCACCATTTATGTAACTGATAATTGAATCACAGCAAACTTTAGTGCTACTTTAGTGTTATTTAAAACATATACATGTAAATCTTAATCAATAGCCTGGAAACTCACTCACTCACTTACTCATTTTCTACCACTTTATCCTCCACATGAGGGTCACGGGGGGCACTGGTGCCTAACTCCAGCTGACATAGGGCGATAGGCAGGGTACACCCTGGACAGGTCGCCAGTCCATTGCAGTAGCCTGGAAACAAATGTATTAATTTATTTGGCACCTCCCCAAAATCTCTGGGAATGGCAGATGTATATAAAAGTTGAAACCACAGATTTAAAAAAAAAAAAAAACAGTTAATGTGGAGGTGATGAAGATGGAGGTGGCTGCTTAATGACACTTGAGAATAAGCGTTCCTCTTTTCCCCAAATCCCTTTTAGGCTCTTCATTTGACAAGAGCTCGACAACATGGGTGTCTTTGGCTCGCATCGCTGCCCTGTGCAACCGCGCCGTCTTCAAGGCCGGCCAGGAGTCATTGCCCATCCTGAAGCGCGAGGTGGCCGGAGATGCATCAGAGTCCGCTCTGCTCAAATGCATCGAGCTGTCATGTGGCCCTGTCAAGAACATGAGGGACAAGAACAAGAAGGTGGCTGAGATTCCCTTCAACTCCACCAACAAGTATCAGGTCTGTCATCAGTTCAGAAAAACATGGACTAAAACTAGAAACAACATTTTAACATGAAAAAGTGATGCTGACACTTGAATTTGTCCCCCTCAGCTCTCAATTCATGAAACAGAGGACGAAACCACAAGCCCTTACCTGCTGGTGATGAAGGGAGCTCCAGAAAGGATCCTTGACCGATGCTCCACCATCATGATGCAGGGCAAGGAGCAGCCCATGGATGATGAGATGAAGGAGGCTTTCCAAAATGCCTATTTGGAACTGGGAGGACTGGGAGAGAGAGTGCTGGGTAAGGTTAATAGAAGAGAAGCAAAAACTGTGGTCTCAATTGGATTGGTTAATTAAACAGAAGAAACAATTTGGATTTTGGATAATATTTAAGCTCGTATCTTCTATTATCTTATTGCGTTGTCTCATCACTTGTTAATTTTTACTTTTTCCTCACTCCTCCAGGTTTCTGTCACCTGTTCATGCCAGAGGACAAATACCCCAAAGGTTTTGCCTTCGACACTGATGACGTAAACTTCCAGACTGACAACCTTTGCTTCGTCGGCCTCATGTCCATGATTGACCCGCCTCGTGCTGCCGTGCCTGACGCTGTGGGCAAATGCCGCTCTGCCGGCATCAAGGTGGGCACCTGTTCAAATCTGATATATAAATATCCTGTCTGCTTTTATTGACAGATATTGAATACAGTACCCATAAATATGTTCTTACATGTGTATAATAGCTTTAAAATTAAAGTAATTTGGTTTTCATTGTCTTTAAAGGTTTGAAATGCACTTTAGGGAAGGGCTTTGCTTTACAGAGGCTGCCATCTTGTGCTCTCATGTTCTTACAGCAGCCCAAATTGACAAACCAACCATAGTTTCTATTTTATGTTTTGAAGTTGGAGCTTTTTACTCATAAAAATGAGAATAGCATTCTATCTGTTATGTGAGGACCACTGTAGTTCCCTGGGACTGAGAGGAGGAGTCTTCTGATTGTTGTTACTGTCATACATTTGAAGCAGAACACTGCACCCTCCTGAATGTGAAGACAGTGGTTGACTTGTCACTTTCTATAAATGCACCTTCTTTGTTATTCCTCTTTCTTTCTAGACTGAGGTTTCTGCTCTTGTCCTTTTCTCTTCTTACCTTTTCTTTTGTTTGTTTTGTTTTTGGCCTTTCATTCCCTTTCTTTTATTGCCTTTTAATTGTGTTCCTCCTCTTAATTTCCAGGTCATTATGGTGACTGGTGATCACCCAATCACAGCCAAGGCCATTGCTAAGGGTGTTGGCATCATCTCTGAGGGCAACGAAACAGTGGAAGACATTGCTGCACGTCTCAACATCCCCGTCAGCCAGGTCAACCCCAGGTAGGACACATGAAACTTCATTTACCTGATTTTTATGTTTATATTTTAGGACAAAACTGATTGATTTGCTTGGTCTTTGTTGTGCAGGGATGCCAAGGCTTGTGTGATCCACGGCACAGATCTGAAAGACCTTACTCAGGACCAGATGGACGATATTTTGAAGAATCACACAGAGATTGTCTTTGCCAGAACTTCACCGCAGCAGAAACTCATCATTGTCGAAGGCTGCCAGAGACAGGTACTTTAATTATCAAGCATCCATAAACAGCTTCACACTGGTATCATACAGTGTACCTGTGAAAACAAGGGCTTGTCACGAAAGAAAGTTTGTCTTTTTTATGTTTCAGCATCCAAATGGAAATTAAAAACCTATTTGCTCTTTTTTTTCATTAGGGTGCCATCGTGGCTGTGACAGGTGATGGTGTGAACGACTCCCCCGCCCTGAAGAAGGCCGACATCGGAGTTGCCATGGGAATCTCTGGCTCAGACGTGTCCAAACAAGCTGCCGACATGATCCTGTTGGACGACAACTTTGCCTCTATTGTCACAGGAGTAGAAGAAGGTAGAGGGAAAAACAAAATGATAGACTGTGGCAGCAAAAACTGTGACAAAATGATAGTGAACATAGGATAAGATGTGTCTTCTTCATAGATGTGGCTTCTATGATTTATTTTTTTTCACTGGATCATTCTGATTTACCCGTGTGAGTTACACAAGTAAACACAACAGGCGACCACTCACCTGAGGCTAATGTTAGAACTAACCAACAGTCAATCAACAACAGCAAAACCAACAGTTTGACTGAAGCAAGACACAGATTCGTCCACCTCCTCACTCACTTTCTGACAAGCCTCTCTTCACTAACTTGGGATACACACATAAAATAAGTTCTCAGTTTTTGAAACAACATCAAGATAATAGAAGAATCATCATGTCCCCTGGTTTTTGCAACATCCGTCCATTCATTGTCCACTGCTTTATCCTCTATATGAGGGTCAGGGGTCACTTTAGCCACTTCCAGCCAACACGGGATGAAAGACGGGTACACCCTGGACAGGTCGCCAGATTTGCAACATCTGTCACACAAATGTTTGATTGGAGTTTAAATATTTGAACTCGAGTGACTGAAGTGAATGATTCAATTTTGTTTAACATTTGTCCCTACAGGTCGTCTCATCTTTGACAACTTAAAGAAGTCCATCGCCTACACGCTGACCAGCAACATCCCTGAGATCACCCCTTTCCTGTTCTTCATCTTGGTCAACATCCCACTGCCTCTGGGCACCATCACCATCCTCTGCATTGACCTGGGGACTGACATGGTGAGAGAAGCAAAAACACATACAGTGAACTCAGTGACAACACAGAGAGTCACATATGGCAGCACACTGTTCTAACATGTCCACGTCCACTCATGCATGTGTGTCGCCTGCCACTGTTGTCCTCACACACAAAGCCTTTTTCTTTGAACATTCACAGTTAAACCAGCAAACGTGGCAGACAGGTACTCAGGTGGCATGTGTTTTTACAGACAACACCAGGGAAACACAGACCGCTGTTCAGCTAGAATGAATAAAACAAGCCAGAATGTTCATGCTTTGCTCACAGCAATGCAAAAGAACTCGAAGAAAAAAGTGTGTGAATACTGAGCCTCTGCTGTCATTAATGAAATAACAAAAACAACTGGACAATATTTATTTAACTGTAACTGTTCAGGAGACAAAATGTGTTACATATGAGGAGAAATCTCCTGGAGATAAATTCTAAAACACCATGAATGGTGAGCCATCAGAAGTGGGTTGTGGTAATTAAAAAGTAAACCAATCAGTTTACAGATGCACAAAGTGCTTTCTGTGTGTGTTAACACTTAAACAATGGCTCAACGGCAGAACTTTGGTCAAAGGAACAATAGTATGGACAAAGGACACTAGGTGGCAGTGTGGGACCTCCACTGAAATCATCCCAGAGTAAATGGGTTCAATAAAAAGACAAATAGAAATGTGCTGAGGCAGAGAATCAAGTTGCTCTATGAAAGAAATGGGCAAAGAAACAGGATGTATTTGTTGTAACTGGGGCTTCTAATCTGAAAAAAGATTAACAACCAGAAAACTACAACTTTCCTGTCTCTCTGTCTGTCTGCCCGTCTGTCTGTCAGGTACCAGCCATCTCTCTGGCCTATGAAGCAGCAGAGAGCGACATCATGAAGCGTCAGCCCAGGAACCCACTGAGAGACAAACTGGTCAATGAGAGACTCATCAGCATTGCCTATGGACAGATTGGTATGCCCCATTGTTTGTCCCATTTAAACTAGTCAGCTGTTCCTTTTTAGACCTTTATATTGTCATCATATCCGACTGGCATAAATTGGAAAACAGTAGTGACCCCAAATCATCCCCAACCATAGAACCATCTTCAGCAGTGGACAGTGGACACAAACTGACTCATCATGCTGACTCTGTTGGCCCAGTCAATAAGAAAATCCCCACAAATAGACGTACAATATTTCACTCCTTCAGGTTAAATGGATCAATTAAAGCTCTCACTGTGTGATTCTGCAGGAATGATTCAGGCACTCGGTGGTTTCTTCGCCTACTTTGTCATCATGGCTGAAAATGGATTTCTGCCGTCTCGGCTTGTCGGCATCCGGCTGAACTGGGACGATCGTTCCAACAACGACCTGGAGGACAGTTACGGGCAGCAGTGGGTGAGAATGATCCCACACTATTCTGCTGCAATTTTTATGTCAACAAATTAAAATTCAACAATCGCCACGGGCAATTCCAATTCCATCAGTCTGAGTCTCAACACAACATATGTTACAAAGAGAGAGATGCTCTGAAAATCACTGTATATTCTTGTGTGTGGCTCATGTGTTTGTCCACACAGACCTACGAGCAGCGTAAGATCGTGGAGTTCACTTGCCACACAGCCTTCTTTGTCAGTATCGTGGTGGTGCAGTGGGCAGATGTCATCATCTGCAAGACCAGACGTAACTCTGTGTTCCAGCAGGGCATGAAGTGAGTAACCACATCATCGGAAAACTCAGTGCTGTGGAACCAAATCACTGCAGATACCTGATGTTTGCCAGTTACATTGTCACTGGACACGTTAACCTTATGTTAACCTTACCTGTCTGTGGTAGTTTCCTCCAGTCTCCACTAGATGGCACTAGGAAGTCAGGTTTACCCACCTTTAATTTATGGCCTTAATTCCAGGCTATATTTGGTTGCTCCCCTCCCTCCATCTTGTCTTTATTGTCCTCATCTGTCCTCTTCAGGCAGCGTTTACACCTCACATACAAACCCAGACGCTTGATTTATAGATGCTATAGTCAACTTTAAAACCAAGTCAGAATTAAATTTAGATTGTGCCTCAGTCACATCTCTATTTATAGAACAGGACTACAAAACTTAAAACCCTCCATTTCTTTTCAGTCTCAGACAATAATTGATGAATTTGCTGTGAAATACTGTCTTTTATAATGTATATCTTCGTCTCCAACTTAAATTTCTTTTCATTTTCTCACAGGAATAAGATTTTGATCTTCGGCCTGTTTGAGGAAACAGCTCTGGCTGCTTTCCTGTCCTACTGCCCTGGCATGGACGTGGCACTACGGATGTACCCACTCAAGTGAGAAACATCACACCTTTCATTTAAAGAGTGAATCAACACAGCTATTACTCATATTCACGTTTAGAGCTAACAAATGTTTATTTCACCTTGAAATCATAAATCACAATTATTTTAGTCAACAGAATAATATATTTTTGATGAGTCATGACAGGAAAGTAAGTGCGACTGAACTCACTCTTGTGCTGCTCTCGCTCTCTCTCTCTCAGGCCCAGTTGGTGGTTCTGTGCGTTTCCGTACAGTTTCCTCATCTTTGTTTACGATGAGATCCGAAAACTCATCCTTCGCCGAAACCCTGGAGGTACAACCACACGCAAAACACAGCAGACATCTGCACACATAGTGCTTCATTTCTTGTAAAAAAAAAAAAAATGTAACTGTGAGTCTTCTGAAATCTTCTGGTGGGTAACGATTCTCTCTGTCTCTTTTTCCTCTTGTTTCCTTCTTTCTCTCCTTCCTCTCTCTGCAGGCTGGGTGGAAAAAGAGACTTACTATTAAATTATCAAAGCGTCATTTACTTCTCACTCTGTCCTCCCTTTTCCCTGAACTCATCCCTCCTTCTCTACCCCTCTCTCTGTCCTCCTTCCTTCCCTCCATCCATCCTCACTGTACAAGAAAACTATGTTTACTCCTTCATCCCTCCATCATGTCCTAAAGAAATATACAAAAAAAAAAAACGCCAAGATGATGAGAGGACCAACGATAGAGGAAGAGAGAATGGGGGAGGAGAGGCTTTGTGAATCGTACCTCTCCTTTCTCTCTCTCTCTCTCTCCTGTGTCCCACCTTTTTTCTTTTTGTTTTCCTATCCAAAATCATTACAGCGTTCGTCTGCCACTTACACTGTTGTTACGTACCACTGCGATTAAAGATTAAAAGTTTCGACTGTTCCACTGCGATGATGATGATCTCGCCAAAGCAGGACGACAACACGGCAGCTTGTCTCCACTCTCAACTGCCACGTTTGGCAGGCGGGTGGCGTCTCTCTCTCTCTCTCTCTCTCTTTTTCATTCCTTACCTATTCCCTGCCAGAGAAACGTCCAGCTCTTTAATCACTGCCATTTGCTCCTCTTTTACTTCTCTCTTCCTCTATTTCTACTGACTCACTGCCAGTCTTCTTCTACTGCCATCCTTCCTCTTCTCCTCGTCTGTCAATAAAGAATCCATCTCTCCATAAAACAGAAGCACCCGCTCACTCAGGGTGGGAAAAAAGGAAAAAAAAGGTCACTTGCTCTCTTAACTCCCTCCAGTTTCCTCCCTGTGTGTGTTTTTTTTTTCCAGCTTGCGTTGTTGTTGTTGTTGTTGTTTTCTAATAGACGACTGGGTGTTTTTTAAATAACAAACTTGTGCGTAAAAGTTCTTTTTTAAGTTGGGAGTGGGTCTGAGAGCTGCTTGTTTTCATTTGGACATGACAAAGCCCACTGTCTTCCCCTCTTCCTCCTCCTCCCCTCTTCCTCTCTCACACTCCTCCCTTCACCCCACCCACCTGTCCCTGTTTGTCCGTCTGTCTGTGAACTCCGTGCAATCCCTCCGTCCTCATAAACTTCTGTCCACCCACGTTCATCACCCATTTCCTCCTCTTTACTCTCCCTCCCCTGACCTCCTGTTAGGAAAAAAAACACAATCTTTCTGTGTCCTCGGAAAAAGAGATTTCTCTCCAGCTTCATTATTTAAGTCAATGGAAATATGGAATATAAGACACTGCACATTAACCTGCCAAACAGCAGCAGATAAAAGAAAAAAAAAGAAAATGAAATAAAATAGAAGGATCTCTCTTTTTTCAGCTTGGTCTCCAGTTTGTTTTCGTGTGGAATTTTTTTGGTCAGAAAATGTAAATAAATGCTGTGACCGACTGTTATTCACACACATCACATGTCTGTGTACCTTCAGTCAACATCCTTTAAGTTTAGGAAGAAACTCTGCTATATGCTCATGAAGAATCAGCAGCAGAAGAAGAAATATTTCAGCTGGATCCTGGATTTCACAACTGATGGAACAGGTATCAGATTACAGCTTATTTTCCAGCATAACTGAAAAAAACCCTCCATGTTAAAGTTCATTTAGAGAGTAAAGCAGAATCTTATTAAACGTAGCAGGATTCTCAGTGGATGATGTTTTTAGTTCTTTTAAAACTCTTTTTGGAGCAAAAAAAGAAAATCATGTCACATATAACTTGATTTGGTGAACTTGTCTAACAAATACAATGTTGTTGCCATCCAACACATCTGCTCTTTTACGTCTTTTTCTCTACCACAACATAGACATAATTTTAAAAGGCTGTCATTTAACTAAATCTCAGCCAAAATGAAAATCTTTCTGACAATGTGATGAGCATAAATTATGTGAGTATTCAATTAAAACAACACCTTTTTGGATAAATTATCCTTTTAAAGGTTCATCAACAAAAATAGTTTACAGATAATGAATCTTGATTAATCATAAAATGTTATGATTAATCAAGAGAGATCAATCAATACAGAGACAGAAACAGGAAAAGGGGAGGAGGATGGCAATGAAGTGACAAAACATCACATATAGATGACCTATATCCCAGGGTTAGTGTGTGTGTAACTGGTATTCCTTATGTCGTGGGGACCTGAATCTGTTTACACAGTCACATTATGGGGGACTTGTCTTCCTTATGGGGACAAAAAAGAAGTCCTTATAACTTAAATGACTACATTTTAAGTTTTAAAGTTAGGCTGAGGATAAGATTAGGGTCAGGGTTAAGGTTAGGACACTAGTAATTATGGTTAAGGTTAGAGTCTCCAGGAAATGGATGGAAGTCAAAGCAATGTCCTCTGAAGTCATGGAAACCTCTGTGTGTGTGTGTGGATAGCACTCATTTGCTCCATGATCCTTGTTATAGTATTCATGAAACATGGACCCCTCTGCTCGTTCTATCACACACACTCATAAAGACTCGTGTGTTCAACAGAGGAAGCAACAAAGCGTCAGGCGAAAACAAAGTCACAGGCCGTTTATTTTTTTTCCCTCTGCTCTAATTAAAACACAACCTGATTCTCAGTCATTTATACTGAAAAATACTATGTACAGTATATGATTAATAAAATTAACAATATTGTTTTTGCTAGAGGGACATTAATGATTTGCTCTTGCCATTTTATCATTATCACACATACCCAACATGGCTACAACCTCCTCAGGAGTGAAGGAATAAGGTGTTGACTGAAATTTAAGAGACTAAAATGAGAATTAAGTTTCTCTTAGTTAAGGCCTGAATGAAGGAATCAGTCAGTATGAGGTCAGTGGCTGGAGCCTGCTGATTTCTTTATCAGTCTGTGACCGAGAGATAAAGCACAGGGTGAAATCGGAAACACATCGGGTAAAATGAGCCTTTGACGATTCCTGTCTGATCTGGTGTGAATATTGAATATTCCTACACACACACACGAGACAGTCACCTGCTTCTGCAGTGCTCATTGTTAGGAACAGTGTTGTGTACAGTGTCTGTGTTTATAAGGAGCATCACATTGTGGACGATGATGAGCAGAGAGGATGATATGTTTGGGTTTAGACCAGTGGTTCTCATATGTTTTATGCCAACGTAAACATACCATGGTGTAAATCATCTGAGCAAAGTCAACTACAGACTTTTCACAGATTTATTTCCAGTAAAATATCAATTTTAATAAGCTTAAACTTAACCATCACAACTAAATGCCTAAACTTACCATAAACCTCATTCTAACCCTTAAAACAAAGTCTTAACCCCAAAAAAGACCTTTAAATGTTTGTATGTTTTTGGACCTAACAAAGATTTAAATACATGTACACACACACACACTCACAGATTTTCCCAGCTATTCTTGTTCGGACACTGCGTTGACTTCCATTCATCTGGATGCATTTTTCTCCCCCCTAACCTTAACTATAACCAATTAATGCTTAACCATAACCGTAATTCAAATCTTAACCCTAAACTTAACCACTTCCTCAGTTCTGCCTCATTAGGATCAGGTTTTGGTCTCCATGAGGACTACTTGTCCTGACAAGGTCAGTGTTTGTGACAGAAAAGGTAACCAAAACAAGCACACGCACACACACACACACCTTCTCTCAATCTTCTACCCGATTACACCCACACGCTAAAACCCCTTTTTGCACACCTCCCCAACACACTCATCTTCCATCTTCTGCCTTCCCTAAAACCCCTTTTTTCGTTTCCTCTGACACACACACACACACACACACACACTCTCCTCCTCCCCCCCCCCTCAGTAATCTGGCTGGCCCGTGGCCTCCTCTCTCTCGCTCCACTGTTCTGTGTGATAGAATATCGATCGGTTTGCCTCGACTCACTGTGGAGCGGTGGGGGGGGGGGAGCGGGGGGCTGTAGGGCTATAGGAACAGTGTGTGTGTGTGTGTTTGGGAGAGGTGGGGGGGGGGCAGTGAACAGTGTGTGTGTGTGTGGGGGGGGGGGGGGGGGGGGGGGGCAGTGGTCAGACATGCTCCAAGGTTGTTACCACAGCAACAGCAGGACGGGTCAGAGGGTTACCATGACGCCTAGGTCGCAGGGTCAGGGGGAGGGTCCTGGAGGGCCTCGTTCTGTGTGTGTGTGTTAATGGGGGGGCAGGTGGAGGAGAGAGAGAGAGAGAGAGGGAGGGAGGGGTGTCCAGTTCAGCTATATTGGGTGTGTTAATAATGAATGGTGGTGTATGTGGTCGCTGTCTCTTTCTCTCTCCCTCCATCTATCTCTCTCCTCTGTGTGTGTGTGTGTGTGTGTGCGTGTGTGTGTTTGTGTGTGTTGCAGCAGAGAATCACCTCCATTCAGGTCCATTTTATTCGTTTACACTTATTTAAAAATAAACCTTTATACTGTACAATTACCTGTCGACCAGTCGTGCCGGAGACAGCAAAATCCATCGACTACAAACATGAATGAATGCATGAATTAATGAATGAATGAATGAACATGTGGTGTTTCAGAGACAAGAAAATTAAAAAAAAAAATAAAATAACGGATTTAATTTTTTTTTTCCTCATCTAAAAGCTTTTTCAGCTCCGACATCTAATTTAGCAAAAACAATACATTACTCTCGCTTTCACATTTGTAAGCAGCTTCAATGGTCAATAAATGCTGCTTTTGAAATTTTAATGACACATTTAAGAGAACAATGGTTTAAAATCATCTTCTATTGTTTCACTACTCTGTTCCCCGAAAAAATAAAGTGTCTTTGTATTGAATACTATCATTTTATAGATTTTATTTAAAAAAAAAAAAAAAGGAACCATGGAAAATTGGACATGCATCGTATGTTTTCTAACGTAAAAACTCAGTCAGGATGGAACACAGGCGTCCGTGTAAAGTGCAAATGTCGCAAACATGTTTGTGTTGTGTGAGGGAAAAACCTCCCCGTCTCCTCTGTGTCCTCAGACGTGGTGCCTTTACTTAAACATGTTGGACGAGAGGAGGAGGACGAGGAGGAGGAGGAGGGGAGACGCTTCTCACTTCATCTGTCTTCGCCGGCGCTGATCTCATGGTCTCCATCATCGTCTTCACCATCACCGAGACGAAAACCACAGCAGCTGCCGCACGAAGAGAGAGAAAAGAAACCAGGTGAGATTCTCTGACCCTGTTCCTGCTCAGCAAATCCAATCCAACACAAATAAAAGTGACCTTTACTGATTCATTTGTACAC
Source organism: Brachirus orientalis (assembly GCA_016785285.1). Classification (NCBI taxonomy): domain Eukaryota; kingdom Metazoa; phylum Chordata; class Actinopteri; order Pleuronectiformes; family Soleidae; genus Brachirus; species Brachirus orientalis. The sequence continues at coordinate 2,646,441 of JAFBJR010000144.1, read as the reverse complement.
TTTAATATAAATACAGTATATCACAATATAACTGGTGGATAAATCAATAAATATATTATCACAGTATGATATTCTTCACTAGCCATTTAACAATAATCCATTATACGCCAATATTTATTTATACTAATGTGAAAAAATTGGGATAAATCAGGTTCATCAGTGTTAAAGTGAATTTTGCCTCAAGACTTTACTGTTTCTGCTTTGTTCAAAGAACACTTTTGACATCTCAAAAAACCAAATTATTTCTGTGAATGTTTAACCTCAGTGGTTCTTCATGTAAAACAGGACCCATTCAACTAAAAATCTTAATTAATCTTAATACATATATTTATTTATTTTCGTAATGTTCTAACGAAAAGAAAGAAATATCAAAATAACATAACAGTTACCAATATTTGCAAAATCTCTCTCACAGAAATATGTGTACATTCTAGTACATTTTACCTGTCAAAACAACATATAAATTCAATATTCTAACTTTTCCCCCAGACTAATTATCATGTTTTATTTTAAAATGACTGTACATTTGCTTAAAATGTCTTTTTAAAATCTTAAAAAGTCTGGAATTTGCTTCAGTTGTAGGAAACATATGAAAACACAGTTAATTGGCTTCTTCAGCATTTTCTCAGGAGCTTAAATGTGCTTATCCTAAATTAAATTACACCTTTATTACCATACCAAAGGTGTTCTAATTATTAAGATGGTAATATATTTAATATTTGGGTTTTTCTTATTACGTTTTGTCAAATCTGTCAGAATTTTTCTAAGGCTTCTGCCTTAGGACTCCTCAAGATAAAGTGATTTAAAGATATAACATTTCTGAATTAAAATATCTACAAACAGCAAAACTAATGTGAAATATTTTGTCGAGTAGCACACAAACATTAGCCAGCACACAGAAATTTTCTGTGTGCTATTCTGTTCACGATAACAAACCTGTACCTGTAATTAGCCAGCGCGTTGTCTTTTTCAACTACTCAAAAGTTCGCACAGTGAAACAAAATAAAATAAGACAACAATTCCCATGATTCCACGCTGCAGAAATGATAAACTGTGCATTTAATAAGAGAGGATGAAAGCATTTTGCGGCCGTCATCTGGTGACCAATCATGTCTTTTCCAGTGTGCCACAAAAAACAAAAATAAATCCTTAAAAACCAGGAGGATTATCTCAAAAAATATAAATGTCACAAGACAGAAACTTGTCACTTTTAGCAGAATGCAGAACTGTTGGTGTGGATCAGATTACACAGGTGGTGTTGTATTTTCCGGTCGTTGCTCTAAATGTAACACGGGCAGCTTCGGTGTTAAGAGAAGTGGGAAAAGTCGCCGTGTCGTCTGTGGCTCAGAATATAAATTCACACCCAGCCTCCACTTATCTGGTCAGGAGCACCTTAGAGGACCAAGATTTGCTTCTCCTCAGATTTTAAGCCGGTGGGCCAAATAGGATCTGAAAGTCACAAGGCGTCCGTGCAAAGCCAATCTCTGCGCGCCTTCCTCCTCCTTCCATATCCTGCATTACAGCTGCAGCTTTATCACGCGGCGTCTGTGCGGCGCGGACGACTCGTGGCAGATACATGTCAGCGCTGCTCGCTCTGCGCGTCTTAACAGAACTCTGCAGCGTGAAATCAACACAAATACAGACGTGAAAGCCCTCACCGGAGAGTTCTATGAAGAAGATGCCCGTCTCCACGGTCTGCAGTCCAATACTGAGATACAACATGATGCTGTGCAGAAAAGAAGGAAGAAACGGATCAGACGCATTCGCTTGTAACCATGTGGAGATTCACTGGGAGAAAATCAAGTTTCTCTTGTTGTTCTGTTGCTAATTTTTGGGTTGTTTTTTTTTTTAAGCTTGGTATTTTTTGGCACCTTTCAAGGTCACAACACGCAGAAGAATAAAATGAATTAAAGTCTACGTCACAGTGTATAAGAAGAGTGAATTCATGTGACCAAATGGAAGCAGAGTGAATAACAGATGCGTTTTAAGACAAGCCGAGAGAAGATATGGAATATTAAACAGTTTGAAAGCTTTTTTTCCATTGGTGAAACTAATTGTTTCAATAAGTCATTTATGGTTTTATTTTGCGAAATCAAATCTTGATTCGAATTTTATAGAACAAAGAATCAATCGTTCAGTAATGTTAGTGTTAGGCATTTAATTGGCCGGTTTGCATCTGTGTCATTAATCAGCAATCACTGTCATTAACATTGGCAAGAAACTGAATTTAAACATGTGAATCTTCTGAAACCTAATCATTTAATTCGTGTATTTATTTATTAATAGATTTGCTCTGTAATTTAACGCAGAGCACATTATTAATCTTAGGTTATTGCAGCTCAGAACAGGAAATCTCCCTCTTGTGCTGGGAAGTGACTGGGGGGAAAATGTTCAGGAGGAAAATGATGCGACGTTTTAATGAGGATTTAAGAATATCTACACTGAATACACGCAAGAAATCAGTGACGTGTGACCCGACAGTATCGAGTTGAAACAACGATTTGGCAGATTTGAATGAACAGAATGTAAAATATGACTTTGAAACCCTAAAAATGTGACATGAAAAAATGGAATACAGTTAGTTATATATACATACAGTATATTCATTGGACGGCTTATTATTACCTGTCAGATGGTTCTGTCTTAAGCCTGCTTTAAAAACAAGTAGAAATAAAGTGACGTGACTTCAAGATATTTCCGCATTAAAATGTCTCGAAAGGACAAAACTGATGTTACATGTTTGAATGAACAGAATGTCAAATATGTTTAAATGTTTAAATCCCTAAAAATGTGACATGAAAAATGGAATACAGTGATATATGATGGTTACAAACAGATGTTGACGCAGCTTAAAATCTAATCTCTGAAACGTCCAAAGGGAAATAGGTTTTTAAGAATGTATTCGGTGGACAGAGGCCTTCTGAAAATCAGCAAATGTCAGGTACAATGACGATGAATTTAGCTACCTGTGTGTCTAAAAGAAGGTGTGTCAAACATACGGCCCGCGGGCCAGAACCAGCCCAGTACAGGAGGTACAATCTGTCCGGCAGGATGAATTTGTGAAAAATCCACATAAAATGCGATATTTTTTCAGTTCCAGATACCTGTGGCTTTGTAGATCCACTATGATCTGTAAGTTCATGTGTAAACGCTAAACTCACTCATTTTCTACCACTTTATCCTCCACATGAGGGTCACAGGGTTCGCTGCTGCCTAATCCCAGCGGACATAGGGCAAGAGGCGGGGTGCACCCTGGACAGGTCAGTCCATCACAGGGTCACGTAGAGACAAACAACCATCCACTCTCACATTCACAAATACAGGCAATTTAGAGTGTCCAGTTGGCCTAATCCCCAAATCTGTGGGAGGAAACTGGAGAACCGGGAGAAAACCCACTACACCACCCGTGTCGTCCTAAATGGTAAACTTAGGCATAATTTTGTTAAAATGGCCATTTGTTTTTCTCAAGAATTTCAGGTTTTGTGAAAAGATACTTCATTTAATGTTAAACGAAAGGGAAACATTTTGAGTTATTATGCTATTATTTACCTGGTCCGGCCCACTTGAGATCAAATTACACTGTATGTGGGCCCTGAACTAAAACGAGCTTGACACTGCTTTGACAAACAAGGAAGGTCAGATATGTGAAGCATTATTCAAAAATCATTTCTTGCTTTGACGGGTCATATTTTCTATGCAGGACTCAATAATAATAATAATCAATCAAAGCACTTTACTTGGTGACGCCCCAGATGAGGACGACGAGGAACAAGTCCCTCAGGTGATGGTTGAACTTGGCGTCTGGGTCGTTATGAAGAAAAGTCGGACTGCTGCAGTTGAACCATTTGTCCACACGGGGGAGCTCGAAGCCCTGCGGCAGCCACCACCTGACAAGGAAGTGACAATGTGTTTGTGTGTGTTTGACATTGTAACTTTATTATTCTCACATTAAATCGCCTTAAAGCCCCCTGAATGGAACGAATGCGAAACTAAATAAATGAGACATGGTTTATAATGTGGCAGAATCAGGAATAAAAGAATATAGATAATGTGGCGACGGTGTTTGCTTCCTTGTGTTGCGTTCACGTACCTGAGTTTATTCAACAGCAGAGCCTTTAAAGCTCCTGCGTCCCTTTGTGCACACGTGTCCATCGGTTTTCTCCTTTATTCTTCGCTGCAGCTGCAAAGAAATGACAATGAAAGAAAAGGAAGTCTGACCCGAAACGCCGCGACGTTTTGCGTCAACAAGAATTTCCTTCTTGACATGAAGCGACTGGAGTTTGAAACCAAGCACTGCCCACCTGACGCTCGGTCGGGGGGCGGGGCTTCAGAGGAGAGAAGAAAAACACTACTATAATATTAAACTGTTACACCACATTTAGTCATCTTAATCATAATCACCTATATTTGCCATTGTTTTTGTCTTGGAACACATGATTTTATACAATAACATATACAAACATACAACTGAGTTGGGTGACAGAAATAAGAACTAAGAAAGGGGAAATGTACTTTTTCCAATCTTTCCAAATGTCTTCATATTTGGATTGTTGCAGCCTCACAGAAAACTTTGATTCTTTCCATAACAAATATTTCATAAATGATATTATCTATTGTCTGACTCAGAAAAACCAAGCAAATGTCCACCTCTAACACACGCCGTTGTGGAGCGTACAAGCCCAATGTGAACTGGCCTTTAAAACATGCACTCACTCACTCACTGCCACTTTATTAGGTACACCCCATTCAACTTTGTGTTCTCGACTCAGCCAGTTAAATAGTAGCAACTACTGTAAATGGGCCAAAAAATGTCTTTATGGGGCCCTGAGCTGACTTTGATTTGGGTCGTCTGTGCTGGACTATTTCTAATAGAAATGTACCACTATAAATTAAGAGAGTTTGGTTTTAGGGATGGGATCGGAATGTGGTTTAGAGTTAGACATTGTGTAGATTAAGGTTACAGTGAGTCTAATGTGCCACATTCAGTCTTTTCTCCTTTAAGGGTGTCAACAAGGGTGGTTTTATGTATTTATTTGACCATTGATATTAATATAACTTTTGTTAGACAATAGAGAAATCACTTTCCTAAACGCTGAAGCTCAAGTGTGGCCTGCGTTCAGCTTCATCTCCTGCTGCTGCTTCTGTCTACGCACACACTGGTTTCCATGACTTCAGAGGACACTGCACTGACTGGAGACTTACTCTAACTGGACTTGATTTTTGTCCCCATAAGGAAGACAAGTCCCCATAATCTGACTGTGTGAACAGATTTAGGTCCCCACAACATAAGGAATACCAGGCACACACGCACACACAGCAGCACCTTCACCACCACTCCTCTTTTTTTTTTTTTGGTTGCAGCCTCAACTCCGTCGCCATGGAAACAGCTAAGATGCTGAGTGCAGGAGAGGTACAGTGTGTGTGTGTGTGTGTGTGTGTGTGTGACAGAGTGAAGGTATAGAAATGATCCAGTGAAGGAAGTGTACATGGAGAGTGCACACAGCGTGACACTGTTTACTTCATTACACTGACTTCTCCTTTAAAAACCTTTTTACTTGGTCCTCTTTCATCGTTCTCCACGTCCTCTGCCCTCCTCTGCCCTCCTCTCTCCTCCTCTCTCCCTCTGTCTCTCTGCACCTCCTGCTCCCTCCGTCCCCTTTTCACGACACACACGATCACTAAAAAGCACCTTACATCACAATGAAGGCCCGGATTTTTCACCACCGCTGACCCTCACTGGCTCTGAACACCTGGCTGTGTTAATGCCCCCCCCCCCCCCCCCCCCCCCCCCCCCCCCCCTGGCTGTGTTAATCCCCCCCCCCCCCCCTCTCTCTCTCTCTCTCCATTCAGCAGCAAAGGAACCCCTCTCTCCCTCATTTTTCTAAAAAGCCAGATGGGCCCGAGCTGCTTTTATTCTTGAGGCCCGGTGCACGTGCCGAGGACACACTGGGCCTCACAGCGTTTAATTCACAGTCTTTAGACGCCTCCTTCTTTTAACCCCCCATGACCAACACCATCACCTCCCTCCCTCCCTCCCTCCCAGCCTCACTCACTCTCTTTCTCCTCTCTGTCCTTCCTCATGGCCCCCTCTATTCTCCTCGACTCTATTATCTCCTCTTCAGTCGCACTCTTCTCTCTCTCCACTCCTGCTCTTCACCGCTCGCCTTTTCTTCTATTTCTGTCAAGTTTCATTTAGTCTTTTCTGTATTTTTTTTTCCACTCGAACTCTTTGTCCTCATCTTCCTCCACTGATCGTTTTCCACTCACTGTGTTTCATATGTACAGCTTATTTGTCCTTCAATTTGTTGTGATATGAGTATTTTTATGTAGTTTGGACATTGTTTTCATCAAAGTAAAGAACGGAAAAGGAAAAGAAAGAAAGGTCAGGCAAACAAAGCAACTTTTTCTTCCTTAAAAAGTGGTGGAAGATGATAATAAAGGAAACAACAAAGCAATTGTTTGAAATGACTGACTAAGCATTTCCAATAAAAGGAGCTGAAGAAGAACAAAACCAAGAAGAGGAAGAAAGAAATGGAAAAGATGAAGTTACTTAACGTACACCATGACGTTTTTCCTTTTTTTTTTTTTTTTTTTAAAAAAACCACATTTTAAAAACAATTGCAATTTTTTTCCCCCTCGTTTCATTAATGTACAGTATATTGTTTGTATTTTTCAGCAAATCTACATCTGCAGATGGAAAATGCCAGAGAAGCTACAGTGACTCATTATGGTGAGATTATTCTGTTTTTAATTACTGGAAGTGATGATTTCACTGTTGCCAACTATTACATTTATTTTGTTATTTACATTCAAACACCAAGTTCAGTCAAACTAAAGTCTGCAGATTACATGAGGGCAAAATGATGCTCACTTGAGTTGTGAACTTAATTAACCCGAGTGCTCGTCAGACTGTTTTATTTGGATTCACTGCAAAAACTAACAGTTAGATTTTAAATACTAAATACTAATTTCAGTATTTCATTTGTTTAAGTTTGTCAGCTTATTTTATTTCATGTGTTAAATTATTTTAACACATGAAATAAAGTTGATCCCACCATAAAAATGATCAGATTGCACCTTTATCCAGCTAATCTCGTTGGGGTGAAAATCTCAACACAGTTAAGTGGATGAATATGTGAATAAACAACAGAGTAATAATAACCATTCACTCATTCACTCTCATGTGAAGAAGGGAGATGGAGTGAAAGCGGTGGCTCACTATTTTGCAGGATGATGAGAAGAAGAGGAGGAGGAGGAGAAAGAGGAGGAGGGAGGCCGTGTGGTTGAACGGCTGCCTGAAGGCTTGCTTGACCTCCTCCTCCTCCTCCTCCTCCTCTCTTCCTGAACCTGACAGAGATGCTACTGCTTGACATATCACACACACACACTGGTTTCATTGACTTCAGAGGACATTGCATTGACTTACATTCATTTCCTGAAGACTTACTCTATCCTTAAACATAATTACTAGTGCCCTAACCCTAATCTTAAACCTAACCCTAACCTCAGCCTAACTTTAAAACATGTCTTCACCTTAAAATGGACATGGGGACATGATTTTTGTCCCCATAAGGAAGACAAGTCCCCATAATGTGACCATGTAAACAGACTAAGGTCCCCACAACATAAGGAATACCAGACACACACACTGACCACAGCCAGTGACTGGTGTGTCCAGCAGCAGCAGTTGTAATTAGTTGAAGCACATATGTCACAGGATTTAATTTGAGTCTGGTCAAATGGAGGAAAGAGATGGAGACATTAGGGGTTTCAGATGATGTGAAGATTGTTATTTATTTATTTATTTTAATATTGTTTCCTTGACTGATGAAGATGAAGAAGATATTGTCACATACTTGATAACATTGTGACAACTCAACTCATAAAAAACAGCCACACAGATAAAATCAGTTATGAGTTTGACTTCACTCTTCTTTGGAGTTTTTTTTTTTTTTTTTTTTTTTTGGTCTAATTTGCTCTGTAATTGTTGGATGCTTTAGTTTTTTTTGTTGAAGATTAATTTGTGAATCTGATACATTTTCAATTGTAGATGTAGATGTTGTTTTCTTTATTGTTTGAACTGAACTGGAAATGAAGGGCGAGTCTTGTTTGGTCTCTGGTAAAAGATTTATATCTCAAGACTCTTCCTATGTGAATAAAGATTTTTTTTTAAACACAGTCTCGTTTCAGTGTGTGACACTCTCACACTGTGTGCGTCCTCGCGCCTCCAGCAGACTCTGCAGATTATCCAGGCCTGACTTTAACTGTTATTGAACACAGCTCTCTCTATTTATTCTGGATTAACGTGGAAATAATGAGGTTACCGACGTGGAGGCGGTGTTGGGGAAAATCAATGAACACTGAGTTAATTGTGGGAAATCAATTAACACAGAGAGAGAGAGAGGGACGTCCTCTGTCTTTACCTCCTGCTCTTCCTTTCATTTGTCTTTCTCTATCTCTTTGAAACACACTTGCCACTAACTGATTTCTTTACTTTCCTCTCCTGAAGTAAACACACATCCACGCGTGACATACCTTTGTTTTTTCCCCTTGCAAAAGTCGGAGGCTGCAGGTAAATGAATGGATCGCTCTCTCTCACGCGCGCGCGCGCGCACACACACACACACACACACATGGTCTAGAGCCGCGCTGCACCTGAACCCGCGTGGACCAGGGGCACGTGCGTTGTATGGGCCTTTGACCCCCAGCGCACCTTTAATAATCCCGATCAATAAATTGCTCAGGCAGTAATCCGTTCATTGCCATGCACTCTCTGTCTCGTTGTCTCACACACACATGTTTTTATAGTCTTTAAATCCAGGACCTAACGTGACTTCAGCTGAAAACATGTCAAACATCACAAAATAATTACATTATCCCCAATGTCTTCATTGGTTTATGTTTACAAATCCAAGGTAAAACCCATCATATTTTCCACCTTAATTATCATTTATTATTATATACGTAATAAAATTAATAAAACCATATTACGATGTTTTCCCTGTGTTTTGATCGAAGTGGAATCAGTAGATGGAAGCAGAAAACAGCAGCAGGTTTTCTCCACAGTGTAATCATGTGCATACAGTATAACATTATAATATTATTGTCTTAAATTTCGAAAATATTATTTGTACCACATGTAGCCAATATTTGCTCTCGTTATTATTTTAATTAAATTAAATTAAAGGAAAGAAGAAGCATCTCTCCCTTTTCTGGAAATTTAAAAGTTTTGATTATGATTTAAAATAATTTGAGTACAATTTGAATTGTAATTGTCCATTTTCCTTATTAAAATGTATCTGACTCTTGACAAATTTAAAGAAGCTGCAGGAAGCTTTTTTTGTTTTGTTTTGTTTTTTACAAATTGAAATGGCCTTTATTTGCTTATATGCAAATGGGGCACAGTTGGGGTCGGGAAATATGATTAATATCATCAGTGATTCCAGAACTTTGTCAAGCAACATGTCAGCACACGGTATGTTTTCACTCTGCTCGTGTTTGCGTTTGTTTTCGTGAAGTTTTTTATTTATGCATTGGATGTAAATGGCCTGTCGCGGACGCGCTGAATGAACCGGAAAAGGTTTGTGTGTTTGTGAATAAGAATAATTAAAAATCATGAAAGAAAGTAGTTTTATTAAAAGCGGAAAATTAAGATTAAACGAAATTAAATGAATGAATAAATGATCTAAACGAATTTTAAGCGATATTACAATAAAAGAGGGACGGGGAACTGTTTCAATGTTTTTTTTAAAATATTTTTTGCATAAATTACAATTTTCTTAGAGTAATATGCATCAGGCTCACATAAAGTTCAGGAGCTTAAACTCAGGAGGAAAACAATGTGAGTGAAAATGACCAATAAAGCTTTTAAAGCTTCATTTGTCATCGATCCATCGATCGATCGAAAGGGAAAAAAATGAAAAATGTTTCTTCATTATTCATCATTTGAATTGATGAATAATAATTTCTCCTCGTGGTCATCTATTATGTCTATTATACATTTTAAACGTTAATTCATTGAAACTTCTTCGTCATTAGACCTTTTAAGATACACATTCAGTTTGAAATCTAGCAAAATATGTAAGTGTAAATGGTATAAATGGATCCTTCCCCCCCCCCCCCCCCCCCCCCCCCACTGAATTTACTTCATAAAACTGATGTTGGGTAGTAACTAATATTGATAACGTCTCCCTGCTGCTCCTTTTAACACATGTAGTATGTAATGTTCAATGTGTGTTTTGTCTTTCTATTTGCTTTTCTTTAATTATTTTTCTTTAAATTTGTGTTTCATTTTCTGTAAAATAAATAAAATGAATAATTTAAATTCAAAACACTTTAAATGTCTTAATTAATTCTGAAATAGTTGTACAAGAAGCTTCCTGTTTAAAAGAAAATAGCCGTTATTGTTCCTCCTGAGGCCATTTTGTGATTATTTTTAGTGACGGTTCATTTTTTATTACAGACTTTTTTGGAGACAATTTGGAGCCTTCTGTCTGAGCCCTAACCCCAGGGTCAAAGGTCAGCCGGCCAGTCCCCACTGTCATCGCACTTCATCATCATCGTCGTCGTCTGGTGCAGCAGCATGCAGGCAGGCGGACCCAGACGAGGTTTATTCACGGGTAAGTATCTTATAAACCCAGTGATACACACTCATTTTCTTCTCAAACCGCAGTAAAATAGTGAGATTTTAAGCGTAAACACGGGGCTAAACTTGCACTTCCGGGTGCTGTTTTTCAGTTTGTTTTAATCAAACAATGTCCCCCAATGGCTCTCGTTGTTGCCACGCAACACTAACGTACGGTTTAATATTTAAATTAGCCAAAACTTCAGCTCGTCAGCGTCAGTTTGTAGCTGTTTTCGACAGCAGAAATACACAAGTTAAACCGAAAACGGCTTCAGTTGTTTGTCTTTCGTCAAAATGGACGTGGATTTGACTCGGCTTATTTTTCATGGCAGCCATTTTGATGATGGCTAAGTTCCATTTAGCTACAGCTGTCCTGGCGTACGTGAACTGCACAGAGCCATTTAGTGACACCAGTGTTTACCCTGTTGTAACATATTGACAGGCCTCCAGAGCAGAATTGCTTATAGCTTTTTTGCCATTATACATTTCTAGCTCGGCACGGCTCGACTCTACTCTGGTTTTTTTAGTTTTTCCATTAGAGATAGTACCTGGTTAGGGTTGAAAGGGTGCTTTTTTTAAGTACCTGGCAAGATTCGGAGCGAGCTGAGCCGATACTAAAATGTGACATCAATAGACTGCCGGCCACTGATTGGTCAGAGAGTGTCATCATGAGCACAACGTCCGACACAGGAATCAAACTGAGCAATACCGAACTGTAGATCAGTTTAAAAAAAGAAGACGTAAAAAGCGTGATAACCTGCGTTAATCTTCAACATTTGTCAAGGAAATTTCAATAGTTAACAGGAATTAGCTGAGTCATGCTAGAAGTGCTTGTGAAACAGCGCCATTAGACTACTGTAGTGCACCTCTGTGTTGGGCTCAGCAAGACATCACCTGCTCGACTACAGTCGGTTCAAAAGCTGATGCTCGGCTTTTAACTGGTCTGGAAAAACGAGAGTACATTGCTCCAATTTTAGTGGCAATTCATTGGCCCCCGGTTTGGTTTTGGATTGATTTTAAGATTATTTTACTCATGTTTAAATGTCTTCATGGTCTTGCCCCGCAGTACCTGTCCACCGTGCTTCAGCGGTGCACTCCATGCTCTCGACTGTGAGTCGTCTCTAAGACAAAGAGGAAGCTTAGAGTTGACCGCACATTTTCAGTCACTGCCCCACAACTGTGGAATGAGTTGCCTTTGCACATCGTGCAGGCCGACCCAGTTCCTGTCTTTAAATCCTCTCTTAAAATTTTAACTCAGTTTTAGATGCTGGCTTTTACTGTTATTTGGATTTGTCACTTTGGCCATCTGTGTTGTTTTTTTTAAAGTGCTTCCTAAATAAAGTTAAGTTGCATTGGATTAGATTGGAAGCACAGCTGCATATACAGCCTCAGTTTCTGGGTGCATGCTGAACTGGTTTCTGAATTTTTTTGAATGGAAGAAATCAGAACCATCTTTGTGTCCTAATGAATGACACTGAAAAGTTCTTGTCACAATGACTGCGGTGAAAAGGTTAGAGATGGCTGAGTTCCATTTTTCTCTGTCTCATGGTGACTCACTGTCTGTCACACTGTCCTGAGTCTCCTGAATTAAACAGAGTCGTCAGTGATCTTTGTTTTTTTGTTTTTTTGGGTGGGGGGTGGGTTGCTGAAAAGTTTCAAAATGGTTGCTGTGACAAAATTCTCAGTTCAGTCACTGAAAAAATAAACCAAACACCTCATGTTTTATGGAGTTGGTTGTGCAGGGTTGCCAGGTCTGTGTAGTTGATCTAGCCCATTACAAAATGAGCACTGACTGTGTGACCATGTGATAATGACTTTTGATTTATGCACCTACATGTAACCTTAGAAAAACTTGGTTAAACATGACTAAGTTGGATTTATTTGTTTTAAACCATTGGTTTATTGCAATTTTCTTGATTGTTAATGTCCTATACGTTTACTGTACACAGAGGGTTGTGAATGGTTATAAATGTTTCAGCTGAAATAAGCTTGTGCATCAACTATAATGAATCCATAAACTGCATATGAAAATGTGCTCTGTATATAATGATATTTTTAGCTGCCTGTTTATCTTAACTGTGGCAGTGCCTGATACTTAAGAGCATAAATTGTGTTTGTAAAATCCACAAATCTGCCCACAGTCACTCTTCAAAAGCAGCTCAGCTCTGTGTGAAAACAGCAGATCTGGCAACCCTGTCTGTCCGTCGGCGTAGTCTTGTAGTATAGAAACGTAATTGTGGGCAGTAAGGAGGGGTTTGGCTGGATTGATAAAGTGGCCAGCAGAAATGATTGGAGTGAGTCAGCTGCTGCCCTCTGACCTCTTCTGTAGGCGGGTCCTGATGAAGGCCCAGGTCAAACTGAGCTGTCCTGATCAGGTCCTGCAGAGGGAGTGTGAGCTCATACATTCATGGTTTTTAGAAAGACTGGCCCACAGCCATTTGCAACTTTAATTTGCACGTCATCTTTGCACTTTTTTTCGGGCATTTATTTATCTTGTCATGAATTTGATGCGTATATCTGTCATCTTTACAGATGTACTCCCTCAGATTGTTAGTTATTGTAACAGCTGGTTTTAACCTGCTTTTTAGCATTTTCTTTATTTTGCTGTTGGTTCTTCCTTCATTTAATGAGGTTCTTGGATTTTGCAGGTGTGTTTGTTAGTGTTGTTAATGTAACATACTTTATCTTTCATACTGATCTGTCTTTTACCTGGCTTCAAATGTCCTCTATGGTGAAAGAGTGACCTTTGATGAATGAATGAATGACGCAGCATGTCAGGATGTGTGCATCAACTTAAAAAAGGTCATCCATGCTAGTTTAAAGGTGCTGTACGTTCCAGTTAGCCCATACAGTATGTCATTGTAACCATGTGACTTGTTCATTAGTTAAAGGTACATTCCCTTCAATAAATCAAATCTAGTGCATTGTTCAAGTTGAATTAAACCAGTTTCAGGCTATTTAAACCTGTTAAAATTACAAATAAACTGTATTATTTCTATGTATGTATGATATGAGACCTTTATTGCAAAGTGAAAAGAGCCATGCAGTTTAGGCTATACTGCAATATGAGATTGGTTGAACAGACTTTTAAACAATTACTTCATTTGGTAACACATAACCACATAAAGTTAATTCAACCAGTTCTTAAAGATTTATATAACCTTGTGTTCAAATATCTTAAGTTTAATTTGAGTGAACTTAATTTATGTGTATTACCATTTGAAGTCATTTTTAAAAGTGTTTCCAACCATTTTCTTTTTTAGTGTGAACAGTCAGGCTGCAAGTAACAATTATTCATTATTACATAATTAGGTTTTTTTGGTCAATAATTTTGAGTGTCAAACGGCATTTACTGTCACATAAGAAAAAAGAATATATTCACATTTAAGAAGCTAAATCCATTTAAAATGAATAATTAGTTGATCATAATTATTTTAGTAGTCTTTTAAGAATTGATTAATCGATTAATTGTTGCATCTCTAGTCGACGGCTTACCTGCTTTTAAAGATAATAAGGACATTTCAAAAATAAATTGATACCTGCTTTCATACCATGAAAATAAATGTTACTGTCTTATGTCCCCACCCTGAAATGTATCTAATCTGTAAAATTGTAAAAAAAAAAAAAAAAAAAAAAACCCCTCTAAATAAATAATCCATGTGACTAACTCATTTTCCCCTGACGTAAAATGGCTTCCAGCTAAGTTCAGATTTACGAGCCTCGATGTGATTTACCACCATCATCGTTGCCACTGCACATCGACTCTCGTCATGGCTCGTATATTGACGTGTGTGTAAACCTCAGGATCGTCGACGTTTTGACCAGCGTCCCTGGATAAATAGTGGAAATGAAACTCAGGAGGTCAGGGAAAAACAGCTTCTCCCCAGCATTGATTTCCAATAATCTGGTCATTGCTTGTCTGATCCACGGGACTCGGGGAGGGGGACCGTGGGCTCGTGTTCCGACAGTCGTTGCCGTGGTGACTGGTGTGGAGATAATGGCAGTTAATGAGATATTAACCTCCGAATAAAGAAGACGACAGGAAGTGATGAGGTTCTGAGCCAAAGACTAAAGACAGGCTTTGTCACTTTATGACCTCGAGCTGATCAATACTGTTTTGTTATTCGACGGCTGTAACAAGCACCGTGACCTCCGTCCCTGTGAAGCTGAGGAGGCAAATCCAATTGCTCCGTGTACATACAAACACAATCACACACACACACACACTAGAGCACACATTTCCACACGTTAAAGAACAGCATCAACAAAATCTTTATAGTATATATATATATATGAATGACCTGACTCCAAACACACACAGACTATAAACTGACACAGTGATTGGTGGACTGCTGCTCATTGTCCAGCTGGTTTGGATGTAAGCGAGCGATCACGCCCTCCAGGTCAAAGGTCAACTTCATCCCAGACGCCTGACCTCATCCACCAAAGGCTGACCTCTCCGGGCCACAACCGTGTGTGTATGTGAGGAGGAGGAGGTATTCATGGAGGAAGAGGAAAAAGGAGAAATTAGGTGGATGACGAGGTGAAAAGTGAAACATAACGTGAGTTGTTTAAAATTGGGATGAGGTAGTTCAACGAGCGACAGAGGACAGAAGGGAGGGTTTAAATATATTAATCGTTATTTATTTTATTTAGTTCACATTTCAATGCTTTATCCTGAGTAAGGGTATACATTATTATTGACATCTGCATTATTTTTATATCAATTTTAGTTGCATGTGTGTGGTACAATTCTAGAATGGAGATTATTGGCTCCGAATCATGATTATTTTCAGTCGATTGTCAGTTATTTTCTTATTTTCTACATGAGTACTTGCTTGTTCCTTAAATGTCAGAAAATGTTGAGAACTGTTGATTAGTGTTTACCAAACCTGGAAATAATGATGTTCTCAAATGTCCTGTTTTGTCCACAGTTTTAATGTTTGTATATGGAGCAAACAAACCAGAAAATATTCACATTTAAGAAGCTGAAAAATCAAAAAGCCTGTTTCATTTGTTGAAAAGACACTGATTCATCAATTATCAAAATGGTTGACGTTTAATTTAGTAGATTAATAACTGATTAATCGAATAATCCGGCCCAAGTGGAGATTATTCTAATATGTTATTGTAATGACAGTAGTATATTTACTTGCTGGCACCTTTCAAAACATAGGCAGGGTTGAGAGTGAAACATTAATATGTATTATGCAATAAAACATTATACAACAGAGGAATAAAACTAACAAATGTTTATACTGTATAGAATCAGTAGAGTGAATTTATATGAATGGATGGAAAATGACAAGTGACGGTATTTAGACTCTAACACAATTTAGTCTTGGCTATAGAAATGTATATATATGTATATTAATAATACCTCATGTGTACTGTCATGTCTGTGATAATAAGTGAACTGCATTAAATTATTAAAGGGATGAAATTGAAAAAGACGCGAAAAGACAGTGATGAAAGAAGAAGAGTGGCAGATTTGTAGGGCATTTTTAGCTGCTGCTCCTTCTGTGGATTGGCCTTTTGGTCGTTTTCAGTTTTACTCTGCCATCTTTTCTTGTCAGGTGATAATTAGTTTTCAAGCTAATTATCACCTGACCTTGACTCATGACCCCCTTCTCTCTCTCTCTCTCTCACACACACACACACACATAGGTTTGTGCAGCTCTTCTTCACATGACACTGCATTGACCTCCATTCATTTGGAGTAAACAGAGCGTTATCCCTAACCTTAAATAAAAACAGTTCATGTCAAGTCGTAATCTTAACCTAACTACAATTCAAATCTTAGTCCTAAAGCTACTTAAACTAGTTCCTCAGAACTGAGGTTCTGCCTCATTAGGACCAGGTTTTGGTCTCCACGACGACTACTGGTCCTAACAAGGTCAGTGTTTATGGCAGAAAAGGTCCTAAAGATGCAACAAATACAAGAACACACACGCAGGTCATTACTGTTAAATATGACCTGTAATCAGGTGAACATCCTCTTCACACATGTGTTGTCTTAGCCAGATGCACCAGTTTCTCCTCCTTCTATATTTTCCAGTAAAGAATAATTTTATTGTTTGCACTATGTCAAATTACGACACGAACTGTAAAAAAAAAAAAAGAGAAAGTCTAAGTTTAAATTTAATTGGGACCAAATCATGCACATGCAGAATATGCAAATTGTTGATTATCAAATACAATTGTATGTATGAGTGTAGAGACAGTTGACTGAGAAATAGTCCAGCTCTTGTAATCAGTGAATTTGGACATGATGAAAATCAATTGTTTGTTTTAATGCTGCGTGTAAAAAAAAAATAAAAAAAAATAAAAAAATTTCCCATTATGGATTAAACTGTGTTGTTTATTTATTGAAAGTCAAAATGCTTTGACTCTTCTCGTGTACAGGAACAAGAGAAAAATAAGAAGTTTTATTTTTGTTCTTTTTAATGGAAAATGCATGTTAATCTAAATATACCAGATTTAGTCAAAATCTAAGTTTATTTAGTTCCTAAAAAGCAAAGTCAAATATAGCAATTTAGATAAAATTAAAAAAATAAAATTTAAATTTAAAAAAATCTGCCATGGAAACACTGATGGAAAAAACACCAGGGGCAGATGAAACTGTTTATTTTTAATATTCTCCTTTCCATGTGCATCTTGTGTTTGCAGCAAAAAAGAAGAACTATGGCATGAGGATGTTGCCAAAATTCTGCGTCATCGTCTCTTTCACACTGATCTCATCATCCTCGGCGTTCAAAGATGAAGGTGAGTAGGAGGAGGAGGAGGAGTAGATGGAGGATGAAAGCAGGGTGGAAATACGCCTGGCCAAACACTTGTGTTTCCATCCCTCTCTGTCTCTCTGTCCTTCCCTTTTTTGCTCCCCCCCAAAAAACATTCTTTTCCTCCTTCTAGCTCTCCTTCACCCCCTAATCCCTCACTGCTCTGCTGCATATGTTTCCTAATCCAGGGTGTGTGTGTCTGTGTGTGTCTGTGTGTGTATTTGTATCTGTTACCTCTTTAGGACCCTTTCTGTCATAAACACTGACCTTGTCAGGACCAGTAGTCCTCATGGAGACCAAATCCTGGTCCTAATGAGGCAGAACCTCATTTCTGACGAACAGGTTAAGTTTGGAGCCAATTTAAATTGTGGTTTAGTTTAAGGTTAGAATTAGTCCTTAACTGGCTACGGTTAAGGTTTAAGGGATATTGCTTTGTTCAGGCTGTCCAGATGAATGGAAGTCGATGCAGTGTCCTAAGAAGACTAGGTGGGCAAATCTGTGTGTGTATATGTGTGTGGGAGGCCTGTGAACCCACCCTTCCCTCCTTCCTTTCCTCCCTCCTTTCCTTCCCTTTCTGTTGGCGACTATAATGCTGTAACCTGCCTCCATTCCTCTTTCTTTTCACCTGCTCTCTCTCTCTCTCTCTCTGTGTGTGTGTCCCTCTCCCTGCAGCTCTTATCATTAGACAGCAGTGTGGACCTTACTGTCCTCACCACCATCTCCCGTTCTCACCTCCTCTGATTTCAGGAATATCTCAGTCTCCTTTTTTTAACCCTCTCTCTTCTTTTGTGTTTTTTTTCCTTTTGGTCGATACATAGAATCACCTAAATCTTCAGCTAAAAAAAAGGATCAGAGGGGATAATATGCAAATATGTGTCAGCCTTTTACCCATGATTTATGTGAGGTGCTTACTACAGTTTCTTCTGAAAAACTGTTAATTAAAGTGGTTAAATGCTGGAAATTGATTTCTGTTTTTTACTAGCAGTTTTTAGGAAGTGGACATTTGTGCTTTAGGTTTGCATGAGAATTGGATAACAAGCACGATTGAATAAGTCATCAAGCATTTGTCTCAGAAATTGTTAACTAATAATTAGGTGTTACAGTAAGGAAATGTTTTTTGAGGCTTTAAGGTGTGAGTCCCTGTATGAATTGTTTTGGAAAAAACACTATGTGTATATGTTTTGTCACTTTCTGAATGAATTTAAAATGATTTTTTTTCTCTCCTGAACATTTGATTATTTTCCTCTAGTTTCTTTGCCACTCATTCATCCCGACTTTCCCTGCCCCTGGCTAGCTGTCTTATTTTCCTCTCAGGTGATTTTGTTCTCTTCTCTCCTCTCTCATTTTAGCTGTAACACACACACGCACACAGGCTTTTTGTCCAGCTCTTCCTTTGCTTCACCCCATTACTGAATAGTATTCCTGGAGCCTTTTGTGGAGCCTTGTATAGGCACATGCCAAGTCAAGTTATTTCGGAGCAGTTTCAATGGAATTACCCCCCAAAATAATCTCCTTTTGCTCCTCGGAAAAGAAAAAAAGTAGAGAAAGGGACAGAAGAATAGAAGTGAATAATGTAAAATGGAGCAGCACCCTTGACACAGTATAAGCCTGTAGTTCCACACTAGAGGAACATGAGAAAATGAAAAGATCAGAGAGTCTGCATGTTAAAGAAGCACTAAGAAATCTGGATATGAATTGTGGATACAGCTTTGATTGAAGAGTTCAGTATAAACTCAGCTTAGGCTGCGATTTATGAGATTGTGCACCTTTTTATATGATGAGAGAACTGCTCTGGGATTAAATTATGTTGCACCAAACTGCTGTAGGGAATGTCTTTGAAGGAAATTATATTAAGTGGCAGTAGTATTTTAGGGAATTACAGCTTTTATTAACCATATTTCATGAATGTTAACATTAAATTAAGCATTAAGCATTAAAATACAGCAAACAAGGCTTTGTCAAAGCACAATTGATATATAGTGACAAGCTAAGCCTCTAACAAAGGAATACAATGAAATTTCTGCTTCACCAAATTTTGTAGCCATTAGTAGCTTTGGGGGTCAAGGGTCAAAGCAGCAGGGCTCAAAATAATTAATGTTGTAAAAATGACTTATGGCTGTTTTAAATGATGAACTGGGACTTCTGAACCACTGTCTGTTCATGTGTTTATATACATTTGAACTGTATTTTTACACATATTTAAGAGTCTTCTCTGCTAGTTTTATTTTCATCATGTCTTTCTCCGCTAATAACATTTTATGGTACTGCAGATTTTAACACAGAAAAGAAATGAAATCTGACTCACAAAAAAAAATGAGTTTTGTTTTTTTTCTCTAATTTTAACTTCTTTATTTGAAATCTTTTTGCTATAACTATGGCTCAAACTAGTGTTTTTCTTTATTTCTTCCTATGTATATTGTATTTTTATGTAGATCCGAGGTCAATTTTTCTACATTGCGAACAATAAAGTTTAACCTGAACTAACCTGCTGATTATCATGGGATAATAATTGTGCCTTTAATTTCCTTTTGAAGTTGGAACTGGGAGTGATGTCAGGAAGAAAAAATGGACGCGAATGTTTCTTAGGGTAGCCATTTTTTAGTACCAGTCTATAACATTGCTCCACACGGTATATTGAACAAGCAAACAGCGCAACAATATGTCTACAGATAACAATTGAACAGTATTATGTGAACAATTGTCTTAGTGTGAAAGTGAAAGACAGAAGTGCAATTAACAGTAAAAGTAGCAGAGTGTTTTTACTATTGATGTGAGTGGCAGCCATCTTGGAATCCTTTGTCTGGGTTTGTGAGTTTGCTCTGACTTTGCGAGTTGGGAATCTGCCCTGAGGGGGGCGCTCCAGTGGAAACCTGCGACTAGGAGCTCTGACTTATGACTACAGCTGGATGGTGAATGGTGGCCTG
The DNA here is from genome assembly GCA_016785285.1 of Brachirus orientalis. Classification (NCBI taxonomy): domain Eukaryota; kingdom Metazoa; phylum Chordata; class Actinopteri; order Pleuronectiformes; family Soleidae; genus Brachirus; species Brachirus orientalis. The sequence continues at coordinate 2,626,114 of JAFBJR010000144.1, read as the reverse complement.
ACCCTGGGCTGAATGGTAAAGCTCAGAGTCAGGCATTGCTTTTCAATTTAAAACAATACTGTTACTTGGAAGGCGGGGTGTGCACTGTGCCTGATGGCAGCGTAGTGCGATGTTGTACCGTGCGACAACATCAAACGCAACACAACAGACAACAATAGAGGACATCCAGCAGCTCTTTTTTCTTGGTTCTTGGTTTGTGGCTGTTTGTCTCAACAAGATGTCAAGCTTTGTATGAGAATAGACTGCAATGGGATGTTAAACTGATCGCAAGGGAGTGATGTTTTTCTGTCGCCTAATCAGCTTATTGACATGGGTGGAGCTTGACCGTTTTACTCTGGTACCCAAGAGAGAAGGGTGACAAAGAATGGAACAGTCTAGGCTGGTTATTTTGGTACTATCCCCAATGGAAGCACAAAAAAGTGCGTACTATCTTGCACCAAACTGTACCGTTCCACTAGATGGACACGGCCTTATATCTACTACGATATTACTGCTACTACATTCTCCAGGTGTGATGCACTCATTTGTGTTTTAAAGCACAACTATTGTTTTATATACTGTACATCAGCTCACATGTGTGAAGGCGTGCGGGCCACCTTGTGTGTGTTCATCAATACATGTATAAATATCCACGTGTGTGTCAGTGCCAAGTGTCATATCGATAGGTTAATAGCCGTGGTGTCAGATTCAGTAACTCTGTGATTAGTTGACAGTTCACTAATCCACACACCATCTTGAGTTATTGGCCCGGCCCATTGATTTCCAGCCTGCCAGCCAAGCCAGGAGGAACTCGGGGGTCGTAAGAGAGCCTGCTGCTATTGATTGGCCCCAGATCAACCCCAACACCATCTCCACCTCACACAAACGCACACTCACACACAATTACACATCAGCTTCGCGCAGATATTCTCTGGATACGACTCTGCACTGACTGCCATCCATTTGGACAAAATAACCAGAGTGTCATCAATAAACCTGAACCATAACCAGTTAACCCTAATGTTAACCTAACCACAGTTCAAATCTTGGCCCTAATTTTAACTTGTTCCTCAGAAATGAGGTTCTGCCTCATTAGGACCTTGCCGCCCGTCCTCCCTTGCTCTTTTTCCCAGCATGCCACTGGGCATATTTGTTTTTTTATGTCATCCAAATTAGAGATGGTAGTATCACTAATACTACTGTTAAGTATCAATGAGCAGTAATGGTGTCAGTATCTGTGTTAATAAAATCCTAACAATACCCATCCCTACTGTTGAGCAGTGTTTGTCTAGTTTTCATTCTTTGTGGAGACAGCCAGCTGCTGTTTGAATCATCTGTGGATTTATATGGTGTCGCGCTTCACAGACGAGAAGATTAAATCTTATTTGAATTGTAAGTTATTGGAATTCAAGGCCGCAGCAGCTGCTGCGTGTGAAGACACTTGTACTGAGGGTTTGATTTAATAGTTGAAAGATACAGGGAGTCACTCAAAGGTGCATTTGCTTTGCTGCTTTATTCAGGCAGAATATGTGTGACAGACTGTGCTGCGCTGTTTAAACATGAGATATTTGTGTTCGTCAGGGCTGAGGTTTTGTCCACTGCAAGTTTTTATCAACTCCTGTGATGTAAGCATGACACCTGAGTAAACACACACATATTTTCTTCTACTCTATTCCAGTGCAACATTAAGACTTGCAGCATTTAACCATTAATCTATAATTGCACTACAACTGTAGCAATGTCACTGGTCTCTGACACTTTGGGTTATGGCACATTTTGTAACGTAAAAAAATACTCACCAAAGGAAAAACAGAAAGGCAACTTCCTGTTTAGTTAATTTTTAAGGAGTCAATCACCTATTTTAAGCTTACATTTTCTCATGTAAAAAAACAAACTGTATACCTGCTTAATTTGGTTTAATGTATTATGATGTATAATGGTGCGTTCAACACAGACACAGAGCATTTTTATACATTTCTTTTATGTCACCTTCCTTGTGCAGTGCTTGAAATGGGCCAGTACTTTTCTTTTTACTTTTTGTGTACCGGTACTTTGGGATTTTTTGTTTGGTTTTTTGTGTGAGTAACACCAACAAACACAACTCAACAGGTGACCATCAACTTGCCACGCACATTTACTAAACTTACCGGTTTGTTCAACTTCCTCGTTCTGATTTGGCCAAACCTCCTCCTTCTTCACTTGGTCTCAAATACTCAGGGTTTGCCATTTCTCTTACAATGTTCAGATGTTGGAAGAAGCTTGATGTTGATTAGTTCTTTGAAGCATTTTTTTGAGCAAATTTTTCACATATTTCATCCCCAGTTACTGAAAAAGGCAACACATTTTGCATGTTTTCAAGGTCTGTGCAGTTTGTGTCACTTAAAGGAACAGAAGCAAAATTGGCATCTGCTCACATCTCTACATTGACTTTAGTTAAAATCTTGGTGTGAATAGTTTGCGTTGCCTTCAGCCTGAACAGCTCAAACTACTCACAGTTAGACTCTTCACCTGCTGCTGAAAAGGAAGTGACTTCATTTTTTTCAGGGTTGTCCATGTAGAAAGATGCCAGATTAGTGATTGTGGGAACATGAATGACCTTTTCCTGTCTCCTCAAATTTGTGGCTGGAAGATTGTCAGTGCCTGCAGTGGCAACGACCCAAAAATCTGCTGTTGGACACCAGTAGTGAAGGAAGGAGCAGAGACAGTGAAGAGGGACTCTTTTTTCTGATTATCCCGGAGAGCTCTTGAATCAGCAGTTTGGTATTTTGAGGCACCTGCAGAGACGGAGGACTTGTCAGAATTTGCAGCAGAGTGGCTTGTGTGAAGTTTGGTGATGTGTCACTGCTTTGGGCAGGTGATGTAGTTCTACAGGTTCTAAAAACAGCAGGTTACTATTTCCAGGTGCAGGTAAGATTAAATTTCAAACATCTTGTGAAAAATGAGATGCATGTCTCCACCTGCCCTGAATAGACCTCAGTATCACTCAGTAGGAACTGGTTTACTTATCGCTGTGTGATAGTTGAATTAGTTACTTAGTTAATTACTGGACTTAGTTGAATTTCTTGAAGACATTTCGCCTCTCATCCAAGAGGCTTCTTCAGTTCTTCTGTTAGTTGAAAGACAGCAGGTTTTTCCCAACGCATATATGATGTTTTGACGCAGAATGCAATTGCTTAGAAAATATTGGCCCTCGGCCAAATATATCTGCACTACAGTTTTTGCCATTCATTCGTTTACACCCATTTTCTCAAATATTCACACAGTGGATCAACGTGCATGGATCAAACCTGACTTTCCAGTTTGAAGATGATCCGTGTGTGAGCTTAGAAAGTTCACAACGGCACTGTTTTTATTGGTGCATTTATTTATATTGACCATTAAACACATCCAAAGATTCAACATTTCCTTCTGCTCGACTTCACCAACTTCCCTCATGTTATTTCTTCCTCCCCTCTCTTGCTCTCCCTTTCTTCCCTCTGCTCCCTCCGTCGCTCCATCAGCCTCTGTGTAAGCATTTGAGTGGGTGGATGGGGGGATTTGGGGGAGGAGGAGGGGGGGTTTGTTAAACATTTTTCTTCCTTCTTAATTGTTTTGACTTGTGCCATTGGCATCCCGATTAGACCCCATTGATTTCCCACTGCTAAGTGCATTGATTTTTGCATTTCTCATTGATCCTCCGCTTCTAAATCTGCCCACACACACACTCTGTGTCTGTCTCCCTTTCTCTCTAGGAAACACAACCACACAGACACAAGTGTGTGTGTGTGTGTGTGTGCGTGTGTGTGTGTGTGTGTGTGTGTGTGTGTGTGTGTGTGTCTATGTGAGCGAATGAGTGAAAGACGCAGAGAATAAAACAAAGCTGACCGAGAGTCAATAGAGAGGAAAAATGTGCAGGTAAACGATAGTTGAGGGTTTAATCAATGACGTTTATGTTCATAAAAAGATTATGAGATTTATGTGAATGTCTTTGCCTCTTTGGTTTTTTTGGACAAAAGTGTTTTCATTTTAGCTGGTAAGGTAAGTTTGAGAGTTTGATTCAAGGTTCAGGTTCGTAGTAGGTTTAGGTAATTATTAAAGGAAGGATTTTTAACATGTAGGATGTTTTATTGTCAGAAATTAAATATACTACCCAATAATATGTTTGAATAATTAATTTAAAACTAAAAATATTTTGGATCGCAGCTTTATAATGTCTTTACATGTATTTTAGGCAAAGGTGGTTGCTCTACAGAGGTGATTTTGTGCTGCCATTTTCCTACAGCACCATGAAAGGAAAGGCCAGTGTTATGGGAATCTGTTAGTTCAGCCCTTATGTTAATTTTCACTGTTCCCCTTTAGTGTTTGCCCTGCCCTTTGTGTAACTTTAATAATTCTCTTGAGCTTGGTATCATTTTTTTACCTAGTTTGCAGTAAGGACAGTTTGTTAGCAAACTTTCCATAACACCAACCGGAGCATGTGTTTGGGGTTTTGAAATGGAAGCTCACTATTTAAACAAAGACAAATGTCTCTGCCCACGTTGACCAGATGTATGTTGATGGGAACTTTATCCTCTCATCAACATATGTGTTGACAATTACACTTTTACACCCTTAAATCCATCCTTTACGATATGTGAAGGCCGCTGTAGTTTTGTTACGATCTGCAGACTCACCATTAGATTTCACTGATTTTGTCACAAAGGACATAGGAGGAAAAGTGACATCACCATTAGCAAGTGAACTCTCATTTTGAAGCGCCATTTTAAGGTTTTGCAGCTGGAAATTTACAGACGTCACCTGCAACTGGGCTCCTATTGGACAATACCAGCTATCAATCACACTGGTGTCTACTCATACACTACCAGTCAACGGTTTGGACACACCTTCTCATTTAATGTGTCCAAACTTTTGACTGGTAGTGTATGCGCTGTGATTAATCATCTATTTTTCTTTCACTTTTGTTTCCTAAGTGAAAGGAAACAAAGTAAAATCAGTAACAACCGCGCTGGTGGCTATTCATTATATTACTTCCAGGTTTGCCTCATCAGGCAAACTCAAAGACTGTGCCGACTTTCTGATGTGGTCTGTGGTTTAGGAAACTAAATCAAATGGCATCTTCTCACTGAGAGAATCTGAGATCAACCTGTGTGTGTATATAAGATAAGGAGTTTGGTTGCTTTTCATCTTCTTATCTGATTGAAAATGAATTGTGATTCTTATTTTTTTTTTTTTTTTTAAATCAAGAATAAGTCAAGGTCAGTGAGTGACATGCTTTTTCAGCACTAGAATACTTTGTGCAGGATGATGTATAAATCTCCTTTAACTTCTTTTTTTTTGAGGGTATTTCTTGTCAGCTGCTGTACATCTTACTCTTATTCTACACACACACACACTTCTCTTGATCGTATTCCATGGTATCCAGGGGAGCTGGGCCTGATCCGCTCCATTTTTAAGGCTCTCATCTACCCCCCACATCTGTGATGGACACACACACTTGCTCTCTCTCTCTCTCTCTCTCTCTCTCTCTCTCTCTCTCTCTCTCACACACTCACACACACACACACACACACACACACACACACACACACACACAGTCACCCCAGACTGCATAGCCTGGAAAGCTCCATCCATGTCATTGGCTTTAGCTGAAGCCTTGATGATACATTTGTGCCAAGCTAAGCTGTTTCTGCAGTGTGTGTATGTGTGTGCTTTTCATGCATGTTACATGTGTCTACATGAATGACTATATGGCATATAAGTGTGTTGATCTGCAGTTTACGTGCTTTCTAGCATGCTATGGTGTGTTTGCATACATGTGCTGCTGAGAATTTAGATTAATGTGTGACAGAACATGAGTGTGTATGCCTGTGTGTCAACCTGATAGCAGGAATGACATCAAAAAGTCAATATTGCACACACGTCTGTGTACGTTTTACTTCTTAAAGCAGGTTTATGCAGTATTTTTGGAAAGGCCGTCTTGCAAGGTTGAGGCCTCCGAACCGGGGTCCTCAGAATCAGTAGGTCTCACAAAGTCTTGGATCTCACACACAATCCCTAGCCAGGTACCAGCTATACGATAAAGGCTGTGATAGTGTTATTTTAGAAGTTCATTGTAGCAGAGCTGGTGAAAACAAAGCAGAGGGGGGAACTGTTGGAAAAGGAAGCGAAGAAGAGGAAACGACTGTCTGTCCGACGTGTGTAAACCTCGGACTGGTCTTTTTGAAATAGTGAGAAAATTCATGCAAAATGGAAATGGTCACTGGCTCCGTTGAAACCATGGCCAGGAGACAACAAGTGAAGATAAAGCTGTAGACAATGGATGGATGTTTATGGAAGTGTCGTACTGTAACAATATGTACTCCAAAACTGTAGGGGGAGCTCCGTCAATAAAAACGTTCCACTTTAAATCCATTACACCCAATTCAAAATGCAGTAGGAAGCAGAACATCTGTGAAATATGTAAAATGTGTGAAATAAAACATATACGTGGAGGGCGAAACAAAAGTCAAGCCTGTTGAGCGAATAATAAGGGGGTGAAAAAGAATATTCACAAACTGATTTTCACACTAACTGATTTCCAGTTTGCCGGCGGCCGAGGCGAGCTGTCATGATCTGTAAGCAACAGCATTGATCGGCCTCAGTGATCGTATCAAGGTGGCATATCGACACCATCGTGTTTTACTCTTCTCTCTGTTTGTCCTCTGTGGCCTTAAGAGGGATAATGGATATGTAGGAGAAGTATTGGCAGCACCAAGACCAGCCTATTGACAATCTGTCAGCATCGATTACTGAGTCGGAGGAAAAGGCTGAGAGACATAGATAGAGAATGAGAGAGAGAGATGCTGAAAATAGACTAAGTGTCAGAAGCTAAAACTAATGTGTGTGTGTGTGTGTGCACATAGAGAAGATGTGTATTTATTAGCATCAATAGTACATGAATATTTCCATTTATGGGTGTTTGTTCTTGTATTTGTTGCCTCTGTAGGACCTTTTCTGGTATAAACACTGACCTTATCAGGGCCTGTAGTCCTCATGGACACTGAAACCTGGTCTGGTTAAGTTTGAAATGTGGTTCTGTTATGGTTAGGCACTAACTAGTTACTGTATGGTTAATGTTGGGGATAAAGCTTTTGACATTGACTGTCCAGTTGGATGGAAGTTAATGAGAGTCCTTAAAAGGGTAGCTGCGCAAACCTTTGTGTGTAAGTGTGTGTGAATATTAAAGTGTTTATTAATAAATAATCTAAATACCCTCATTATAGCAAAGTAATATTTTTTCAGTTTCATTCACTATTTCTTCCTCCTTGTGTGTGTGTACCTGGTATTCCTTAAGTTGTGGGGACCTAAATCTGTTTACACAGTCACATTATGGGGACTTTTCTTCCTTAAAAAATTATTATATTTTAAGGTGAAGACATGTTAAAGTTAGGGTTAGGTTAAGGTTAGGGTCAGGGTTAGGGTTAGGACACTAGTAATTATGGTTAAGGTTTGAGTAAGTCTGCAGGAAATGAATGTAAGTCAATGCAATGTCCTCTGAAGTCATGGAAACCAGTGTGAGTGTGTGCGTGCGTGCGCACGGTTACAGCAGCAGTGGACGAGTATGTGGCGGTGATATAATTGTAAGCTGGTATTGATTGGCTTCCTCTTGTTATTGATGAGGGGGAATTTAATTCAACCAACTCGTTTGTCAACATGACACTGCCATTTAACAATGAACTCTCTCTCTCTCACACACACTCACACACAACACAGACAGATAAACGTAATAATCTGATTTTTCTGCAGACTTTTTGCAGTGAAAAGGCTGCGTCGGCTCTTTCAGGTTTTCTTAGAATATGTTCATATATTTTTAAACTTTTTTGGCATATATTTTTAAACTTTTTTGGCTGATAAAACTTGATAAAACCATGTAAATATAACTAAAGCAAGGTTCCTGATTTAAAAACATAATACGGTATTAAATATTTATCTTTCATTTAAATATTTGAAAGGTTGTATCCAGCAGTGTGTATTTGAAACCACACTTTATCAGGAGGAAAAAATGGAATTTTCAGTTATTGTACATTTATTGTGACGATTATTAATATTGACTGATGTTTTTTTGAAGGTTCCTTTCACACCTGCTGTGTGTGAGAGAGATCAGAAGTGCAGTAAGGCCCACATGAGCCCACAATGTCAGACAAAGCAGCCACGCAGCAGGTTGTAGTACTTATAAAAGAATCATTATTCCAAAAGAGGAAATATAACCTATAGCTATTGATGAGGCCCACTGAGCGCCATATTTTTCACCTCTCCTTCAAACCCACACGCTCCTCCATCCCTCCCTCACTCCCTCCCCTCCTGTGCGATGAACGCACAAAACACACTATATTCTACAAGAAATAATTGCTTTTGTCTGGAAGGAGTTTGGATCGGGCTCCTCTGCGCTCGCCCTCATCTGGAGAGTGAGGGGGCTCACGAGGGACAAGCCGGTCGCTTCTTTATACACACTCTCCTCTCTTTGCCTCCCTCCTCCTCCTCTCTCCCTCCTGCTTTCGCCTGTTGGACACACGGATGTCATCTGTCAATGGGGAGTGGGCTTTTCTTTTTTTAATTTTATGGAGTGGGGGGGGGGGGGGGGGGGGGGGGGTGGTGGTGGTGGTTCTCCTTTGTGATGTGACTCGTGTCTGTGTGACATCAAAAGCTGCTGTGAGCAACGGAAACCCTGAATCATAAGAAAAAAGGTTCAGTTAGGACAGGTGGAAGATGGAGCACTTTAAGCACATTAAGGCAACAGAAGCATGAGTAGCACTAGTTTTTGACAGTTTTTGATTCGGTTTGTTAAGAATATACATGTAATATATGGATATATACTGTACATGTGTATAATTATAATGTATGCCATTACAGGCTCTCTTTTCCGGCTTCTTAAATGTGAATATTTTCTGGTTTCTTTGCTCCATATAACCAATAAATCATTAAAGCTGAATCATTTTGGTTTGTGGACTAAACAAGACATTTGAGAGCATCATCAATTCCAGGTTTGGGAAATAATGGCCAACAGTTTTCAGCATTTTCTGACATTTTATGGGCAATTAATCAAAGAATTGAGAAAATAATCAGAGTTTATTTTTAAATATATTATTACTGCTTGCTTTGCTGTAAGTTGAACATATACGTGGTTTGGGTGGATTGTTTTGGTTATTTTAAGATATTTCCTATGAGTGGTATTATTATTATTATTATTATTATTATTATTATTATTATTATTACTATAGTAGTAGTTGTAGGTGTGTGTACTAATATGATGTGTGTGGTGAGTTGTTTCCTTGTGACAACAGTAATAATTGTAGTACTACCGGCTGTAATATCTCCCTGTGCTGTGCTAAACTGGGTATCAGTGACCATCTTTACTACAAACAGCAGCAGCAGGAACATTAATGACCATCGAAGTACTTTATCAGAGTATTCAGTGTGTACTGATAGTAAGGCTGCAGTATAGAAGAGGCAGTACACACATGAAGAACAGATGAAGATAAGTTGCTGCTGGTGTTATTTTATCTGAGCAGCAGATAGAGTTTTTTCGCGTGAAGCTGCTTTTCTTTCTCCTCATAGACATTAGCATCAGCAAAGAGCCTGAGGCCTTTATCCATATATGTGAGACGTAATTGATCGATAACTTATTAACAGCTCAGTCTCACCTGCAAGAGCATGCACACACACACACACGCAGAGAGAGGTGCGTGTGTGTGTGCGAGTGAGTTTGATCGATTTTCTTTTATTGACTGTGATACTTAGCGCATAGATTTTTCTATTTTAAAAAATCTATGATGGTGATGATCTGCTGAGTAAATGCGCGTCGCGGATATTTCGGTTGGCGCGTCCCGAAGGAAGAGTTCAGCCGGGCGGTGTTAATTAGTGTGAGGATGTGAGGAAAGAGGCGAGAGTTGATGGCCTCAAGGCACACACACACACACACACAAACGCGGACGTATGCTTAATGGGGAAAAATGCACGCACTTCAAATCCAGCTCTTCTGACATTTTACGCACAGTTTACGCACACATGCACGCGCCTCCCTGAGCCCAAATATAATTACTAATTTAGCTCTCGTGGCTCCGCAGACTTTGATTAGTCTCCTCTGTGGCGGGGTTTAAAAAAAACACCGACTGAGAGCTGCAGGTGACCTTGCGTGGGCCAGAAACACGCAGCCTAAATCTATACATGAGAGCGAGAGAGGGAAAGAGGTTCACCTACTGAAATATACATCAAAGCTCTCTCTCTCTCTCTCTCTCATTCATGTCGACATATTGTGAAGAGTCGATCGATTTTACCGAGGCCGGCGATGATGTGATTATTGGCTTCATTATAATGAAGTAATCAGAAGATCAATTGGCTGAATCTGCTCTCGTCTTACACGGGATTATCGAGTGTGTGTCAGTGTGAGTGTGTGAGGAGAGTCGTTCACAGTGTTATAATTATCAGATGATTAAATGGACTTTCATAAAATCCTCATCGTTATATTCAGTCCAACACGGACCTGCTATAAAACACGTGTCAAGTGTTATTTCAATATACACTTCATATAAATGAATCATAGTGAGAACCAACAGAGATGAAACAATACGTGATATTATCTTGCAGTGCGATAAGATGTACTCATAGTGACTTGACACGAGTGAACTTTTATTATCATCATTTCGTCCTTTTCTACGCTACTTGAAAGTAAAAACGCACAGGCCTCGGGATTTTATTTTGAAATGCCACAAGGGGGAGCCTCCATCTTTCCAATTTTCCAAAATGTCTATTTTTAACATGAGTAACGTTTTTTGTAATGGGACACTCGTAACATAAATATTCGTGTCATGTTAGCAACTTATTTAACACAACATTTTGAAACATTTCTTTGATAATGTCAGGCTGGTTTTGTCTAACATTTATGTGTTTCCTCTGTAGCATCTGTGAGCATTTCCTGACAGCTCCTGGGTTTAAACTAAATAATGGTGAATTAAGAAGAAACAAAAAAAGTCACTTATTTACTTTTAGGAATGTAACACAAAACTATCAAATCAGGTTTGAGTAATTATTGCAATAATATCCTGAATCGCGATTGTTGTGTGTTCAGAATAATCATGACAGGGAATTTTCATATGTCCCATCACTGAGTACCAATAAATGTTTGACATGGCTACAAAAATCACTTCACCAACTGGACATGAAGAGAGTGGGTTTGTTTTAAGGTAGGCAAGTGTGTGTGTGTGTGTGTGTTAGGGTGAGGTTTATGGAGAGGGAAAGGGGGGAACAGTGAGGGAAAGGAAAGGAAAGGAAAGGAAAGGAAAGGAAAGGAAAGGAAAGGAAAGGAAAGGAAAGGGGGTTCAAAAAAGAGGGGGTTGGGTGTCAGTGTGTGTCTCCTGGTCGCAGCGCTTCATCGTGCCAGAGTGCGTTCAGGCTGCGCGGTGTCGGAGCGAAACCACCAGGGTTCCCGAAATAAACAGAGGGGACGCGGATTTGCCCGCATACACACACTGGGAGAGAGAGAGAGAGAAAGAAGGAGAAAGAAAGAAGAGGAGAGAGAGCGAGAGAGCGGTGGATGTCGGAGCAAAGCCAAAGAAAAGACAGTCCAGCGTAAAAAGAAAAGGTCTCGCTTTCCTTTTCCACCCTCATCTTTTTCGTGCTTTGGCATCATCGCGGTGGACAGGTGCACTAATTGATATGGATTTATTCATTTATTTATCCATCGATTTTTCTCTAATTAGTGACCCGCGGTAAAGAAAGAGCGAGAGAAAGAGCGGAGGGGAGGAGAGGGAGGAGCGAAAGTCAGACAGGAGGTGCCTGCGTTGCCTTACACTTTATTATTTCATAATTTATGCCTTCTTCTTTTTTATCTAAACATATAATGTTTTTGCGTATGTTTGCGCCGCTTTGTGTGTGTGTTTTCTCCAGCCGACCAGCCTGCAGCTACTGACCAAATTTAAACCTTAACCAAAAATAAAAAAGAAGCAACTCCAGTTTTTACACAGTTTCTTCTTCCCTTTCTTCGTCCACACTGAGGATTCACCAGTGGACAGTGTTTGTTTTGAGAGTTTTCATGAGAAAGGAGGAGCAGACATTTTCCACCTCCACTCCTAAACCAAAGCAGAGCGGACAGAAGAGAAGAGAGGCGGACATCATCATCATCATCAGCAGCAGCAGCAGCAGCAGCAGCGGCGGCGGCGGCGGCGGCAGAGAGGCACTGTGATCTTTACGCACAGCTGTTGTGGAGCCACTACATGGAGTCCAATTGAGAGAAGCTGAAGATAGAAGCACTAGATTCACGTGGATGCAGTCATATAACTCTAATCATCCATTGTCCAGTCTCCTGCAGCCACATGGATGTCCACTGCTAGCTTTATTTTTCTTCTCCCTAAGCCAAAACAGTCGTCTCTGCGCGTCCTGTACATATTTCCGTCACCGTGTGTGTGTTTTTGACTCAGTTAAAGGACCATAATATCCACCTGTATCCAAAGCTTTAAAGAAAATAAAAAAAAACCGAGAGATGTGAGTCTGTTCCACGAGAGAGAAAATTTAAGCCAAATACCCAGTCTCTCCTCTCTCTCTCCAAACCTTCCCTTCATCTCCACAAACCTGGGAAACGAACACGAAGAGAGCCAGAAGAAGCACGGATAAGAGAGGAAGAACAGTGAGACTAAAATAAAAGAAGAAAACAAAAAACAACGACCCCCAGGTCGACAGTGGACCATGTTTGTCCCCCTGCCGGTCCCCTTCGTCTTTCAGAGAACAGCGTCCGACTTCAGCGCCTGGAGACTCAAGTCCTCGCTGGCTCCGCGGTCCAGCCCCGGTAAGACTGATTGCTGCGTGTCCCCTTCTCCTCTTTACACTGTTTCCACATAAAAATACCACCCAGTCGTTTTCATTTCAAACATTTGAAAAGGTCTAATTAATTATGGCTCTGTTGTATTTACAACATCTCCTGTTTTATTATTTTACTGTGACTTCAAATGTCAACACAATATAACATTTAAAGCTTCATATTTTACTTAATGACTTGCACTTCTCCAAGCGTTTTTATGCATGAATTAGTTTTATTGAACTGAAAATAAGAACTTGCAGAGTTATTTGGAGCTTTTGCCTTTAATTGTGCATTTTATAGCTCAGATTCATTCTTTTGAAGGAGAATCAGAATCTTCTCTAGTTTACCAAAAGGTTAAAACTGAATTTATTGATAAATTATAATTTTAAAAAAAGCTGTGTGTATATAAAATACTTACTTGCATATACATGCAGAATGTAAAGCTGCCGCCAAATTGGGTGCATGAATATGTGTCTCATTAGCATCCATCACAGTCTCACAGAGGCGCCTCCACACTCATCTTCTCCTCTTTCATTCACTCATCCATCTCATCCTCCGTCCCATCTGTCTCCTCTCTTGTCTCCTTGCTCCTCTCCTCTCCTCTTTCAGTCTTCCTCCGCTCAGGTTAGGGGGAAATATTCATTGTCATCTATCGATCAGAGGGTATTGATCTCTGAGTGGGGCCACAATGGGAAAACAGGAGTTTGAAGTTGAGGCTGAGGGGAAGAGAAACTTTTGCTGTAGATGGGAAGATGATGGAAGAAGAAGTGCTGATTTCTTAAACAGTTTTCAAACTGAAAGACAAATAAACACAATTAAGTGCATATAAAAGGGCTTAAGTGGTTTTATTCTGTCGTAATTGGCCTAAATGGTCACTGTGACCAATCAATAAGAACCAAAACACTGCAGGTTCTATAATGTTTCCATATTGTAAGCATCGATACCTTTATTTCAGGGTGACTGCAGCATCTATAGTGAAAGGATTACACATAAATATTTAAGTTTCTGATGTTTGCAGCACAAATTAATCAATTTTTAATCCATTTTTTTCCACAGTGGTGACCTTCGGCTGGAGGTCAAAGTCTAGGTTCACCTCTGTGTTTCACCACCTGTGGAGTTTTTTTTTTCCTTTATGAATAAGTAAAAATTAAAACTTAAGTGAACGCACTGGTGACTGTTTGCATATGAGTGTGTGCTGATGTGTATGTGCACAAATTTGAGTGGGGCAGCTTCGTCCCCAGCACCGCCTTAATCCATCCAGGCAGACATTTCAAATGACAGATGGGTGTGTGTGTCTGTGTGTGTGTGTGTGTGGTGGGAGGGGGAAGTATGCATGCAGAGCTGTGCCGCGCTGAGCCGAGCCATGCAGGAGTAACTCAGGCTATCACCTTAAGTAGGTGTCAGGAGGAGAAAAACGGTTGAGGTTTTAATGAGAGCTGGTTTGACAGGCGACATATAACCACTGGCTTCTGTTTGGAGGTGTGTGTGTGTGTGTGTGTGTGTGGTCAATTCCTCTGTTGGTCCTTTTAGAAATTAAAGTAAAAGAGGTGAGGAGCGGAGGTGGAGGTGGTGGTGGTGGTGAACAAACATATGAATGAATGATCGAATGTGTAACTGAATGAGTGAGTGCATACATGAATAAGAAATGAAAGAGAAATGTTAAAGTGTCACTTTGCAAATGGACGGGTGAGAGAATCAGTCAGTTGAAAAGTGACTGAGTGTAATCATGAATAAAGAAACTTATGGGCTGAGCAGTATATCAGTATATCATATATTGTTTCAGATTTCAAATGTTAAGGCTGTTACAGCACTGACTTTGAACCATTTAATCAAAAATTTTGATTTTTATGATTAACTTTTGATTTAAAATGCATAGAATTATCATAAAGTTATGTTGGAGAACTTAGTTACCTGCCCTTCTTCAATATTATTTCTAATTATAGGTATTACAGCAGGATTTGACCATAATTATTCACACTTTCTTTGTTTCTTACACATGTAAATATCCTTTATCAAGCATTAAAAGGAAACGTTGGAATGCACCTGGTCTTGTTGGTATTAAATTAAAAATAAAAACTGTATTTTCAGTGTCTAATACATACCATTAACCGCTAGAATATAGAAATTATTCTTACAGTATATTACTGATTTTACAATGTCTTGTCATATCAATCAAAACATCACCAAATATTAAGATATAATATATAATATTGCTCAGTCTTAAGTTAACTCCATCAGTGACGTAGTAAGTGATTTAGACATTCATGTCAAGATGAATAAATGAGTAAGTCATTGATTTAATGAATGAATGTGTGAATGTGTGAGTTGTCTCTTTTCCCTCATGTGAGAAAACAAAAAGGTCAGAATGCCTGAATGAGCTTCTCTCTTCTTCTCTTCTTCTCTGTTTGATTTAAACATGTTGGTGTGATAAGCATCTAATACACATGAGGGAAATAAAGTGCGTACAGAGGAGAGCAGAGGCCGGCACTCATCCTCCTCCTCCTCCTCCTCCTCCTCCTCCTCCCCCCTTCTGTTTTCTTTCCTCTTTTTCTCTCCGTCTTTCATCTTTAAGCTCTGGAGAGAGAGAGAAACTCAGAATCCTCTGTTTCCCCCTCCTCTCTTTCCCTGTCTCATTTCTATGAAGTATTCACTTGACACGAAAGCCTTTTCAGTAAAATGCAAACTCTCTCTCTCTCTCTCTCTCTGTGTCTGTCTCTCGCTCCCTGTGGACGAGGAGGTTGTTGAATTGGATTTTCCTGGTGTGGTTTGCTTGGGCCCCATAAGCCACTTTAGCTAAGTCTGTTACCCACAATTCTCTGTGTCTCCCCGCTCTGCAGCCTTTGACCAAGATGTGCATGCGTACGATTATCTGCACCTGTGTGTGTGTGTGTGTGTGTGTGTGTTTGTGTGTGTGTGTGTGCGTGCGTCGTGGAGTCAGAAGTCTCGGCTGAGATGAGTGAGGGTCAGTGTCAGAGACGGTTCCTAAACAGCAGACACCAGCAGACCGTGGCTCTGTAGTGGATTTAAACTGAAGGCTTATGGGTTTTTACTCAGCTCGACTTTTTAACACGACATTGTTGAGACTGTTGGATTCATGCTGATGCTACATTGCCCTCTGTACGTTTCACAGATTTACTTGTCTATAAATCTCTTCTTTGATTCCTGCGTATCTATGCATGTACGTGTGTAGCATTGGTGTAGTGTGGTTTACTGTTGCGAGTAAACTGATTAAATACAGGGCGCATGTCTCATGTCTCACCACTGTAAACACTTACATACATTTAGGATTCATATCATTGTGTAAAAATATAGTTTTGTCCATGAATTTATCATTTACAGTTAGTAAACTTCATTAACCCCTGAAGGAAACATATTAATCAGATCGTTAATACACTTAATTTACTGAATTAAGTCCAGTCAAACTAAAGTAACCTCATAACCTTAGTTTGAATTCACTGAAAAGAATGGTTTGCAAAAGTGTCTCTATTTAACTAATTAACTTGAGTTTGAATGAACTTAATTCATGTAGGTGTTAATTAATGTAATTTTCTAAGTTTTACAAGCATTTTGTTTTTTCCAGGGTGAGTTTTAGTGTATTTTTGTTAGAGGATTAAACGATACAATCAAAAGGATCACCACCACTCAGTAATTATCTCAATATCTTCTTTCACCTAATAATTAAGATTGATTTTGGCTCTGAGTGAAAGTTAAAATAAAAAAATTAAATTAAACTTTCTTTGGGCAAACAGCATTTGAAACATTTAATATATTTGTGTTATGTCTGAAAAGTAGGTATATTGCAATAATTACTGTTTTATCTCCCAGTCCTATTCATCAGTGCTGTTATTCATATGCTTATATTCCTATTCATATGCTGTTAACTGCTTATATATCAGAACATATAGACTGCATAAAAATAAAATAAAATCTTGGGTTACTGTAAAACTTAATTAAAATGATCTTGATATAGGTGTATAATTTACATAAGGCTTTCAGTGAGCAACTACAATGAATAATACATGCAGATTAATTTTGTTTTTAGTAAAACATAAGATATAATCCAACTTTACCAAAGGGTTTACATGAGGAGTCCTTGGCTGAGAGAGAGAGATGCACGAGACAGTGCTGCTTTTTGAGAACACACGTGTTTGTAGTGGGTGGATTCAGTAAAAGCCCCCCATATTTACATCTCTAAGTGCTTTTAGTGAGTAAATGGAGAAATCCAGGCTAATTAGCATAGTTTGTCTTTACCTCAAAGACTAAAAACTTGCAGAATCAAAAGCTTTGTGTTTGTTTTTTAAGACCAATTTTCTCTAATGACAAAGACCATAATGTGATCTCTTTAATTTCTGTGCAGTTGTACAATTGTTAAGTGAATAATGAGCCGGAGGAAGTGAGCATTAAGGGACATAGATGAACTCTGAGCAGGAGAAACAGAAAGGGGAGGATGAAACAGCAGCCTCCTTTTGTCCAGAAACATGTCTCCTCCCTGAATTCTTTGTTGTTAATACACTTGAGCCATTCGAGCGCCTGGACTGAAGAGCGGAGACTGATGTTCCTCCGCTCGTTTTTCAGCATCACATCTTTGCCACAAAGAAGAGAAGAGCCTCTCTCTGATGTGTGAGATCTGACCAGACAGTCTCCTCTCTGCTGTGTGGGATTTTCAGAGGACGGGCGGACGTAGGGGGACCTGTAGCTGCCTCCGCGTTGTCCCTTTTCTCGCAGCACAACAAAAGGAAATCTAAATGCCCTTTTATTTTATGTACAGTGCAGTAAAAATCCTCGAGGGCCGCTGTGGCCCATATAAAACTGAGAGCTGTCAAATTCACAGAGAGGAGGCACACGTCTGGATGGAGAGGGATGGTTTATTTATGTTGGCTATTCCAAGAGGCCTCTCATCCACGCTTTAGTTATTCAGTGACGTGTTTATTTTATTTTGCTGGTCAAACACGTTTATTCTGCTATGGGCATTTTTTTGTTGGCGTCTCTGGAGACATGGTAGTAAAACATTAGTGAATGATGAAAAATCATGAGCATTCCAGCCGCTAACTATGGTGATGCTGTTTACATCCACACTGAAACATCCTGTTAACCCACTTTACTGTGGTGCTCTTTCTTGCACTTTAGATCTGTGGTTCTCAAACTGTGGTATATGTACCACCAGTGATTTGAGTTAAGCTGAGGAATTTTGACCGGAGTGTGTAGAAAATGAAACAAATAACTAACTAAATAAATAAATTAAATAATAATAATTAGAGTCCATTTATCTCTCGCTCCATATCAGTCTAATTTCATTAGTATATGAGGAAGAGGAGGATGATGAGAGAGCAAATGATCTCTTTGTGAATAAATCTGCCTCCTGTGACGAGTCTGTAACTTTGCTTGGCCTATTTACACTACTGTATTTTAACATTGGTGATAATGGTATTGTTGGTGTGAACCAACCTGATTTAATCACTTGTTTTGTTCTTTATAATGTAATATTAACTTGCTTTGAATGCAAACTTGGCACAAGTCTGCAAAGGAGCTCAATGGTCAGTCCATTTCCCCTGAATATATATAAACATCTCCGTTTGTCTTTGTTTGTATGGAACATACAACAAATTTATGACCTTTTTTTGGTCGCAAAAAAGGTCATAAATTTGGTTGGTTTCACATATTTTGCATGAATACAGAGCTGATTTAGCTACTGCCCTACTCTCTGTCTCCCTCTCTGTCTGTTAGTGGTACTGCACCCTCACAACAAGAGACGTTTCTAATTTATGTTCTTCTCGGCTTCATTTCCTCGTCTGTGTCAGGGCTTTTCTATGCATTTTCCATCAAAATTAGACACATTTTCAGGACAGACATCATCAACTATAGCAAACAAAATGAAGTAGAACTGGAACAGGTGCAGTTACTAATACTGAGTCAATGGTAAACAGCTAATAGGGCGTGCTGAGGGTTTTTACTGTATATCATAACAGTGTTAAAAGAGGAGTTATGCTAACTATGGCTCCGGTACATCATAGAGTCTTAGTCCACAGTTGTAATTGTCTCAGCCACTGTTTTCTAACATATGTCATGTGTGAAGAGGATAAACTGCATTTGCTTTACACGCACTTTCATGCAGAAACGTAACCTAAATTCACATCTAATCACTAACAAGTTCCTCTAAAATGAGATTCTGCCTCATCAGGACCAGGTTTTAGTCCCAATGAGGACTACTGGACCTGACAAGGTCAGTGTTTTTACCTGAAAAACCATTGCAGACATGTATACAGGAACACACAAACTCACACAGACACACTCGGTGCTCCATGCTGCTCGATAACTATCTCGTCTCACACCCAGGATCTTCACCTCTCCATGCCCAGGAGGAGGTTGTGTGAGATGGGACAAACCAAACCGGGCTGAAGCAAAGGCCTCAGTGCCTGGATTTAATTGGCTGTGTGTGTCTGTATCTGTGTTGAAGGTTGAGTTTGTCGAGGTGCAGGCAGCGTTTCTTTGTGTGATTGTGCAGCGGTATATGCAGCAGGTGTGTGTTTTTGAATGAGCAGGTCAGGGAGAGTCTGTGAAAAGCAAGCAGGAATCTGAACTATGTCTGTTGGCAGTTGTTTGCACTGTGTGGCTTCAGCCATGTGCAGGTGTTTGGGTTTATGAAGAGAGGAAATTGCTGCATTTTTGCATCTGTGTGTGTGTGTTTGAGGTGGGTGTAACCATTGCTGTGTGCAAGCAGGCAGAGAGGTAGACGATTCAATAATTGCACGTTGAGGTCAGTTATGGATCTTTGTCGGCATGTGTGGTTTATCTGGAAACCACAAGCAACTCATAGCTGCCCATTGTGTGAGTGGTTTTAACCTTCCACCGCTATTGATTAGCTGGCATTGACTACTCTCCTGCCACTGTGTGTGTTTGTGTGTGTTGTTAAAGTGTGTGTGTTTGGGAATTTGTGGCTCCAGTGTGAGCGTGTAGACTGGTTGTGTGGTGACATGAAAGATGGCTGTGGATGTGTAGGAATGCAAGAAACTGCATGCATGTTAGGACACCTGCTACTGCGTGTGTGTGTGTGTGTGTGTGTGTGTGCATGCATGTGTGTATGGATCAGATTTTAAAAGGGGCAGCGTTGTTGTCGAGTCCCGGTGCTAACGTGATTGCGAATGACAAAGCGTCCAGGCAGGTTTGTTAGCTCCATAATGGGGAATCAATAGACACAACACAGATGTCAATACAACATGCTTTATTGCGTTAAGCTGCGTCACCCCCTCTGTGGGCTCTGCACACACACACATACACACACAAACACTGTGAGGATGAGTCTGCTCTGTTTTGTTTTTTGTGAAACACGTGAATGTTAGCCTAGAATATGTATCAGCAGCTGTTGCACAAATAAATAAACACACTGATGCACTGTTTGTAGATGCTGCGTCCTTAACATACACACTCACACACCATTGACTAATCTTTATATTGTGTTGTAACTAAATTTCTCATTGAAAGAAAAGTTTGAGTTCATCTACCACATTGTTAGTCATTCCAACGAGACATATTCAATTTTATTTAGAAAAACAACATTCATCTGAGAAAATGTCATATTTCACAACAAATCATAAACATAAAAAAGATCACTTCTTCTTTGACTTTGCAGAGAAGCATCTTATTTAATTCATTTTACCTTAAAGCTCAGATGACTAAGTGTGGAAAAGCTAGCAATAGCAATGTCTACACTTTGACAAAAAGAAACTGCTACACCCCACTTCCTCTGATCCAGCCTCTCATCAAAGCTCCGCCCCCAAAAAACAGGAAGTGATTGTCTGTAGCAGGACTTTTGACTGCATTTTCTCTGCCATTTTGCAGTTCACTAACTCACTTCTAGCTGTCATCTCCGTTTTAGTGCGTTTGTCTTCCCGGCCTGTCATCAGTCATGATTGTTCATGATTATTATAGTATTGTGAAGCTCACAGGCACCATTTCAGACTAATGGTGAAAACTAGTGTTTCAGAAACAAGTTAGCGGTTGTATTTCAGCTTTAATTTGAGATCAGGCTGTGATTACTGAATGTTTCTTTTTTTAACTACACTGAAATCCAGGTTACTGAAATTGTAAAGCTGATGACTGAATGTATTACTTAACGGATGATACCCATTGTCTGATTGTGGTAAAGAACTGACATAGTGCCGGACAAATCATACATTTTACGGTATCAAAACAGGAGTTTGTTTTCCAGTTGGAGGAATACATCCATTTTTATATACAGTCTATGTATAGGACACATAAAAAGTTGTATCAAACAATTCCTGAGGAAAACCATATCACACAATCATATTCCTTCATACGTGTACAAACCTTATCTTTAGCAGGAAACACACACAAACATGCTCATGCTCATTGTTTTTCTTTCTTGCACATGCGATAAAAGTCATTTCACAGCATGGACGCTGTGCAGACATGAAGTAAAAATCTTCCCACACACTCGTGGTCGATCAAACATGGCCGTCTGAACTCTGCTTCCCCTCCAGCTGCTGCCTCGACGTTCCAGCAGGCTGTTCCACCGGCCCCAACTGCCTTTGTTAGTGTAGAAACATTCATAGGCCATTAGACACACACATATAGAAGGAAAGGAATCAAGGTAAACACTGTCCTTTCCACACACACACAAACCGCTGGACAGGCATCTTCATCTTGTGCTCTTGATGGTCACAAAGACCATTAGGGGCTAAATTGGCTGTACTCAGGCTATATTTGACTGCTCTCGCTGTCTTTGGGCATGTAATCGGCAATCATATGTAAGTGTGTGTGTGTGCGCATGTGTGTATGTGTGTGTCCATGGCCATTTGCAAGGACATTTCCAAGCACGTCCGTGCATGTAAACATGAGACAAGTACCCCAGTACTTACCACAGTACTTATTTCTGTGTATATGTGTGTGTAAATTGGTGTTACCCTGATGGCTCGTCTCATTACTTGTGAGCGTGTGTGTGTGTGTGTGTGTGTGTATGTGTCCATTTTACACCCACATGAAAACCATGAATCCTAGACACAGCAGGAGACCCCTTTTTTGGTTTAACACCAATGCACACCCCTAATCGAATACACTCAGCAGCGAGCTGGCCCTTTGTCCAACAAGGTGTCTATCAATATAGTCTTTCTCCTCGGCACATATACGGTATGTACCATAAAGAACCCATTTGACTTTCCTTTCGTCTCATAGCTCACATCCCTCCTCTTCCTCCTTCCATCTCTCTAATTCTCACTGCTTTGATTTGATGCTGTGCAACAAAGCGGGTTTGGTGTGTGGAAAGGACAGAGAAAGAGAAGGAGGAGACTGCTCAGTTGATTAGTAGCTGCTCTGAGGTCAAGGCTGCAGCTCACCTGCTAATTAAGCAGAATAATTAGATGTCACAGGAGTCAGTGTTGCAAGCTTCAACCTCTGGATGCTCATATTTTTTATTCCTACATCGCATAATTAAAACTACTATTTCAGAGATTTTCTGGTGAAAAGTAGGCTATATAATGTGATATAATTAATTTTATCTATATATATTATTTTAATGTTTTAATGATGCTTCTATGAAAAAAAAATAAAGGAAGCAGGGAAAACCTCGTACTACCGCATACAGGAGTGAGTCCAAGCAAGACAGTGAATGATATTTTTAAACTTTTGAGCCTCTGATCTACAAAGACGGAGGCTGGGGTGGTGGCATCAGTGCGACGCAGCATTGTTGTCGCAAGAAAGAAGTGAGGAAGGAGTTTTATTTGAATCGATCGCCTTGATGTGAGATGGCTGTGATTAGAAGGTACAGTATGACTATTATGTCCTGCATGAACTAATGCAAAGTTTTGATACAGACTGATATGAAAATGTTTGTTGTGATAACCCATTTTTGTCAACCCTAATGCACCACAATGACAGAGCCTCTTTCTACAGTAATTGTTGAAAACAAAATGAAGGCGGGGTGAAATTGTAAAAGATAAAACACTTCCTCTTCCAGGTAAATTGGTTTCTTCACCCCACATAATCTTTGGATTAAAATTTAAGATTTAAACTCTGAAAATGAGAAATCGATAGTTTGTTTTATGCTGTTAATCCAACATCCAGATCACCACCAGAATGTATGTCTGTTCACAGGCTTTCAAAGAGCTTTCAAAGGGACTCTGCTTTTTGAAGCAGTTTTCTTATTTAAAAAAAATACTTCTTCTACTGGGTAGCAAGAGTTCATCAGGAAATTAATGTTTATACTGAAGCACAATTTCTTCTGTGCTAAATGTGAGCTATTTTCGGTTTTCCAGTCGGCCAAAGCATCAGAAGGTGCTGATTCACAGGTGACATACAGAGAGCATCACTGGGCCTCATTGGTGACTTTGTGGCTAATTTCACAGGAGTACAGCTACGGTTTGCACGCAAAAGGGGTTGGTCTCATTTTTGGCTGCCTTATATATGACTTTCTTGTGATTACAGCTGTTTTAGTTGGTGAGAGCTGGTTGGAAACATAGTAGATTTCTGTTTCTGGTGCCAAATGTGTAGACATGGTGAGAAAGCCATCTATCTAGGTAGCTTTACTGTGGCTTGTAATTTTTAACCTAAAAAATTAAGTATAAAATCATTGTCCAATATTGTTTGGATTCTCTGCCATCTTTACTATGTCACAAGTAAAATATGCAATTTGCCGGCACAAGCAAAATGTTACCATGTTATATGTCTGATACCAGTGTGTCTTGGCTGTCTGTATTAGTAAATCATTAAATGATAATATTTTTCAGTAACTAAAAGATGTTAGTGATGTTCACAAATTGTGATTACTTTGTCCTCCAGGACACAAATGTGGCAAGAAGTCAGCGAATATAACTAAAGATTTGTGAACATTTTTGAAAACATGTTTATCAATAAAAACAAAAACTCGACACTCTTGCGTCACATAGGGCACCCTTGGAAATGATTATTGTGAGCCATAATAATGAACTGGACAGATAACTTAAACATAGTCCCAACATCTAGTGAGAAGAACCAGTACGAAAATAAAAGTGCCAGTACTCAATATAGTAAGCTGAAGCACAGTCTGACAGTGTGGTGAGCAAACGCTGTTCATTAACATTTAGTCCTGGATCAATAACTCAATACTACTTTCATGTCTGATATTAATATTACAGCCTCAATATCTACCAATATTAATCTTATTACAAAATTCTATTCATGTATATGGTGAAATGTGTTGTCTCTTGTCTCTTCTTTACACCTTTTGCTCAATAGACCCTTAATTGGCATCTTTGGATCATATTGGGTTTCCCATTTTTTTCTCCAATAGCCGATCCAGGGATTTGGATTTGAAGATTCTTATCCTGTCCAAAACAGAGGCAACATGAGCTGATACAGCGTTGGGCTTCATTGTCATTGCTCTGAGTGTGTTTTGATGCTCCTAGTTGTGTAAAGACCACAGTATCTGATGCTACATTCTGTGTGCGCTCCTGAGCGTTCAGAAGGTCATTCCATAGTCTTGTGCATGTGTGCGATCTCCAGCAGGTGTGTGTAATTGTCTGTTTGCTAATGTCCATCCCTGCCTGCTGATGCTGCTGTGTGTGTCATATGCAAGGTGCTGGTCTTTTGTGTGAACCCGGAGCCAGTAATCTTGTTTCCTTCGCTGGCATGAATAGAGGGAGGGAGAGTTAAGGTTCCCATCCTCCTTTACAGGTCTTTGCCGTAATGAAGCCAGTGTGTGATCTCACAAACCATTTGTGTGGAGGTGTGAATAAGCCCGTCTTCATTCAGACTCCTGCCATCTCGGAGCTGTTGGACTTCTTTAATAGAGATTAAATTGACAAAGCAGCGTTTAACCAGTACAGTGTGTGTGTGTATTTGTGTGCCTGAGTCCAGGCTCCTTTCTGAGTGTTTGCATGTTTATGTGCACGACTGTAATGTAATCTCGACGGTTGCAGCGCCGCAGGGACGTTTTATGCTCGCCAACATAGTTTGTATCGAATAAACCACACACAGAGAGCAAGCGCGTGTCCTTTGTCTGGCCTTTTTGCATGTCTGCAACTTTGTGTAAGGCAGTATGAAATCCCCACAGCCAACAATACGTTGCTTCCCGCCGCTGATACATTTAGCTAATAAAGCGGGATGACAAAAGTGGGGTTAGTTAGATTGGATTCCATCTCTTTTGTCTCCTGCTTCCCTCCGTCCTTCCCCTTGGCTGGTGGTCAGTGCTGTTTTTTTGGGGAAGAGGCGAGATTTAGACCCTCCAATTTAATTTAGTGGACAGGAGTTATGATAATGAACATGCTAGGAGAGGGAGGATGGATAGGAAGGAGGGGTCCTTATTCACCTCAGGAACACTACGTCCCTCTTTGACTTCCTCCCCCTTGACCCCTCCTTCCCTTCAGTTCTTATTGAGGGACCAGCAGTGGTGGCTGTTGAAGGGTTTTTTAGCAAAAAACATAATATCATGCAGAATGGGTGGGTGGGTAGAGAGTGTGTGTTTGGGGGGGGGCTCTGTATATGCACAGAGCCAGAAGTAAAGTGACAAGAATAGAGGATGGAGGGATAAAGGAGGGACAGGGGGGTGGACAGGCGCTGTGTCCAGCCCTTTAATAAATCTGAGTGCTCTGGTTAGTGCTTCAATCTGCAATAGCCCCCCCACCCACGCAAACACACACACACACCCACAGATTACACAGAGACACACTTTCTAATGCATACATGCACTTACTCTCAGCGACTCATTTTCACCTACATGTGCTGTCGTTTCCAGCTCGATATAGAAGAAAATACTGAAAATGTTTTTTCGGGAGTATATTATACTGATATTTTTTTACATGACTTGAAGGGCTCTGTTCTAAAAGACTGTTCTGAAAAGATTATTCTAGGATTATAAGAGTGATTTGGACTAGGAGGAGCGTGTCAGATGCATAGAAAAGAAAAATGATAATAAACTAGGAGGATTTAGTGTAAACTGTCCTTTTTCTTATGTGAGTAAGAGTCAGTGGCATGCACAGACATTTGGAAGGGCATGGGTGAAAATTAAAAGGACACCTACTATGCACCATTGGTGCACTTAAAGTGTGCATGTCCAAAGTGCAACCTGGGGCCAAAGGCAGCCCAGCCCTGGGGACTGAATTTCATGTGGACCTCCACACATTATTGTTTAATTAAGCAAGTTCAAGTTATGTTTTGTAGCAATGTTTTTGTCACCTATTAACATGCTGTGCCTTTGAAGATGTAGAATATATAGATTTTGGACTCTACTGTTACCATAGGCACAAAAAATATGAATTCAGTTTCAGTTATTCTTTTTCATTTGAATTGTTGACCTTTGGTTTTTTTTTTTCAAGAAAAAAGTGGTAAGATAGACGTGAAATTTCAATACTAAAACAGCTATATTAGGCAGTGAGCTGTTCCCCTCTTTTACCTGCATTGGCAGTTTGAACTGCATCTAATTCAGACAAAAATCCAGGTTTGATGCTTTTTGGGTGCCTTTTGAGTCTAAACAAAAAGAAATCCACTGGGGAAAAAGCAGCTGCTATTCGCGTACCTTGCATTTCTTGGTCCATTTAGTTGTTTGGAGGTGTAATTTTCTTATTCGTAATAGATGAGAGACCCAGTGCAGATGGCATGATGTCAGGTAAACACATCCCCAGCACCATCTTTCACCTGTCGGAAGCATTAACAGTAAACATCAGGTGTCGCTCAGATGAGAAAGAGCAAGAGCCTTTTTGCGGACCAACACTTTTGTGCTAGTATGAAACAATCACACATATTTGCTTATTTTTTTACACCGCATCTGTTCTGGATCCTCGGTGCCTGAAAGAGAACCAGCCCATGTTTCAGCAGAACCATTTTATTCAAGGATCGTCTACAGAGAGGTGTAAGAGTAACAGCCACTAATGATACATAGACTAATGAATGAACAGTTTTAAAGTCTTTAAACCCTTCGCATTACCACAGATGTTGAAATAATCACAGGGTCCAGTGGTTCTCGAACTTTTTACACCAAGTACAACCAGGGAAAATATTGAGCTCTTGAAGTAACACCATTATCACTAAAAATTATAATAGTTAAAATACAGTGATATAAATATGGGCAGAGAAAATTCTGCTACAGACTTTGCAGATTTATTCCCAATAAGATCATTTGCTGTCACCATATACTTCAGATATTGATATAGCCAAATTAGATTAAGATTGAGTGAGATATAAGATGACTTTGGTCATTGGTTTCATTTTCTAGAATATTCCTCAGGACATAGTGGGCATAGTCAATCATACACATTTGTGAAATAACCTATAATTCTACCTTCATTGACAAAATATACAATTTTTGGAGCTTGATTTCTGTGATGTCATTGTGTTTGACTATAGGTCAACATCAGCCGATACCATTGTACAGCCCAGTAATCCATTAATTAGTACTGTAAAGCAACTGGCCAATAATTGCAGCCTCCTCAGGAAACGGCCCTTGAAATGAGTCTCAGCTTTTAATTGTTGGTAAAATTAGAGCGAAAATGCATTAACTGTTTTGTTCGGAAGGTTACCTAGCAACAAAAAGGGATCACCGAGAGTAGAGATTCTACCGATATGACACACTGCACTTGAAACAGAAGAAGTAGGAAAAGTGTAGTTAAAAGCCATGAGAATGAAAATCATAAACCAAATTCATGTCCTCAGCAGAAAAACACTTTTTTTATTCAGATATTGTTTCATTTTCGTATTGTCTTTAAAGGGAGTTGCTCCATATTCTCTCTGATTTTAAGCGCCTTAGTCACAGTGTAAAGTTGTGAATCCTTCCCTTTCGCAGATCAGACAGACTCAGCAGCAGTTTTGATCACACAGTCGTCTTCACACTCAGTGGCTCCAATCTCTCTCTCCCATACAGTATACGCACATTTACTATATCAGATAAAGGGGGGTGGGGCTCCTTTTTCCTTACTCTTATCACTGCACCCCCTCCTCCTTTTCTTTTTTTATCCTCTTTTATTATCCTCTGCTTTTTTTCCCTTCAGCAGTGGAGTGCTCAGTCCAGAAATGAAATTAATCTGTTGTACTACACCCCTCCTTTTCTCCCTCGTTCCTCCTTCCTCCCTCTTCCCTGCTTTCCCTCCTCCTCTTTTCCTCCCGCATCTCAATCTCATTCTCTCTTTGCTCTGTAGGGAGGATTGGACTCGTCACTTTAACCTCTTCATATTGGATATGAATCTGTTAGCCTGCCTGCCCCTCTCTTCTAACACTCCCCACCTCAATCCACATAGTTCACCCACACGCGGGGCAGTGCATGTACACACACACACACATACACAAAGACACTGTCACACTTATTTACACACATGCATAAATTGGTCTCCACATACACCCCAGTTGGGAACATGAGCTGGAACAGACACTGTAACTTACACATACTTCATTCCACATGAGTATCTAAACAAATCTTTTGACAAATTCCAACCCCCCCACCCCCCCACACACACAGTTACACACAGTCACACGCATATAAATGTGTTGACATCTCTGACAAACTGTCCTCCAGGCGAGTTTCTCCCACTGCTTCAATCAAAGCCATTGATATGAATCTTGGCTGTTTTCTCCTCACTGGCAGCAGCAGCAATATAGCAGCTGTACTTTTTAGCAGCTACACATCTTCCATCAGAGCCTGTTCCTGCAAAATAGCTGTTTACAGCCGTCCACCCACCTTCTCCTCCTTTTTTTTTTATTCCTGCCACTTCTACATAGAGATGGGCGATATTGCCGGATTTTAGCTTTGGCCTTGGCTGAACCACGCTGCCTTATTAGTGGGGATATGGAATGAATGAGAGTGGCTTTATACTTTATATGAGAAAGGGAAGGCAGTGAGGGAGAAAGGGAGGCAGAAATGGGGATGCGGTGAGGGAGAGAAATGTGGGGAGAGAGCGAGGTCCTCCTTAATGGTTTCCCCTAGGGGCTTTAGCGGCCCTGCACGCTGGTGCAGCCACATAGTCATAGCGAAGGAAATGGGACAGGTGAAGATCCTCCTCCTCCTCCTCCTCCTCTTCCATAAAGAGTGGTATGAATATGGTAAATCCGCTGTCCGCTTGGCGGCATGATTCTCTCCCAGAAAATGGTCTTGTGTCTGCGTCCCTCGGGGGTGAAAGCTAAGGAGATTCTGCATTTAGGCCCCAGCACTCACTCCCTCTCTGCTCTCTAGGGGGTTTAAAAAAAAAGGGGGCCTCAGCCTGGACCAATCCTCCTGTCTATCTCCTCACTACCACTGCAGCAGCAGCAGCAGCAGCAGCAGCAGCAGCAGCAGCACACAACTCAGCTGTGGTGGCTGGAGCTTCATGGCTATCACAATCTGGATGCACACACACACGCACGCACACATACATACTCATGCCAAACCTCTATTAATGTCAGTGTCTCACTGACTGAGTGAGGCACATTTAGCTAGTGTTCGCCCGAGGCAGCGAGGGATCACCGATGACCATAGTCATGTTCTGTTACACACTTACTCACAGACACACACAGTTGTTTTTGTGCCACCAGCTCTGCGGCGACAGTCTCGTCGGGGTCATGGAACACGGTCGGATGGCAGCTCATTCAGACAGCATGTCACTCATCCATTACTGGAGGAGACAAAGCATTTGGTTTGCTTGCACTGACTTGGCCTCCACAGTTGAGCTGGGAAATACCAACATTTTCTCGATTAATCGCGCAGTTGTTTGGTCCATAAAATGCCGGAAAATGTCAAATATCTCAAATGTCTTTTTTCCTCCAAAAATTATTCCTTTTGATTTTTTTTTTTTCATATGGAGCAAAGAAGCCAGAAAATATTAACACTTAAGAAGTTGAAAAATTAGTAAAAATAATCAATTATCAAAATGGTTGACGATTAATTTAGTGATCAATTAATAATCAAGTGATTGTTTCAGCCCTACTGCTAACATTTTAAAATAATGGATTGAAACCAGCCCAAACGGGGAATATGGATCAAAGTTTCAGAGTTCTTCAGTACAACAGAAGGTAAACGCGACCGTTGCTAATAGCGGTTCACCAATTGGCTAACATTGTTGACAAAGGTCTGAGACAAAATTAGCTGCAAATGAATATAATTGTCAATAGTGGTTGTTTATGTTAATGTTTATTTAATGTTTGGTTGTTGTTGTTTTTTACAGAGTGAATAATCTTAATTGCTACCCAACATGACAACAGATTAGCCGCTTAGCTGTAAGCGCCAGTGGAGCTAAGCTAACCACTTCGCTAACAGCTGAGTCCGCAGATTTGTTTGTTACTGTCCTGTCTATAGTGTAGAACCCCAAATGCTTCCACACGCTGCGTTCCAAATGCTTTGGTGTCATAATTGTCATGAACCAAAGTACTTACCACACCCTCTGCCGGTCAACTTGGTAAATAATTCTTAACAGTGTGATGTGCTTTTAGGCTGTATATTTTACACTCAAATGGGTTATTTTAGGTTGTCTAATTAGTTGAGTAATTGTTTCTATAGTTAACGACAACTTTTGATCGTTAAATATTACACATAGATTTGTAAAGATTTTGAAATAAATTGCACAGTGTGTAAAGTTTCAGAATTGACCATTGATATAGAAATCCTGTATTCACGTACTACTTTGGTTATACTTGGTCACAAATCAGGGTTAAACTGTAACTGCATGTGAGAGGTAAAAAGATGAATAAAATGAGATTTATGTTCAAGCATCACTTAAGTTCAGCCAAACTGTAATGTGGTGTTTAAGAGTGGGAATTAGAAGCTGTATAATAATAATTAAAATAGTCGTTACATCATGATATCTCCATTAAATTGATAGATTTCCTCCCTCTATTCGGCAGGTAATTAAATTTTTTTTCATGCAATATACGGCCCCGTGTGTAAATCTTTATAATCTCATCTTGTAAAAACAAAACGTTTTTATTAGGGTCAGGCTGAAGAGTGATAGGAATTTGGTGTCTTGCCCAAAGACACGTGACCCACTGAAGGGAATCGATCCAGATGAGGAACAGTGACTCTGCTGATCAGCTGAAAGGCGCTGAGTAACAGGCAGATACTGTGTGCCACATTCATTTTATTATCTAAATCACCTACACACACTGTAGATTTCACTGATGCAATTCAGTAATGACTTTTAGCAAAAATGTTACTTAGATTTGATTTTGGTAAAAAGGGTTTTGGTTTTTTTAGAGGTGAAATTTCTGATTATCTGTCCCCATTCATTTGTCTAAACATCTGAATTATTCAGTTTACACAAGAATATATTTCCAATTAAGAGTTAGAAAAAAAAAAAATTTAAAAATGAGTGATGGCCTCACACCTGTAACAACTTTAAGTATGTTCATAAATCCATATCAGTGTGATACATTGATTTTTACGTTGTTTAAACAACTAAGGTTTTTAAACAACACATTTGTGCTGATGCATTTATCACCCAGACATAGTCAGCCTTTTTATAAACAATTCTCCATCTGTGTAAAACCATTTCTTAAACAGCCTACATTTTCTCAGGTTGTGCTCAGTGAAGATTGTATGTGAATTTCTGGGGTTTTGGATCATATTTAATGTAGCGTTTTCATATTGACAGATCCAGATATTGACCAGTATCTGACCATTACTGATGCTGAGTATTAGATTGGCTAAAAAAAAACACTCAAACCTACAATCAAAATAGTGTGATTTATTTAGTAATTGATAAATAATGGATTAGTCATTGCAATACTAGATTTTGCCTTTTAGTAAATCAGTGATGGTCACTGACAGTGGCTCTTTGTTTATCACAGCGGTGTCAGCATTTGCATTTAGACGTGATGAAATATTGATGCAAATGTGCTCAGTGTGTTCATTCATGTGAGCTGAGGAAGTATGTGTGAGTCTGTGTGTATGTGGCCAGATGAAGTGTGTTAAAGTGGAGCTGAACGTTTTCAAATTGAAATCACAATATGGTAAAATGAAACTAGTGAATCACAAAGGCTGCAAATTATAACAAATTGTGTCAAGTGAAGGACATAACTTTTTCAATGTCAGAGATTTTTCCCAAAGTGATTGAATCAGTAGCAACTGTTTTGGGGAATTTTTATGTGTTTGTCTTTTTTTGAATTTTTTTATTTTTATTTTTCATATTATTTTCTATGCCAATTAGAAAATGTGATGATTCTTTGTTGGAAGCAATTCATAAGTTTAAGTTCTTTACTTTGTGTTTAGAATTTATTTTTTAAAAATGGTGTGTCATGTTTTAAATCTATTGACACAGTAAGTATTGAACAGCAACTTGAGGAATTTTTTCCAAATCATATCAAAATCAGAATATGTGTGAGAAAAATCACTTTTCGATATTTTCCCCATATTGCTCAGCCTCATGCGTGACTGTTTGTCAGTGTCTGAATATTTTTGTCCGTCAGCTGTGGCACATGTGATCCTGAGTGTGTTTACATAGTGCCTCTGCCCCTGTGTGTGTGTGTGAGTGTCCACGCATATGTGTGTTTATGTGTGTTCACACTGACCCAGCCCCCCACGAGTCCGAGCACCCGGCGCCCCGTGTCACATCCTGACCCCCCTCCTCATGTCCTTTGTCTGCTCGTCAGTTAGGCAGCGGTCTGTGCAGGAACCGGAGATGTGGGGGGTTGACCTTTAACCTTCACCCTCTAACCCCACATCTCCCGTTGCCGTTGCTGCGGCGATTCATATGCATGCGACCCCTCACCCGCCTATTCTTCTCTTTCATCTGTCCACGCCTGGCCAGGCTGTTGTGTCAAGTCTCAAGTTCAAGTCCCGGGACGGAGCAGGGTCATCCAAGGCCGGACCAGGCCTCGACAGATGAGACCTGGCAGCCTGAAGGGGGAGAGGAGTGAGAGGAGGGAGGAAAAAGGACAGTGTTTGGCTGCTAATTTTTTATCGGGGGTCAGTGAGACACGGTGGGCTGGTGTTATGGGGATGGGTCGAGGTCATATGCTGGGGTCATACGCTGGGATCAGCCTCGCTCTGATAAACATGTCTGTTGGTTCTGGTGATTTAGTCTTCCATTAAACCTGGAAATGTTATTAGCTCCAGCACTGATTCAAATTATTTTCCGCAATACCAATATAACAAATACTCAGTGTATATAGGTATGATGTTCAGACACTGTGCATATGTATCAAATAACACAATTAGTAAATCGCAACGTTTACACTTTAATTGCCCCCCTTTTTTTTATTTTTCTACGTCCCTTACCAATTTAAAACATGCACTAATGACTGTTAGAAATTATTTATATAATTACTCTAAGTTGTTATTATACAGTATTAGGGAATGATGGTTAAGTTACACTACAACAGTTAAACTTAACACCAAAGGACCAAATACAGAATTAGAAGAGTTGCCAAATCAAACCTTTTTTAAGATTTAAACTATCACTAAGATGATTACATTTAACAATAATAACAATTTGGACCAAACACTCTTTATAGTGTTAAATTTAATTTACTATTTTTGTAAATAATAAAATACAATATTCAAATTCTGATCTTAAGACACATATTTGTAATATGGCGTTTGGTCTGTGGATAATTAAAACCAATGTAGCATTTCACCTTTAAAAAATCTCCAGTCGTTATGTTTTTGTCATGAGGCTCCATTGTGGTCGTCACTGTGGGGGTTGGTGCTGTGGGTCTTGGGGTCAGGGTCAAGTTGGGTGGGGCCTGGGTCATCCAGCCAGACGGACGCACAGACGGTGGACTTGACATTGAGTGGATGAGTGGATTAACAGGATTGGGAGGCTCCTTGTTGTGTTTTCAAAAGTATTGTCATTGAGAAAGTGGTTTTAGGCGAGTGTTAGGATTGCATTAGTCTGTTGGACAGAGGATTTAGATATTGTTGTGATTAATTTTGGACTATATTCAAGGTTATTCATTTTGATGTTTGCATCCTAAAATGTCAGAAAACAAGGGAAAATGTCGATCGCTCTTCCCTTAAAACTCTGGGTTAATGTTTTGTCCAATAACCCACAGACATTCCGTTTTCTGTCATAGAAGAGCAAATAAACCAGATGTTATTCACATTTAAGAAGCTTTTTTTCCCTATTATAAACACTCACTGATTAATCTAAATGTTGTGGTAAATCAAACCAAATACTTTCAGTCACTTAACTCTCACAGCCTTTGTCCAATGTAGAATAGAATAGAACTTTATTGTCCAGCTGGAGCAGGAAAAATATATGATTAAGAGTAATAAATATCAATCATAACATCAACAATGTCCAGCTTGCACCCTCATATTCAATTTAAATTTAATGAAAACAGAAGATCTTTGTCTTCTGCATTGATTTTCTACTATGAATTTTCGCAACTTTCAACCGTATAAAAGATAATGCACTTACTTTTTTTCCACAGAGCAAAGATTTTCAGTTTACAGTCATAGAAATCCAATAAAATATGCACATTTATGAAGCTAAAGAATTAGTTTAGAGAATTCACTTCAAAAGTTGCTCCCAAACAACCCTCCTCTAATCTCCAGATAATGTCCAGATCGTGACCTCACGTGAGAACACGGCAGGAGAAAGTCTAACTAATCTACACTGTCTTTCCTCCTGCATGTCCAAGTCAGACTCCACCACCTCCACCTACAGAATCTACAGAGATGTTCCTGCTGTTATGAACACGACTCATGGAGACGGTCTCCTGCTGCACTTGTCATAAGTGAGCGGCAAAATCTGGACTATGTCTGGACCCAGTGTCCCAGCAGGTCTGCACTATATTCCACAAAATGAAGTTGCAATACAACCAAGTGCATTATCTTAAAATGGGAAGACATTGCAATTATTTAGTGAAGGCTGAATGTGTAACAAACAAAGTTTTGATGAATTTATGCCGTGCTGCAGGAATTCTCTGGCCCAGAAATCTTGCTCTAATAATGGGAAACTTTTTGTTTGTTGACACAACAGTTGCGTGAATTATGAATCATTTAACAATCACAATATGATTGTTAAATTTCCCAGGACATGATCCAGGTCATGTGTGGAAGTAGCTCCTCGAGGTGGCACATATCACAGTAATCATGGAAATGAATGAACTCCTCTGACTCCTGTTTTTTTACCTTTCAGTGGAATTTTATACTCTTCTTTGATATTTAATTGTCTTGCCATGTATTGACTAAAGCAGAATGGCTGTGTTGTCGTATAATTGTTATCCTAACCTTCGCATATCTTTTTTTGTTTGTTGGCCCCATAATTCCTACACCTATACTTTCTATACTTTATCTGTGGCCCGGAAGAGAAACATACGTCAGACTGGAGACTGGAAAAGACCAGAGAGTCAGTGAATGACCCTCCTGAGTAGAGATGGGCTGATACAATACTTAGTATCTGTGTTAGTCCAACACTGGTCAAAATACTTGATAAGATAATCCAATATGACCCAAAAACCCTAAATATCACATATATACTTCACTGTAAAACTGTAGCAGCAACAACATGTTGAATGATACATTATGTGGGCAGTTTATTTCTATTGTATGGAACCAGAATTTTTTATTACATAGTTGGAGCATTATGTTTTAAAATGGCTTATTATTGATGGGTAATTATATGAAAAAATATATGAGCACAAATGTCTTGTTAACGACGTAGTAGATTGTAAAAGGACTGATATTGGAATCAGTAAATACAAAATGTGCAGTCAGTTCAATTGAGAGTTTTATTGTCCCTTAAGGGGAAATGTTGTTTTGTAGTGGCCATACAAAAGTAATACAACAATTAAAAACATAATAAACAAACACAACACAACTAAACTTGACTTTAAGCAATCAATCCCAATAAAAGTTCAAGCTTGAAACTGTCAATAAAATGCATTAAAAACAAGACAATCAAATAAGAATTGTCTACATTTATAACATAGACTTGAAATTGCACAATAAATGCCCCAGTTCCTATTGAAACATGAGCTGCCAACAATGCTCTATCTTCAGCTGCTGGGATTTTTCATTGTCATACAAAGAGCCACAGACCAAGACAAGATGTGTGTAAACACTCTAGACAGTGTCCTTCAGGTTGCTCGGAATGTATAAACCTTTAACTAACAATATGCTTTTATTAAATGGACAAAACGTTCACATTTCTCTGCACAACACACTGTTAGAATGCAGTGGACAAGACTACGTGAGCAAACACCCACTCATTGTCCAGTTAAAAAATAATAATAATACATCCAGTCATTGTTCAGTGTTCATTCCTCTGAAAATAACTTGGCAAAACATACAAATATGTTGTTTTGTTTACATTATTGTTGTGGTTTTATTTGTTCTGTGGAGAAGAAACATTTGTTGAGGAGACATACAACGTTGCGTGGTTCAAGGATACATTAAGTGGGAGGAAGATTTTCTTTTTTTTAGTCAGGCATCTGACATTTAACCCGCTGCTTGTGTTTGTGGCATTCTTCCTGATAATGGGTTGGAGTTTGTTTTGAAAGCATCCCGGTTGACGGTCGATTGAGCTGGCCTGAAGGTTATGCAGCAAATGGAGAATGACTTGACTTGTAAGAGCCGCAGCTAGCTGCCTGGTAATGGTCGTTCTGAGCGAAGTGTGTGTGTGTGTGTGTGTGTTCATGTGTGTGTGTAGTCCAGGCACTGACGGAGCGTGTCGTGTCTTAGCTGAGGATCCAACCAACAGACAAATGAGTAGTGTTGTTTTATAATGAGATTTAAAGTAAACTGCTGTTTCTGTGTGAATCTGTGTCTCTTATACAGATCTGCGTGTCAGTTTGTGGCCTGCCTTTGTTTTTGTGTACACGTGGCAGACATTTTCACCAACAGTCGACATCTATACGTTTCAAGCCAAAAGTGCAACTGAAGTTTGTTTTCAGGCAAATGCTCTTATGCTTCAAAGGAGACTGAGCAATTTCAGCAACCGTAATAAACAGGGTTGTCAAACTCAAATGGCCTGAGGGACATTGACCGTCTAGTGGGGTCATTTGGTCAAGAGGGGAAAAAAAACAAAAAACTGGTCAGTAGTGGGTGGGCAATATAAGCTTAAAATTAAAACACAATATTCCATCATTATATCACAATAAAGATATTTGTGATAATTCACAGAAGTTAAAGTGCTTGTTTTGAAAAGGAATAATATATGTCACAATAATAACATGTACAGTATATTATGTATTAATCTATTAATATCAAAAACAGAGGAATTAATTTTAAAGTTAAATTAATAATAATGTGGACAGCTGTAAGTAAAACACTAAGCACTACAAGCGTTTATATATGTGTGTGTGTAATTTAATGTTGAATAAATTACTTTTAATATTGTGATAATTATAACCAAATGTCTTACTTACTATTATAAAATTATTCTTAACCCAAACTTTGCATTTTATTCCGTTTATATTCACCTTGCTGGCAGGTCACCATGATTTCATTATAACCTGATATAAAGTGGTGGGCTGCATGTAATCAATTGTGGGCCGCATGTGGCCAGCATGCTGCCAGTTTGACACCCCTAATATTGGACATGTGCATTTAATATTCGGATTTGTGGTTAGGATTTCTTTGAGCTCATTAATTTGTTATGAGAAAACTAAAAAAAATTCAAAAGTATAATAAAAAAAAGTCCATATGAATTATTGAAATCAGCTAAAATATTGAGGGGATAGCAGCTACATCAATGGCAGAAGATGATACACTAATAATAATAATTAATAAAGAAAACAGGGACACTATAGTTTGAAGTGACTCTGTTATGAGTCTGTTATTATTACTAACAATGTTCTGCTAACACAAACCTTTTCTCAGGAGGTCGCTGATTGTTGCACATCATCATCTTCAAATAAGTTGCATACTGTGGTGCAATGCTTCCCTATACAATGCTTCCTTATACACTTCAAAGGTCCCAATCACAGTTGCCCTTCATCCTCATCCTTATTCTTTCCCCATTCAGTTATCCTTATAGATTCTAATCTGTAGTTCCTGGAGAAACAGGATTTTATTTGCTATTCATCCCTGTGGGAAGTTTTATTGCAGTTATTTCCGATTTCCTTTACCTTGGTTACTAGCAATGCTGAAACAAGCCATGGCACATTATTCCCATCTGAACCACTCGTTATGTTGTATAATTTGCAAAATAAATGCGCAGTATTCCAATTTGAATTGTTACCAACTGCTGGGTTTCAGTGTAAACCCGTAGACAGACCAGGAGGATGCCACGTGTTGGCATGAGCTACTAACTGCGACTGGTCTACTGCTGTGTAAAACAGTCAGTCATCTGTGTTTTTGATTGGATGATGGACTGAGAAGGCGACATTGTTAATTTTTGAAGAATATTATCCTGTGTCCCATTTACATTGGAACTGTGGGAAATCTAGGAATGAACTCAGAGTTTCAGTTGAGAGGAGAATGAGCACAAGGCTAGCCATTGTTAGCAATAGTTAGCAAGTTAGATAACAACTCTCTGCATAGTATTTTGCTAACAGGAACAGTGTAGCAAAATTTCCACATGTATCAGTTTAATTGTACGGTGTGTGCCACTGACTTAATGTGAAACTAATAAGACAGAAGTGCTAATAGTAGTAAAAGTAGTAGAATGTTTTTTACTACTGACGCAAATGGCAGCCCTCTTGGAATCCTGTGTTGAGGTTATTTTGTTGGAAATCCGACTGTAGGGGGCGCTCCAGTTGAAATGTGCAACCGAGAACTCTGAAATTGTGACCTTTCGACTGGAACCTACCATTTTCATACAGTCCCTGTCTCTAGCTGTGTTTGTTAATGGGAAGGTTTTTGGTTGGAATTGTCAAATATAGTGCAAAGATCATAATCAGAAAATACTCTGGAACAGTATAAGTAAGCATGAATATGAATGGATTATTCTGTTAGCAACTCATGGTACAATGAAAAAGGAAACGTGTTGAGGCCAAGGTCAATAGCTGAATTAGATAGATATGTGTCCATGTAAACATAATGTGTGTGTATCACTTTACAGTTCAGGTATTATCTTAATCGTTTAGTTTTCTACACTTCAGAGTAGTGTGTGTATGTGTGTGTGAGTAATCTCTTCTCTGATTACATCTTACTGTTATTCTAAAGGTACATATGTCACATATGCAGCCGGTGGTTCAGGCTGAAGCTCGGTGGATTCCATTTGTGTGTTTGGAAAAATTGCACTGCTGTTCAGGGAAATCTGTGTAACAGATATTTTTATCTTTTCTTTTCCGCCTGCTGGAAATGAAAGTTTGTTGTTTATGTAGTAAGTGAGGTTTGAACCATTTGACCGTTAACACCTGATATTACAATTTCAGATACATATTTCCTCTGATCCTGGAAATTGTACTTTCTTTTCCCTCCCCCTCCTGACAACGATGATATGCACTGACAGACACATGTAACCTGTCATTGATGGCAATCGCCACTTTTCTTCTGCTCCTGAGTGCTGAAATCACTATGTTCCAACTTGACAGTTTTCTCTCCTCACTACTGTGTTTTTAACGTCATATTGATAAAATTACACATAAAAACATTATTATTTTCCTAAATGTGTGTAACACAGGGAAAAAAAAAAATTACCTCCTTTTTTGAAACATGACTCCATGATTCCGGGTTATGTACATAAAAAAAGAAGAAAAGGTAATATGTGTTTTCCGTTTTTTATCGTATCTTCCTCACTTTACTCAACATTAGCCATGGAGTGGACTGTAGTGGTCACCAGTGACCACTCACAGGCTTAATAAAACAGGAGAAATCCAGTCAAGCTCTGCTGCAGCCGCACTTGAAGGTAAGACAGCGCGAAACAGCTTGCTGGTTTTACAGCAGGAATCTGTGATATGGGGGGGAAAAAAGGTGATTTTTCAACAAAACAAATGATCAGATACTGACTGTTTGGACTCTTATGTCTGCTTAATTTGACAAGAAATGTCCTCCTATATTGTTATTCTTTCCAAATCCCCCCCCCCACACACACACATGGATTAGTTAACAAGGCTGCTACTGTATAAGCTTGGAAATGGCAGTTGACCCAAACACACACACACATCACTGCTCCCTGACTTTTTTGTCTCCTCACTATCCTTCCCTCAGGACAATAAAATAAGGAAAAGAAAAATGAAGAGACAGAAAGAGAGATGGTGGGTGGTTTTTTTGAAAGGACAGGGAAAAGGAAAAGAGAGAGAGAAAGCATTGGTCAGAGAAGAAAAGAGAGAGGGAGATAGAGAAAGAGGATGGGATCATACCATCGAAGAGAGAAAGAGGAGGTGAAGATGAGCACTAAGACGGGGGGAGGGCGACAGACAGACAGACAGACAGTGAGGCATTAAAATTCATGGCCTTTTTTATTTTCCGTGCTGAAAATCAATACTGTCTACTATGGATGAGGTGAGATGTGGACAACAGCGGTTGCCGGCCAAAGAAGGGGGAGGCAGGGAGGGAGGAGGGAGGGAGGAGACAGGGAGGAAAGAGAGAGAGAGGGTGGGGGGGGGTGTCGTCAATATTAGCAGTGACACAGCCACTGCAGGCCAAGGTAGAGCTGAAGAGGGGAGACGTTTGGGGGGGGGATGGGCAGTGTGTATTTATAAATATATATGTATCTATACCTACGTGTGTGTGTGTGTGTGTGAGGGGGGAAGGGTAAGGTTCATTACTTCTGACCACCAGAGCTTTTGGCCAGCATAGCAGCAGCAGGCCTTTTGTCCGAGGGTCCAGACAAACACACACACACAGATGGATGGACTGATGGATATTACCCCCCTTTCCCATTGTAATTTACAACCCCCCTCAGAAGCTCCATCATTTAGGCGATGGTGTGTTTGACTAATGTCTGGCAGATGTTCTAATGCTACACGCCAACTATTGTCACAGGGCCAGGGTCACTTCTACCCTTTAATTCAGGAAATGGAGATTCTTCTGCACTGGAAGACGATAAATCTAGCACCATGAAAAGACTCGTCCCTTTCTTGGCTCTGCAGCTTATTACATTAGTTTCATTTTACACTTTCAGCTGCATGCGGACGCCACAAAGCCCCACACTGTGCACGTCAACCTTCAGGACAATGAGGAGGGCAGCCTCTCAGAATTACAGCCAATTCATGGAAACACATGCAGCTTTTTCAGGAGCAAAGAAATACTGTTGGCTGTAGAAGCCTGTAGATCCTCCTCAGTCTGAATTATATATATATTTTTGTCTTCTGAAGTGTCTTTGATAATGTGCAACAAAAAGAGCATAATCACTATAAAGGAGGTCCTCAAGGGCATTATGTTTTATACAGTTAGGAGTTGAAGAGTTGTCAAGTTGCCTTTGTAGAACGAAGAGATCTTCTGTTTTTCTTTATATTAGACTCCAATACTTAAATGATGAATAAACAACTATTTTGGTAATCAATCCTCGAGCAAGACACTTAACCTCAAATTGCTCCTGGTGGTTGTATGAATGTGTGTGAATGTGAATGGATGAAAAACAAGCCATTAGTGTCTTTATTCGCATCTGTATATGCACTGATATAACCATTATAATGTATTTTAAGCACAGAGTTCCCCACTTCAGTGTGGATATATTGCACAGTTTTTGTCAGCGAATCTTCTCACATGTCAAGATAAAACCTGCTTCCTTCAGCTGAAGACTCAGACAGGCAGATAGAAAGCTATGAGAGTGTTGCGTAGACGTTGATGTGACGGCTGCTGCTACCTCTGAACA
The DNA here is from genome assembly GCA_016785285.1 of Brachirus orientalis. Taxonomy (NCBI): domain Eukaryota; kingdom Metazoa; phylum Chordata; class Actinopteri; order Pleuronectiformes; family Soleidae; genus Brachirus; species Brachirus orientalis. Next base: position 2,584,732 of record JAFBJR010000144.1, on the reverse strand, counting down.
AACCTGTAACTAAAACACCAAAATGAAAGTTGAGAAAACACTTCATAGTAATCTGAAGCTGTGGTGCGCAACAGCAAAATCCTAATCCCGCCACCAGATCACCCCAGATGTTTATATACATGAATGTTAACATGTTGCTGTGGTGTCATTCAGCGCTTGTCTAAGTTGGTGTTTGAACTTCCTGCGCACTGAGTCCCATCAAACTGTCCCACGGCTTGCTTTCTCTCCCTCTCAGTCTCCGTACATTCAGATAGTGTTCCTGGAGACCCAGTGTGAGTGTGGTTACTATGGGGATATGAGAAGAGAGAGAGAGAGGGAGGGAGGTAGAGAGAGGCAGGCATGTGGTTTTGAGGTGTAAAGCATCATAAATAATGGAGGCTGCACCTCACATTGAAATGCAAAGGCTCGCGCTCGGGCCTGAGCAGGGGTAATGCTGGCTTTTTGAAATTTATTTTTCATAAGCATGACCCCTCCCATCACACACACACATACACACACATATATACTCTCAGTTACTTATAACCAAGGCAACTCTGATCAGACCCCCCCTTCCCCCACCCTCATATAGAAACACTTAAACATACATCTGCGGAATCAGGTTGTGTTTTATTGAATTCAGTCGTTCATCAATCGTACGTCAGAAGCAATATCAGAGTGAGGCTAGTTACCAAGGCGTCCTCATATCGATATATCAAAATACTTAATCTCTCTGTCTTGGTGGAATGAAAATGTGATGCGGTAATAACAGATCTGCATATCTTTTGTGCTTTCGCTGATATTAAAAAACCTTCAGAAGTCAAAAGTTCAATTAAATTTATTGTCTGGTTTTATTTTTTTTTTTTTTGTAGCATATAAAATTCCTACACTTTTGATCACACTTCACCCTTTGTTGGGAAAGAGGAGAGAGGTTGTGAGGTTGTGGATTTATGTGTGGGTGTGCGTGTGTTCATAAAAGAGCAGCATGACCACCACAGTGGTTGCTCTGCACAGCTGTGTTGCAGCATTTCCACAGTAACATGCCAACGTCAGCTGAAGCAAAAGTAGCCGGACATTCGGCCAGAATGTGGATGAGACTCCTAAATATATATGACTGACTGGGGAAGCTCATATGTAGCCTGAGCGTGTGCGTGCGTGCGTGTGCACTCAGAGAAGAGCAGCATGACCACCACAGTGGGTTTTTTACCAGTTACATTGATGTCTTTAAAGAATTCTGACTGTTAAACCATGGTGATACAGGTTTATATAAACGCATGATCTCAATTAGTCGTGAGCATAACAGCTGGATGTTTGTTAAACATTTTTGTCTCAATTGTATTGGCATCGCAGGAAACCACTTTTAAAAATGTGGTTTCTGTAGCGTTTGGTACCACTCAGATGATTTCCCTAAACTGCCTTTGTTTTCGCACATCCAGTGTGTAAAACTGGCATGAAATTTTTCTCGTTTAACACCTGAATTGTCTTTAATTTCACACCACAAACTCTGTAAAAGAGTGTCCCGTTCAGTTGCTGGTACATTCATACTGAAGTTTTGAACACTGAGGACTGAAAATAGCTGTAACACACCAAATTTCAGCTGCTGAGTTGGTTGATGCTAGTGAAAATGCTAAGCTTTTAGACAAAGTAGTGAAGACGACGATGTAGTTGTCAGTGCCTCACTGTTTCTTTAGCTGCAATTGAATGGCATGCTAACTTGTTAACGTGCTAAGTGGCAGTGTGTTGTGGATGCTAATTAAAATGCTAAGCTAATATGACCGAAACTACTGAAAAAAGACAGCAAACTTCAACTTCAACTGTGTGAAGCTGATGATGCTTACTTGATGTTATTTGGAGAGGTGGCTGACATGCTAACTTGCTAATGTGTTTAGCCTGTAGCTTTTGTGTCTCCTAAGGTCAAATGCATTATTGCCCTACTTAGCTTTGCTTTTGACATTATCTTTGTCATTGTTAGAAAAATCTTATCACAAGTGTGGCCTTTAGGGCTAAATAATGCTCTTCACTTTGTTTTTAGCTTCTTCTTTAGGTTCGCTCTCCCTCCCTCTTCCTCTTTAACGTATGACATCTTTGTGTAAATCCATCTGTTTTTGGTTCCTTTTTTCTCTATATTTTGCTACTTTACAATTCATTCATTTCATTTCATATTGATTAATCAGTCGTTTATTTTCTCAATTAATCAAGTACTTGTTTGGTCCATAAAATGCCAGAAATGTTAATCGATGTTGACCAAACCTGTAAATGATGATGTTCTCAGGTGTCTTGCAAAGAAAGCAAAGAAACCAGAAAATAATCTTAAAGCCTCTTTCAATTATTAAAAAAAGCACTCAAATCGATGAATTGATTGTCAGAATAGTTGACGATTAATTTAGTAATCAATCAATAATCAAATAATTGTTGTCATTTAGTATTTACCATAAATGTGGAGGGAAAGAATTTAAGCATTTGCCCAAAACTCTTCTGTTACACCATTACCATTTTAAAACAAAAACACCTGAAAGACTTCACTCAGTTTCAAAATACTTCATTTGTTTGAGTTGATGAAAAGATAGATTGCGACTTAAAAAAAATTAGGATACAACATATTTCCCTGCTCCTTAAACCGGTGAGTATTTTGTGGGGTTTTTATTATGTAGAAAACTTGATGAGTGATTGTGTGTAATATTCCTTTATTTTTGCACGTTCGTAGTCAGAGCAGGCCTGAAATGAGTCCGTGTTCAGCAACAGTTGCAGCGTGTTGCAGCATAATACATTTGCCTGACTCTGTATTTACCTGCAGTGCAACGAGTGCGAGACGCGTGAAGTTAGAAACTGATTTGCACACACACATTTTAAAAATAACACGGAGAGGAGCAAGCAAAACCTCCGAGCAGAGTCATGTTTGTCCACCTGTCCTCGTCTTGTCTCTCAACACCATCTGTGTTAAGATGCTTTCAGGGAGAGGTGTGGGACTATTCTGTATAATCAACATGGCAATCAGTACCACTCTCCCTCTGACACACACTCACACACACAGAGAGAGAGAGAGATAGTTGAGGTGAGCTGGCATCAGGCCAGAGCATCAATAAAGCTGGTGTGAGTTTGAGAGCCATTTAAGGGCCATTTCGTCCCAGACCTACAATCCTCCATACTGCTCACTACAGCACCTTGGTGACCATCAGAGTGACCCTGTGGAAGGAGAGATGGAGAGCGAGAAGACAGAGAGAGAGGAATGAAGATGGAGTGAAGGGGGGAAAGGCAGTGAATGGGCACAAGGTAGAACTGAGGAGACAGACAAATTGAGGTGGAGAAATTGTGAATGAAAGTGGACGAGTGGGAGAAAAGAGGACATGGAATTGATGGGAGAGAGAGAGAGAGGCGAACGTGGACAGAGGAGAAGAAAATAAAGGATGGTGTGTTCACCAGTCCAGATAAGGTCACACAGGAGAGTAAACATGCATTTTTGTTTTCAATTTTAATTTTAAAGAGATTTATTTACCCAACACTTACAACAAATGAGTGCAACTCAGGTTAACATAAGACTGAGGAGATTAAACTTTATTTATTCGTTCAATCAGTAACAACTTCATGTATGCAGCAATTTTCCAATAAATCAAATGTAATGCACATGTTCCACAGTTGACTGACAGAACTAAAATGAGTTAAACATTCAGCTTTTTACACTAATGTGCCACTTAAATGATAATAAAAGAAACCTAGGGTGATAAAGATATAATAAAATAATGATATAAGGTCAGATTTGAAGGGAAAAATGATTTGTTAAAATAGATTTTCTTATTAATGTTAGTGGAGTATTTTAAAATCAACGGCAGATTTACTTGAATTAAATTGAAAGTATTCGAACTAGATGAACCAAAAACAAGCTTTTCAATTTAAAGCAGACTAGTTTAATTTTATCATCTTCATTGTCCTATTTTAAAATGCCAGTAAAATGAAATAAAAGTATTTTACTATTTATTAAATTTTATAGTCACATTCTGCCTTTGTGAGACCAGGATATTTGCAAGACCTTGGATTTTATATATTGTGTTTCTTTCATAAATATGTAAATTTTATGCCTGTTTTCTGCTTATGAAGAGCTTTAACCTGGAAAATAGGTTTTTCCTGGAAAAGGTTTTTCTTTTGGAGTGATTGACTAATGATGACACGATGAGAACAGATGTTGTTTCTGTTAGTTTTTAAATATACAAGTGTCTGTTTTGTCCACCATCATCAATGCAGAAAGCACCAAAGCATAAACGCAACACATCACATGACATGACCCTCGATGTGGCGTCCACTGGACGGGGAGCGTCCTGCGAACGATGTGACCCACATACCAGCAAACTCCTGTCCTTGCACCGTCCATCTGTTCATCCATCTCTGTCTTTCCCTTCATCGTCACCTTCCTCCTTCAGCAGCCCTTCATCCCTCTCTCTTCCCCATCCTCCTCTTCTTCATCTCTGCCATACTCCCCTTCTTGATTGTGTCCATACGTTCACCACGGACTGTCTACGTATTGATCTCCTCACAGTCTCTTCCTCAAGTGCATTAAACGCTAAGTCATCAAATACCCACACGTCGCTTTCATTAACACCTTCACAGTCGCTGGTTAAATCCATCGACCCTAGTCCCTCGCGCTGACTTTTCTCACCGGTCATTTCCTCTCCTCCTTCCTCTTTGCTTCCACCACTCGCTTCCCTCCTCATCATGCTTTAATTCATTTCCCTCTTTCTGTTCGTAGTCTCTCTGCTCACTTTTTCATCTGTTGAGTCTTCTCACCCTCTTGTCTGTCTCCAGCTATCCCTCTTTCCCTTTCCCTCCCCGCCTCCGTCTCTATTGATCCAGCCATAGTTTTCTGTCTTCCCTGTGCTGGCTGGCTGGCTTTAATCAATATAGATAATTGTCTGCTTTCTCTTCATGCCAAACACTCTGTGCTTTTTCTCAATGAGTCCAGGTCTTTCCCCGACACGACCCCTCCTTCCCTCCACATGGGAATCCCTCCATTAATGACGAGAGATAACCTGCTTTCCTTACCGATTTTCTTTTTTTTTTTTTTTTGCCTCCCCCATCCCTCCCTCCTCACTCCCCCGTTCATCGATTACCGTGAGATATCGCTCCGCGTGCCCCCGTTCACAAATGTAAACACACCGGGCCACGTGTGTCTGGCCTGCGAGTACCCTTTGGTTTGAGAACGTGAGTGTTTACATGTCTGTCAGAAGCAGTAATGTTAACGTTGTTCTCCAATAAACCCCTCTTATTTTAGTATAACGCACCATTTTAGTATTACAGCTAACATGTCTGAACCTCGGTTAGTTATCAGATGATATTGAGGTGTGGTTGGTTGATAAGTGAGGTTATTACAACCAATCAGCTGCTCCCATGTCAGATTAATAATACATTCCTTACTATCTTTCTTTTACACTTGTATGTGGACTCTTCAATCATCTCTTATCAATTATTGTAATAATAATGAGAGAAATGACGAGTGCATATGACAGTAGATCAAATACAGACTTGAGGAAGTGAACACCAAGGAAACACCTACAGAGAAACAAGCTTAACGTTGATTAATTTCACATTTTGTTCTGAATTCTTTTGACTTTTTATGAAATCTACTCAAAGTTGTGAACATTTAAAACCATCAATGTTGTTTTAGCACTCATGTAATTTGGTTTACTTGATTTTAATAGTGTCACATAATGAACACAGTCACTTTATTAGCTACACTAAGATTAAAACAAATCAGTTGAGCAAAAATGAAATCCAACATTTTAATGATTATTTTAAAGTTTGTGGTTTATTGAAGGTGAGATGTTGTTATCAAACCATTACCAAGGGTTTGGTATTTTACACTGTAACCATACATTTTATTATACATAGAAAGCAAATTCAACGACACAGTTAAGAACAGTCACATAGTTTTCCCCTGCATTGTTTATCATGTTAAATTGTAAATAGTTAAGTTAAAAATAAGCAAACATAAAATTATGAAACCATTATGTGTCTCTCTGTTAATCACGTAACTGTCCAGTCAAACAGGTTGTTTGACTGGCTTCAAACTTGGCAGGTGACAGTATATACAGTGCCGACTTTGACATTGTTTAATTATGTTTTGGTTTTCTCAGTTTGGTAAAACAGTTTTAATTAGGTTCATCCTGCTCCTTTGTTGCGTCTGGCAAAGTGGTGATGTTTTTGTGAGCAGCATTAATCAAAAAAGGTAATATGGGTTGTAGATTATAGCCCACAGAAGAAATTATCAGATTTTTTTGAGTGCTCTGGATGAGTTTTACCTTTTGAAGTGTACTGACACTGTGGGGAAATGAGCAGCCTTGGCGGAGGTTTGCACTCTCTGATTGCTTTGTCTAGTTTGTCACAGTTTCCTTCAACGTTAAAGAATTGTCTTTAAAAACGAGCGGGTGCGAGGATTAACGACACCACGCGGTTTGCTCTGCTGCCTGAATCCTGACACATTTACACTTCAAAAGTCAGATCTGTATGAAGACAATACACAGGTCGCATTTTCTTTTTCTTCCCTTCCCGCTCCCCTGCTCATGTGGACATTAGTTCACCACATGCGCACATGGAGGCAAACATCTGAAACGTACACACTGACAGCATGTGGCCCTGGTATCCACACAATTAGACGCTACAAGTAATTACACTGCTCTATATGAAGCTGTGTGAGGTATATATATGTACAGTATATATATATATAGTGCACTGTGACCCTTTCTGCCGCATTGAAAAACCTGGCTCACAATAAATACTGTTTGAACGGAGTGGACAGAGAAGTGAGTATTTATATACTGTAAAATTAGGAAGTTTCAGGTATATGCAAGGTCACGTTAATGAAGTGAAGAAACAGCTGTACAGAACACACTCAAAATCAAGGTTTAATCCATTTGCTGAAAAATATAAAGCAAGGCGTAGGTTTAAAGAAAAGATGCCGAGAACAGTTGATGAGATCCATACAACGAAAACAGTAACAAGGACAGTCATTATGATAAGGTTCTTTCTGTATTTCCTCTACATAATGCACCTGTGTTCTTTGTACTGCAATATATTACAAAATAAAGATTTAAATAAACAAAACTTGTTGAAAGTGAGAATAAAGTAGGAAAAGTTAATAAGGTGCTTTATACATTTTATCCACATAATGCACCTTAGCATCTTTGTTTTTCTACTGCATTTTACTACAAAACCCATTTCTAAACAGAAAAAAAAATAACATTTCACAAATAAAAATCAAATAAACAAAACTTATTAAAAATTAGATTAGGAAAAGGTGAGGCAAAACACACAACTTTTTTCAATATATCGTGTTATACAATCCTGTACAGTGATATAATATTTAAAAATATTAATTTGATTAAACAAAACTTCCAAAATAGGATTAAACTTATGTAGAGGTGAAGAGCCAACAACAGCACACACTTTTCTTTTGACATGTGACAAGATCCATATGACAACAGTAACAAGGATATTTTGTTTCATGCATTTTATTTTTTTTTAAAAAAAAGTCATATTAATATGTAAAAAATACAAATTGAATACTAATAATAATAATAAAAAACTTGCTAATGGGACAACACCATCACACACTTTTGTGTTTTCATGCACTTTTTGTTTTTAAAAAATGGGTCATATTAACATGTAAAAATAAATAAATAAATTAAACATGTTGAAAATGGGATTAAAGTTTATTAAAGAGAAGAAGTGCTCTTATCTCAGCTGGCCTCTTCTCTCTGCTTTGTAACTTTACTGCCACACTGACTCTAAACACAGCATTTCAGCCATTTTGAGGTTGTTGTGTAGCGCGTGTTTGTGCGCGCGCGTGTGTGTGTGTTTATTTATGTGTGCGTTTGCGCATGTTGTGTCTGTGTGTTGTGTTAAAGTGTCCTGGTGCAGAGAGAATGGACCCTTATCCAATTTGTACTGGTCAGTAGTGTGAAATGGCGGTAGGTCAGTCAGCCAGGCAGCGTGTGTGTTTGTGTGTGCATGCGTGTGTGCGTGCGCGTGTGTGCGTACGTGTGTGTGGTCTTAGTTGCACATAACACTGTGATGGTCCAACATGCTTTCATCTGCAGTTAATACAGAGCCGCACACACAAACACACAGATACATGATTATAGTAGCAACAATATAAAGCCATTGTGTAGAGCATAATATTATAGTGAAAAGTATAATGGCATCATGCTGGCATCCCTGTTGTGTGTTACAACCTAAATGTACACACACACACACACACACACACACACACAGACATATTCCTCCCATGAAGAAATAGACTTTTCCATTAAATTGGTTGTTATTATATAGTCTACCCCCTATGGATCTGATCCATACACACACCTATTCTCTCTATGGTGGTTACAATTATCTGTGCTCTGGAAGCCTGTAATTGGCTTGTATGTGTATGTGTGTATTTTTGTGTGTGTGTGTGGCGGGGGGGGGGTTACACAGCCAATTGTTACCTTAACCTCACTGATGTGATTATTTTCAGTATCTAGTTTTGAATTTTAAGTGAAAGTTTGCTGCCACATATTAAAAAAAAAACAGATACAAGGAAGAAAGGGAAACATTTTATTGGAAAGTCACCAACCTCAAACAACCTTGACAGACATTAGGTTGAGCTTTTAAAGTGGTGTAGGTTTTTTTTTTTTTTTTGTAGTTTCACCGACACTCAGCTGACCTTTTATCAAAAAAAAAAAATCCTTTCAAAATAAAATGATGTGAAGGACGTTTTATTTCTAAATTGTCCTAATGCAGAAGAAAGTCTGATGGAAGCTGTGGCCAAGCAGTGCCTGTAAAATGTTACTACATATCTATATGTACTTTACAAAAGTCTTATCCTATGTCTAATTTAAATTCCACCTTGGTATTTACAATGTAATATTTTCATACTAAGCTGATTTTAAAAAAAAAATGCAGTAATGCAATATTATTTTTAAAGTAATTTCCAATAAAAATCTTGGTTATAAGAATTACCACAGTCTTTATTTCTTTACAACACTAAAGACATGTCAAAACAATTAATCCAATAATACTAAACAAGCAAAGAAACTAATAATAAAGGCAAACAATATTAAAAATCGCAAAGCTTATCTCTATGAACACTCACTCCTCGATGACTCCAGTGATTAAAAACACACACACACACACACACACACACTTGTGTGGTGACTCACAGTGGCTTAGCAGCAATGCAGTCACTGTCTACATGTGTAATTTTGTGTGTGTGTCATTTGGTGAGTGAACATAAGTGGGTCTGGGGCGGTCTGTTGATGGAAGGAGTGTAAAAATACAGAGATAACAGCCACTCTGGAGCCAAACAGTTGAAGTGTGTGTGTGTGTGTGTGTGTGTTGGGGGTGTGGGGTCAGAGGGGAGGGGGTGGCAGCCTTGAGCAGCCATTCTTCCGTCCATTCGTTCATCTCGCTCCCTATCTGCCTCGCTCTCTCTCTCTCTCTCTCTCCACTGATTCGTTCAGTGTTCACCTCAACAAAATGGATTTTGTTAAGTGGATGGCTGCTGCTGCTGCCGCTGCGTGGACGATGGCGGCGGCGGCGGCCGGGAGGTTACAGACTCAGATTGCCGACGAGTGACTGTATAAAGTTGTGAGGGTCGAATCCCAGCGTCATATGGGGAAAATGTTCGCCTAAACATGCAGTATTTCACGCCATTTCATCCTCGCATAGTTTGTTATGAAACCGACTTCTCCTGAGCAACATCAGCTCATATGCTGTCTCACTCGTTTCTACATCCTTTTTATATCTCATGTCATCAGGTGTCTCACATCTGCTGCAGCTGTGAGACACCTGAAACAACAGTTATATACAGTTCACTTATTTTTTGTTCACTTAGATGGAATTTATTATATGAATTTGCTGTGTACATTTAAAGTTTCTTTTTCCCAAAAGTAAAAAAGGCATCTGTTCATTTGTGTAGTACTTGTACTGGTACTATGTTTTTAACACAGGTATCAGGAAAAACCCCTAACAATACTCAATTATAATCCTAATAAGAGACGGGATGTTTGGTTCCAATTCTGGAGTCCCCTGAATTCTAGCTGGCTAAAAGCTCAATACGATCTGCCAGGTTGCCACTTAGCAACTCCTGCTGTTGATGACGTAGGGTGGTGCTGCTTTGCTGTGAACCCCAAGGATGGAACTAGAGCCGGACCAGGAACCTTGCCGGTGCAGGTCAATGTAAACGCACTATATGCTTCTTTATCTTGACCCTCCATCTGCACCAAGGAATTCTTGGATAATCTCCAGGCTGCACAGTGAGAGAGACAGAGAGTGAGAGAGGGGTGAGGGGTCCAACCGTATACCCCCCCCCCCCCACTTCTCTCATCCTGACTCCATCCCTCTGTCCCTCGGGGTGATTTCAGAACCTGCATCCCCATCCCATCTTATCCCTAAATTTGGAATCTGCCTGGAGCATCCTTATCCCTGTCTGCTGGAACTGAGAGGACGGTCACGCTGCCAGATTAGGGAATTTCTGATGCAACTCTGGTCAGGACAGCGGCTTAGCCCCCCAGCCTGCGATTGTGTTTTGGTAGCGTGTGTGTGTGTGTGTTTACATGTGTTTGTGTGAGTCACAGTAACACAAATTCTTTTAGGCCTGTATGGCCAGAGAGATTTTTAGTAGCAATAGTTGTAGTAATGCCTCTTTGTTGATTATTGAATTGAACTTTGATGTCATATCTCTTATGATATCAAAAAAAAAACGAGTTTGATGACATCAGGGAGAAGTTTGATGGAAGAGTTTCAGTTCACTTCCTAATCGAGTGACTGATCCTCTCCATCTTTTTCCCAAAGTCTCTTTGTATTCGACGTCGACATTGACGTTTACGTGTCACAAACACACAAAAATGATTCCATTCTTTTTTTGAACCAGACATTTATTGTAAAATGTTTGTGGGCCCAGTAGGATAATTGAGTAGAGAGGAGCATTTAAAAGTTCAGTATTTATGGTGATTTTCCGTGCGAGATATGAGACAGTAAAGCAGATGACATCATAAAAATGTAAACAACATGAAAGAAACGATCTGTTAGCTTCAATTTAAATATGGCTTTCTATGGATTCAGAAAATTCAGAAAAATATTCGAAACATTTAGGCTATTGTAGGTGCACTACTCAAAAAATATATAACATTAGTCTTTGTTTTGCATATTTAAATGTTATACAGTATGTTTCCGGAATATTATGCTGATAGATGCTGTATGATTACTTTCCTTTGCAATAGAAATGATCATCAAAAAAAGAAGGGGTGTGTGTTTGGTGGACGGGGTGAGGCCAGTCAGGCAGGTGGGTGGGTGGTTGTGGGGAGGGGGCTGCAGGCAGGAGTTGTTGGGCCGCTGTGAAAGAGACTCTGAGCGCGTGGGTCTGGCTTCCCCCTGAGCTGGGCCCCGATCGATACAAACTCGGAGCAATAAAGCTTTCCCCCTGTCATCCCCGCAGAATACAAAGCAGAGCGGGGAAGGGAATGGGGGAGGGAGGGTGAGGAGGGAGCGAGGGATGAGGTGGAGTTGGTGGTGGGGAGGGAGGGAAGCTGTTCCGCTAGCCACACCAATTTCCTAACCTCCTTTTTTCACCTCCTTCTTCTTCTTTTTACTCTCCCCCCATTTCCAAGCTTAAAGCACCTTGCCCTCCACCTTTCCATCTTTTCTTTCTCCTCTTCTTCTTATTCTTCTTCTTCTCCATCTATGCTTGTATTTTATAATTAATGCAGTTTGAATAAATACACTTAATAATTCATCGTTGTTATTTAAGGAGAGTTTGATGGATTGACTGAAAGAGAGGGAGAAATGGCAAAGATCGGATCTAAGGTGGCAGAAAAGAAGGCGGTGTGGTCGGATGACAGAGGGAGAGAAGATGGAGGGGGTAGGTGCTTCTAACAGAGGATGGAGAGGGGGTGATGGCTGTAGATGAAGGGGGAGGGGGGGAGGGTGTAGAGGTATTACCCTGAGCGAGAGATGGATGTGTCGATGGAAAGGAGCTTGGTACGGTGGAGATGGAGGGAGGAGCAGGGTGGGTATTTAACGGGACAGGAAAGGACAGGAAAAAGGGGTAAAGAGGTCATATAAGTGCTCTGTTTAATTGGGAGCCAATTTAAGTCGGGTTCAATCGATAAACCTGTAAACCTATAACCATCTAAAGGCTCGCAGCACGCACCATAGATCAGCGCGGCTGCAGGGGAGCGAGACGCGCTGCTTTCAAACACACACCTCAGCCGATTTGTTTGCACTTGTAGAGCTGGACAACATAACCTCTCCTTTCTCTTTCACTTGTTAGTCTAAAAATTCTAAATCAGAGGCGTTAATTCATCACTGTGATGCTTTTTTTTTTTTATTATTACTGTAGCAGGATTTTCAGCCTGAATCCAAATCGTCTGAACATAAATATCCCTGCAGTCACACGGCAACCTCATAACTCCAAATTGAAGGATAATATGATCTTCTACGGGTGGAGAAAATCTGCCATCCCCTGGACTTATGAGATCCTTTCAGCCCCCTATCCGATAAATGTGGTGGTCAAGCTGGAAAAGGAGGCAGCGCTGAAACATCTGTGGCACAAATGAGAAAGAAAACCCAGCTCATCCTCACTCTTTGAGCCTGGTTTCTTTTCGTTTCTTTTCACTCTTGTAAAGAAAATCGTCCAGTGTCTGGTAGAGGAAATGTTAAATTGTGATTTTTCAGACAGATATTGTAGTTGCAGTGTGAATTGGGATATCATTTTCCAAGTGAAGCTATGGTTCTTATTCACTGTGAAAAGGATTTTTAAAAAAAGTGAAATATTACCCAGTCTATACTCTCAGGCAAGGATGAGAACTTAATTTGTAAAAATAATATAAGTGAGAGATCGTTGTCTTCAAAGGAGAAGGTTGAATTAGAAATGTGTACGTTCCTACCTATTTCTCACTTCTGTATGAAATAACAAGCGACTTCACATAGATTTGTGCCCAAAAAATAAATGCAAAAACAAATAATCTCTAACTGAGGACATAAACAACTTAAATATCCAAATATAAATAAATAAGAGTGAAGGCACCAAACAAAAAAAAGAAAAACACAATCGTCAGGACAGTCCACCCTCATCCATGTAACTGTTTTATATTAAATAGTTTTAATTTTAATTTAAGTTACTGCTATCTCACTTTGCTAATTGCATTGTTTTTCCATTTAGATTTGAAATCAATTAACACTCAAATTGACATTTTTGACTTTTTTTTTTTTTTTTTTTTGTTGATTTTCTGAAGAATGTATTCTGATTATTACAGTTTTGTTCCAGGTTTTTATTTTGTCTTCTGAACGTTCAGTGATGACAGCGGCGATACATCCACGTTAGATCAGACGTTAAAGTGGGATTTCACGATGGACGGTGGTGACCACGTCCCACGGGATATTTTGTTTTTAACCCAAGCCCTTTTTTTCCGTTTTCAAAACCTTCCATCTTATTATTTGTCCATCTCTCTGTCCACCACGTCGGCTCATTTTGTCCCTCCTTCCAACCCTCCTCGTCTAACCCCACACACACACACATACACAGCATCAAGGCGAGGCTGTGTGTCTTTGTTAGTCCAATTGTCACTATCTTTTCCTCGCTGCTATTTCCTGTGAGGCTGCTCTGTCACACTGAGGTCCACTCCGCTCCGTTCACGTCCATTTCATTTCTTTTTTCATTCTATCCCTTTTTGTCTCTCACTCAATTTGTCTCATTGCCATTGTCAACCATTACCTAAAATTTTGCCCCCTTGTTTCTCTCTCTTTTCCTTTTCTTAAGAAACCTTTCCTCATTTATCTCCTCCCCTGCTCTCTTCTGTTCCCCATTTAAAGCCTCTTTCACACAAATATTAGTGGGTATAGCTGGGATTTTACCATTTTTACTGCTAGCGGTTGGTCTACACTGTAGATTTTTTTTTTTTTTAACCCATTGTGTGACATGTGATGTCACATCTGTGCCAGAAACAACACCACCACAAAGGAGCTAAGTGGCATTTGCTATCATTTCAGCTCCATTTATTGTGAAACTCAAGGTCCGAATAATTAAAAACAAACATAAAATATTATAACCAGTATTTTTGCCAGTGTTTCCACATGTGTATGACTGTTAACCTGCAGCTTGCTAGCAGCAAAACAACAATATTCAGTCAATTATTTAGTCGGTAGATGTATTTATGCTTCAGATTTCACAGTAAAGCTTTAAAATTTCTCACTCCTGTTTAACACAAGTAATTATCTGTGTATGAAATATCTGTAGAGAGTCATTATAGGTAAACTGACGTTTCTTACAAAGAGTCCACAATGGAACAGACAATTTAACACATTACTACTCATTAAAATCCCATTAAACCCATGAATAAACATCATCCTTTGACTCAGTACAGTTGTTTGCGCTATTCGCTGCATTTGCCTCCACTACACTTGACAACTCTAGTCTGACTGAATACATGCAGTAGTAGCTCATAACACAGATATGCATTATCTGCGTATGTTAGTCTGGCAACGAGTCTGTGTGTCTAGATTTTGAGAATCATACTCACTTTAATTCATTTTCTATGGCTTTATTTTCCACATGAGGGTCACGGGGTCACTGGAGCCAAATCCAGCTGACACGGGGTGAGAGCCAGGGTCACTCCCTTGACAGGTGACCAGTCCAAACGCTGCCTGTTTTTGGGCTGTGGGAGAACACCTGAGAACCCGGAGAAAACCCTCGCACACACAGGGAGAACATGCAAATTCCATACAGAAAGGCCCTCAGTCAGCTTAGGTCTCAAAAAAAGGGCATTTTGTTGTAAGGCAAAAGTGCTACCCGCTATTCCATCACGTGGCCTTCAGACTAACATGTTTACATGTCTTTTAAAAGTTTAGTTTAATCAGACTAACAAAGAAATTCATTTTTTTGTTGCGTTGTGTAATAGTACAGACTCACTCATTTGCTCTCCACGTCTTTTTTCTTGTTATTTTTCCCTCCGTCATCCATTATCCTCACATTGCTTAAAATTCAGTCGCCTGCTTGTCATTTTGTTTTTCGTCTTCTTTTCTCGTTTGTTTTCGCTGTACTCGTCCCCACTGTACCATCACTTTCCCCTTCTGTTCTCGCCGTCGTTCCCCATTGTCTCTTTACTTCCCTTGTTTTCTCTCTTCAAAAGCATCTCTGTCATGTCTCTCACTCTCCCCATATGCCCCCCCCCCCCCCAAAAAAAAATAAAATAAAATAAAAAAGAAATTTCAGCCCCTTCTCCACCTCTCTTGCTCATTTGTTTCTGTCTCAGAGATTCTGGAAAGAGGCAGTAACACAGAGTGGTCATTTCCTCCTTTCCTCCTCCTCATGTCCTCCCTCTATTTATTTCTCTGTTTCAATCCCTCCATCCCGGTGTTGTGCTCCTTGGGGAGGGCAGTAATAATGGTGGAGAGAAGGAAGGAGGGAGGGCGCTGCGATTATTGTCTTGTCGGGAGTCAGAGGAATCGATCGGCACAGAAATATGTGGTGCGAGAAAGAGGTACTGTATCGGATATAATAAACACTCTGGAGACATATTTGGAAAGTGCTCAACACCCCCCACCCCCAAACACCCCCCGTGCACGTTCACCTGTGCTCGTGAGCGCTCGTGCGCACACACACACTCATGTAATGACTCACATGCATATGAGGTACACAGGTGCACCAGTACTTTGTGCATAAACTCTCAGAAACCCAGACCAACATGAATCACAGAAGATGCATCGTTTCATTCAGTCTAGAGAGGCAGGTCCAGTTCACACTCTTCATCATGCTTCATCATGAGTGTGGAGGACAATGATTCTCTTTTGAAAAGCCTTGGTGACAGTATAATCCCACTATAAGGCCTAAATGGTAGGGGCAAACAAATCAGCTGTGTACGGTAAAAGCAAATACATTCACACGTGGGCAATTATATAATATTGATCTAAATTCACAATAAACTGATTGATCTGTCGTCTTATGATGTGTTTAATTAAGCTTTGATCTGGTGAATTCTTCGTTGCTTCAAATTTGCTGCACTCATGTGACTTATTTAGCACTTACAGATGTAATATGTGACATTAAGTAACATAAGTAGGTTAAAAAAAATTATTGCACTTATTTTCCATAGAAAACTGTTTTTTTCTGTTCAAGGTAAAGTAAAGGAACATTTCAGTTTAGTCACCTTTTAATGATGTCGTCTGCCTTACCGTCTCTACCAAGTCAAACCGAATGTTACATGCTGTGCATTTCTAAAGAAGAAAATGTTCGTTTTATTTTGATGTCATGGGCATATGTACGTGCCACAAAAACAAAAAGGTAGTTTTCAGTTATTTTTGACATAAATAAAAAAAATACATAGGACTCTTTGAAGGTTAGCAGTGATAGACTTGGCTTAATTTTTAATTTGTAATTAAATATAAATGTCTACATCAAACAAAGAATTAAAGGAAAGGTGCACAACGTGACAGAGTGGGCATATTTCAGTCAACTTAAAATGAGAAAACCAAAATATTTTTTTAATATTTTCATGCTTCTTTTTTTTTTTTTCTCACCAGACAACAGCAATATAATGAATATAACCAATGGGAGGGGAAAAAGGTCC
The DNA here is from genome assembly GCA_016785285.1 of Brachirus orientalis. Lineage (NCBI taxonomy): Eukaryota > Metazoa > Chordata > Actinopteri > Pleuronectiformes > Soleidae > Brachirus > Brachirus orientalis. Next base: position 2,568,167 of record JAFBJR010000144.1, on the reverse strand, counting down.
GAATAATCCTTTAACACGGGTAGTTAAAAGTGTAAACAGCAGTGGAAACATTAGCATGCAGCACTTTTCTTTGCCTCACAGAGAAGCTTCAGCTGCTTCAGCCTGGGAAACATGTTTATTCTTAATGATTAACACTCACACACACACACGCAGGTAGACACACATATGAGCAGCAGTCAGGCTCGCTCACATACATACACACACACAGAGTGATCTTTCATTGCTGTTGCCTGGCAACGGGTCTGTGTGTCCTGTTCTAGCGGAGCGCTGTCCAGTGATGCCATGACCGCTGCTGCTGACCACTATTGAAGGAGTGAGAGAGAGAGAGAGAGAGAGGAGATAAACATGGAGGGTGTGTGAGTGCATGTGTGTGTGTGTGATGAGATGGAGGGATGAAGTGAAAGAGTGAGACACAGATTAAGACACAATGGTACAAAGAGAGATAAATCAGAGTCTAATTTGTGTACACACATGGAGATTATGTGGATCTATAGTTTTGGTGGATGTTTCAGCAGCACACTGCGCAGCATAATAGAAAATCATATTAACATTAGAATTCTGACAAAGTGAAATAAAAGTTTAGAGGATTTAGAGTGTGATTTAGTCTGTAGCCTAAAACATGATATAGACTGAAAGAGGCCACTTTTTTTTTTTTACTTGATTGTGTCATTTTGATGATAAAAATGGTTTTACAGTGTAATAGTGAAGGGAAATCAACACCGTCCTCATCTATTTTGGTCTTTTATGAATCTTGTTTTCACCATGTATTGTAATAATGACACACTGAATGAGCCATTGACGACATTCTAAAAAAAATCTTATATGTTTCTTCATTTTATAAGTAGACTTTTATTGTATGGAGTTCACTTTTACCTGTTTACCATCTTTGATATATCATTTATTCACTCAGTTTATTCAACATATTACTATAATTTCCACATTTAGCTGAACATGAACTATTTCTGATGGCCTCTTATGAAATTATAAGATGGGACATTGACTGCTTCGTAGCACATGGTGCAACTTGTACTGATTGCTGATTCATATTCACATAATTTTTACACTAGTTTTGCAAGTTACATTATCTGTTTACTATTTAAAGGTCATGTGTTTTTGGCCTAAAGCCGATATTATATTTCAGAATATGAGAATAATTTTTGCTGGTGTGTTTGCTCATGTTTCCCTCATGCAGTGCGAGCAGATAGATATTAAAAAGAACCTGAGATTAGAGAAGAGGGGCATGGGATGTTGGGGATTAAATGTGACAGAGGTGTGGAGGGGTTTAAATGGAAGCAGGTAGAGAAGTTGAAGTGAAACAAGAGGAAGAGGAAATGAGAATAAATCAAGGATGGAGTGAGTGCAGGACAAAGAGAGGTGGGAGGTGAGGGACAGTGTGATGCTAATGGGGACGTGTGAGGCTGCAGCTGCAGCACACTACATGTGTCAAAGTCGGCATGAAGTCATTAGCCTCCGCTGTCAGCACTGTAATCAGCCTCTTCACTGTTTCACTGTTTCCACAGCTCAGTTTAATCAAAAACATGCCGTTTATCCTGAACAGTGACACGTGAATCTGCGTCAGGTGAGATTTTCCCGTCGCAGAACTTATTAAAACCCGGGACGGACCTGGAGGGGATCTGTTTCATCCTTCTTTGTCTTTCCTGTGTTGACGGGAAGCAGAGAGCAGCTTTAATTGAAGCAGGAATGTGCAGCACTCGCCAAATTAGGAACAACAGTGTTATTGTCAGATTGTCAGACACATAAAAATATACAATATCATGCTGTTGCTGGCTGTAACTATTACTCTGTAAACCTGCTGGATGTGACATGGAATAAAGTCAGAGGGCTGACATGTTTGGAAAGAACAGGATAATTTAGGATACATGTTTTTGCTATAGTCAGGACAACATGTTTCCCCCAGACTTTTTCATTGCTGGACCAACTTTGTAATAATGTAAAACTACTTTGACCTGATTCACATTGTACAGTAAATATATAAATTGTGACAAGAGTGAATTTGTGTTTTGCAGTTACTATTTTTGCTGCAACTTTGTGTCATCTAATATAACCAGCCATTTCCAAGAGGTGTCTTTTATTTAGGGCTGAAACTGTTACTCAATTACTTGATTACTAAATGAATTGTCAACTGATTTAATAATTGATTCATTGGTGATACATTTTTTTATTACAAAAAGTTTTTAATTTTTCAGCTTCTTAAATGTGAATATTTCCTGTTTTTTTGCTCTGTAAAAAAAGAAATAATTAAAACTGAATCATTTTGGTTTGTGGACAAAACAAGACATTTGAGAACATCATCATTTCTGGGTTAGAAAAACACTGATTGACTTTTTTTTTTTTAACATTTTTTGACATCTTATGGTCCAATCGATTCATTGAGGGAATAATCAGCAGATCAATCGGATTAATCAATTATGAATATAATCATTAGTTGCAGCCCTAGTTTAATCAATAAATCACAACTTATTTCTACGCATAAATCTCATGTAAAATGTGGGAAACCACGTGACACTTTGATTTTCTGATTATATAAAGCAAAACATAGTGTAGATATGTATATGACGTTCAATAAATTTTTATTTAAATGCAGAAAATAAAATCCATACAGTGCTCAGATCTTAGTTGTTAAATTAAGATGTAACAAGTTCAGCATTAAATTTGTGAGCTATAGATTGAGGTTTGACAATGAAATATTCGATTACTTGCCGTTTTTGAGCTTTCATTTACAAGGTCCATTTTTATTATCACCCTGAAAAAACACTTACTCAACATTTTATTTTTCTTATATTAAATCTCAAATTGCATGTTTATATCATCTACTGTTTATGCCCCGGATTGAACAAGCAGCTCCTTTTTTAATATATTTTATCACATATTTATCATTTTCTGTAATGTTCTGTCATATTTGTGTTGAAGTCATTAAAAAGATTTAATCTGAAGTAAAATTAGTTGAATAACACCTAAACTATCTGCAGCTATTTGATTTTAAGTGTTCAGCGTAATTTATTTTCATGCAAATATTCAAAGTTTGAACAGTTTCTTGATCAGTTTCATCTATTTCTATTTGAAATTGCATTTTCAAACAACCAAAATCTGCCAATCACAAATGTTGCAGTTCAGAAATATACATGTTATGCAGCACAATTGACCCATCAGAATGTAGTAATGTTTTAACATGGTTTACATGTGAGAATGCTGAAATCTCACTCACGAAAGCTTCAGTTTTCCCCATCCTTCCATTCTTCTTACTACTAATAATAATAATACGATGTTTGTGATGATTAGTACATAATAAGCTTAATATTGTAAGAATTGATTGCATGCTTTAGTAATATGATTTTATTTTTATTATAAGTATCAGTTTTGTGGGGTTTTTTTCTGTTACGCAGCAGGTTTTCAAAGGTCCTCTGCTGACAGCATTTGCACGTTTGCTCGCTGACGCCGAGTGTGTGTTTGTTTGGTAGTGAGTGTGACGGGACAGGTGGAAGAGCCAGCGTGTGTGTGTGTGTGCGATTGTGTGTGAGGCGCGAGGTGGCAGAGAACATGTGCCTGACCTCTGACATCCACACGCCAAACAGCGCTGGCAAACCCCTCCTTTTCAAACACGCACACACACATAAACCCACGCGCCGTCTGTCACCGGCCCCTGACAGGCGTGACCGAGGCGGGGTCAGTGGACAGAGAGGAGGGTGGGTAGGGAGGGAGGGAAGGGACCCCTGCAGCCATTCTGTCCCCTTCTACCCCTCCTCTACCTCACTTATTCCCCTTTCTCTAATTCTCTGACAGTGACCTGCACCCCCTCCTAACACACACACACACACACATGCAGACTGGACAGCCATATCAAGCCCAGAAGACAAATACATCATCTGCCCAGTGGCCTCTCTCTCTCTCTCTCGCGCTCTCTCCATTCTATTAGCAGTGATAGGATGAGTCGGGTTTGTTGGGGTGTGTGTGTCAGGATGGTGGTTAGAGAGACACCTGCTTGTTCAAGTCCCCCCCCCCCCCCCCCCCCCCCCCCCCCCCCCCCAAAAAAAAGGAGGAAGAATGTGAGCAAACACATGGAAAAGAGTGTGTACAGTGTGTGTGTTTAGGAAAAGCAGATGGGCCGAAAATGTGATGAGAGAAAATAGAATTTAATTTGTTCTGGACATTTGTGACATTTGGGGTTTGGTGCGCTTGATTTGTTGGTGTAGAGATGAGGAGGCTGGGGGGAGATGTTAAGGGGGGTGGAGGTTAAAATGGCCTCATGGCCAGAGGGGTTAGGGGCAGTGGAGGTATTATGGAGAGAGGGATGTGGGGTTTGGTCAGGAGGGGTGATGATGGAAATGATTTTGTGGGGCAGGTGTGTCTGTGTCTTTTCTGTCATAAAAGCTGACCTTGTCAGGACCAGTAGTCCTCATGGAGACCAAAAACCTGGTCCTAATGAGGCAGAACCTCATTTCTGAGGAACTGGGTTAAGAAATGTGTTTAAGGTTAAGGTTAGGGTTCGGCTGTCAGTGCAGTGTCCTATAAAGAATGGCTCTGTGTGTGTTTGTAACAATGAATCATGTATTTGACGTCCTTATATGTTTATTAGGGCTGTAACTAACAGTTATTTTCATTGGTGGTTCCATAAAATGTCAGAAAGTTAGAAAATTTGTTTTAAATATTTTGAAAAAAAACACTCAAACCGATTAATGGATTATCAAAATAGTTGACGATTAATTTAGTAATCGATTAATACTCAATTAAATTAATAATCGTTGCAGCCCAAATGTTCATCACAACATATTTTCTTATCTAACCCATATTTTATCAAGAATTCATATTGAGATCATAATCTCTTTTACACGTCAATACACAGTCATTTAGAGTCACCACATGTGCAAATTAGACAACCTAATTAACAAGTAACAAGCAAATAGTCGTTCTAAAGAGAGTAAATGAAGAAGAATACACAAAGCAACAATAATTACACATTCATTGATATACTCACTGTTGCTTATTCCTTAATTATTCATTTAAAATCAAGTTTCAAGGTCATTCCATAAATAGGAGCCATTTTGTTTCATTGGCAACAAGAATTTAAGAAGTAAGTAAATGAATGTTGTAATGTCAACACTGTTTCAGTGCATGTAACAGAAGCTGGTGTGAGTAGAATTAGTGAGAGGAAAATAATAAAAGCTGTCTTTATTATTAATTGTTTTATTAATTTCTATGATCTCAGTAAAAAAAATATTTAATCCAAATATTTACCGGATGTTAATTTGACTTCAAAAGCTTGATGAAAGTATATACAATTTTATAAAATTGATATTTTAGATAGTTTTTCACTCAGTTTATTAAACATATTAATATTATTTTCACCCACAGCTGAACATAAACTATGTCTTATTACTCCTGAATCATTAATATTTCATCACCGGATGACTTATTCTGATAGTGTGTGTGTTGTACTACATTGTACTCCCCTGCTCAGCATTTCCAAGAGGGTGTTGCCACCATCTGGTTTTGTGGAGCAACTGCAGACTGAGAGACAGCCACTCAGGCTCTGATTTAAATCTACTTATCTTTAGATTATTTTTTTTTAAATTCTTTAAATTCTTACCTCAAAGGAAATGGAAACATACATTTAGAAAACAAATGAACAAATTATAATTCACAGATTATTTAATCTTAAAATCATATATGGTCTTGGGACTGCAGATGAAAAATAGTCTACTGGCTATTTCTGTAACTCTATATTGCTGTCTTTCTTTTATTTTTTACCTTGTAGCCTTCTTTTTTGCTTTCTTTCTTCCTCCTCCTTTCACTCCTTTCTCATTTCCTTCCTTCCTTCCTTCCTTCCTTCCTACTTATCACCACTTAAACTCAACACTGGATCTTTATGCCGTTTCCAATTATTTTCTTTCATTTTCAAGTCTCTATTCTCACCACGTATCTTCTACAATATTTCATACGTGCGTGTGTGTATGTACCTGGTATTCCATATGTTGTGGGGACCTAAAGCTGTTTACACAGTCACATTATGGGGACTTGTGATCAAAATCAACTCCTCATAATGTAAATTACTACACTTTAAGGTGAAGACATGTTTTAAAGTTTGGCTGTGGTTAGGGTCAGGGCATTAGTAATTATAGTTAAGGTTAGAGTAAGTGTCCAGGAAATGAATGTAAGTCAATGCAATGTCCTCTGAAGTCATGGAAATCAGTGTGTGTGTGTGTAAGCTCTAGTTACATTTATTTAAAAGGAAGCAGACTTTCAGGGTCACATACTTTTTATATCGAGGTCTATAATTTGATCATTTCCTCGTCAGTCAGACTCTTCTGTCAAAGACGCAGCGTTCTGTCTCTCCCTGTGTCTCTCTATTGAAGCGACTCCTCGCTGCCTGAGCTGAGAATATCCTGGGATGTTCAGAGAAAAGATTTATAAAAGCGCAAGACAAAGAGAAGCTAAGAGCAGATGAGTGAAGAGGAAGAGAGAGAGGGTGAGGAGGTGTTTTTATCCAAGATGGAGGCAGCCGCAGCCGCAGCAGCAGTGGTGGTGTTGGCGTTGGTATTGGTGGTGGTGGTGGTGGTGGTGGTGCTGAGTAATGTGTGATGCTCAGGTAAGCACTTCCTCTGTGCAGCATCGTTCTTCCTGGGCCAATTACCTCCTGCAATCCCAGAAGTCCCTGCATACAGGGAAGTCGTATGGAGGGTATTTAGGATGATTCCTGTATCTGCTGTGGAAAGCTGCTCTGTGATCCCAATGTTGTCACCTCCTGGGTCAATTAAGTTTACATTTAAAGAAATAAGTTGGAGTACGGAATCATCAGTTTTGTGGCAAAGTTTTTGCCTCGTCGGTTGTTTTTGCGGGTTATACTTATCATCGTCTCTGCTGCAGAAACAACCCAAATAAGCTAAATCTTTTAGGCAACTAACAGGAACATGTTTGTTTTTACATAACGATGCGCAAAGTTCAAATTGCTGGCAAGATTTTAATGTTTTAAGTAACATTTTAGTCAATTATGATACTGTTTTCTTTGTGGCAAAGACACAAAGACATGTTTGTTATATTTCACCTAATATTTGATCAGCGACAAATATAATTGTATAAAATGTATAAAAATAACCAGTCAGTCACAAATAATGACCAATTTTAAGATTTTAAACCTTTTATTTGCCCACTCATTCCACCAAAAGACTGTTTTTCTGTGCATTCTGTATCTGCTGATAAATCAGGGTATCTTGATTTTTCATCTTGACACTGACATTTTGTTTCTGTTTTTATCTAAAATTTTAAAGAATTTTATCAGCACTTTTGAAGCAACATGATCATCAAAGAGTAACAGACATGGCAACCTGTATTTAGGTTTTTCTAAAAAGACACAATCACTACAGATATTTCTTTTTCCAGTCTCTGACTACATTATAACCTTGGTTTATAAATTATAGATTATAGTGACTCTTTACAGGTTGTATAGGTAGAGTGAATTTTAGTGTCACAGTTAAAAACACAAATTTTACACAATAAAACTGGAAAACTGCAGAATTTATTAATCAATGTGACTGCAATCTTGATTTTCACATTTTGGTAGATTTTTATTTTCCTGTACTTTCTTAGTTTTATTTATGCTGAAATTAATATGTTTTAAAACAAATTAATTGAGTGTGTTACAGCACAACTATAGCTACACCACATTAATTTGCATGTATTTACGTGCAAAATTATGATTATTAAAATGCTTGGACTCATTTTCAAAGTAGTTCAACATTCATATTTATATAAGTGTAACATGTATCATCTCATCTTTCATTTACGGTCATAGCAGAGGTGAAAGTCATTTTTTGTGTAATAACATGATGCCGTTTCCTCATTGGAGGGTTTGAACAGACGACCCCTCTGATGCTGTCGGCTGTAGAAGCATGGTGTCACCTGTGTGCGCGTGTTTTCTGTCATGCCTTTCTGATATATATCTATGTGTGTGCTGCAGATATCAGGATGTCTAAAGCAACAGAGGAGGAGAAGCCTGGGGCTGATTATCCAGGGGAGAGTTCAGGTACAGCACACACACACACACACACACACGTTTGTTGTGTCAGTAAACTTTTGTTGTTTAAATTATCTCTGAAACGGCATAAAAAATGTATGTATTTCAAATATCAGTCCCATCTTATCATGTCCAATGTTTATACATATCACACACACACACACATTCTTGTATTTCTATCCATTTGAAGACTCCATTCATTTGGACAGCCTAAACAAGGCCTTATTCCTAACTTTTACCATAAGCACAACTCTAATCTTAGCGTTAAACTTAACCAGTTCCTCAGGAATAAGGTTCTGCCTTATTAGGACCAGGTCTTGGTCTCCATAAGGACTACTGGTCCTAACAAGGTCAGTGTTTATGCCTGAAAATCAAACACACACACACAACTAATCACATCCCTTTGTGTTTCAGACTCGGATAGAAACAGCCCTGATGACCAGGTTCGTTTTTCATTTTTCCCTGTTTAATTATTTTCTGCTTTTTTTTCCTATGAATAAAATAAGTTTGTTGCTGCACTTTTGACTTTTAATTTACAGCCATAAATGATTGTGATGCAGCAAATACACATATAAACTAATTACAGCAATGCTATCATCGCAATGGCATTTAATATTATGCACAGTAAATGTTCCTGATTTCTGTGTTAATCAGTTTAAAAGTACATCTGTACAATAAGACAGCTAAGTCATCCTTTAACTAAATTGATTGTGAATAAACTGGATTTTTTTTAATTATCTTTCATTACCAGTAATTATTGTTTCATATTGATCATGTTGATCATGCTGCTCTTGTGTCCATGTGTTAATTTGTTTGTTTATTGATTATTGATTCTATTTTTTCCTGCAGGTCCAGCCAATGAAAGCTAGCCCCTTTAGCCTCTCTCCAACGCCGGCTGGCAGCAAGGTGAGGCTTTATGACAAGAAAAAAGAAAAATGATCAGATAAATATGTCTGTATAAAAATTACTGTATATAACAAAACTACATGCAGCAAAAATTATTTTGGTAATTCAGCAGTTTTAAGGGATAAACACTTCTTGTCTCCACCCGCCCGTGTGATGCTGCTGTGTACACACCAACACTCCTCGGGTCCTCAGTCAGGTCTGATAGTTTTATTTTCAGATAATGTCACATAGTTTCTGTTCATGAAAACCAAACAGAGACACAATAATAACATCAACAACAACAAAAGTTACACTGTTCAATTTATGAAAGTCTTGTTTTAAAAGGCGTTGAGTCAGCTGTGGCGGAGTCAGCTGATCCGACACTGAGTGAGAGACTGTTCCACAGAGTGTATGGACGTGCAGATGGGTGGGCCTTGAGTGCGTCTGCGCTCTGTGGTTTATGACTGTGGGTGAGACAGGTGACCTCATCCACACCCACCTGAGCCTTGACAGAAAAGACAGAAAGGAAAATGGATGTGAACGCACTGACAGTGAGTGACAGACGTAAAGATGCAGCACAGTAGTGATGGATGGGTAATGACGGGAGTGGCAGGCAGGTAACGACAGCTGCAGGTCAGAGGTCAGCGGCTTTTAAACGTTTTTGACAACAGGGAAACGACAAGGAGGAGGATTGACCCGTCCTTTTGATCATAGCGAGCAGCAACAGTTTTGCACTGGATCGGGGGTGAAAGAAAAGTGAGACAGAGAGTGAAGGTCAGATTCACAATTTTAAAACAAAAGGATACTTCGGCAGCAGCAATGGGACAAAAAAAACACCGTCCGTCAGGTGTCAACACATTTATTGCTGCAGTTTCATTGCTTAGACCTTCATCAGGCATCTTATGAAGGAAAAAAAATGTGCCTGAAGAAGTAAATCAGTAGGTAAGAATATATTGAATAGCAACATGGGGACGACTGTACTGCTTGCAAAAAGCTTTTCCAAAAAAAAGGAAAATAAGCCTACTTCCTATGAACATTGTCAGGAAAACCTTTTGCCAGAAATTAATGGTCACGGTGACTAAATTTTTTGAATTATATTGGAGAAAATTACATGTGTACAAGTCAGCTGATACAGTATCATATAATTGGAGCCTGATTGTCAGCATGAACTTCACTTATGAAACCTCTCAAACACATGGCACCAGTCAAATCGCAAACCTTGAAATTTAAAAAATGGCAGATTCTTTGTCACTTGGTCTTAGCATTGCACTGGAAATAACGCAGGAATGTATATCACTGTCAGAAATGAGGAATTTACCGTGTTCACCCAGGTCTTTGGTTGCTGTTTTATATTTACACTAGTCAAAACCTTGTTTTAATCTTGTTTTAATCTGGGATTAAATGGTTTTTTTGACAAGTGGAAATGTTGTATAAACTGAGGTTGATTGGTTAAGGTCACACCTATTTCCCTCTAAATAATTTACAAAATGGACACCAAGCCCTAAAACTAGTGATTGAGACCAGACTCTTCAGAAAAATATTTACCAATGTTAGAAATTAAGTTAGAAGTTGGTTTATTTACCCACAGGTTTAAATAAAAACCAGTGAAGTCTGATTCATTACCTAAAATACTTGAGTATAAGGGTCCCTATGTTTTGTATGTGTAACTTATGTGAAGAAAATATTACTAGTAGATAGGAACATGGACAGATTGCTTGGAGTGTAACTCCCACATGTTTGTATTTGTTTTTATACTTATTTGTCTATACATTGGTTTTACAGTTTCAGTAAAAAAGTAAGGTTACAAAAAAAAATCAGTAAAGCCGCCCCCTGGTGGTCATTCAGAAGAATACAGGTATGAGGCATTTCCACATTGGCTTCACTTTCAGGGCCCAGGGGGTTTTTCTAATATTTCATCTCATGGTTTTGTCTCAGTTGTAGAAAATAATTGATGATAAATGTAAAAATCAAACTCAGAACAAATTCTTGTCACAGATTTACACCACAACACTCTCCTACAACAAATCAGTCACCTGATTAGAAAACCTGTGGCTGAGGTGGAGCTCCAACAAAAAAAAAACAATCTCATAAATCAGACTGTCAGAAGGCTGTACTCTGAGAACCTTGTGTGTGTGTGTGGGTGGGTGGGTGGATGAATTGAAGCAGTTTAAACAAGTGACTCTTGCTAAAAGAAACCTGGCTTTCTTCTTCTTTTTCAGGTAAAAAATGAGGAGAGCTCTGAGATGACCCACAGCACTGTTCCTCCTCCTGCTCCTCCCTCCCAACACCAACAGCAACAGCAGCAGCAGCAACAACAGCAGCATCACACACAGCTTATGCTGGCTGGAAGTCAGCTGGCAGGGGTAAGCACACACACAGAGCAATTATGCATAAAGCAATAGTCGCTGGGAAATAGATTTGACTTCCATCTTGCTCAGTTTCTTACATCTTATTTCTGGATTAGATGGAAAAAATGCTTTGGAAATCTAGCAGCATCTGAATTCTGAGCAAAAAAAAAAGTACATTACTTCATAATGTGGTGCAGTGATCAATAATCCATGAGTTGAGAACAGAGGAAGTACCTGAATATTAAAAAATTCTGTCCATTTATTTGAAGAAGTCCACATCTGTGTCTAAAATTGCTTTACCTATCCTGCACCAAACCCCATAGAGAAAATCAACGATTACCTCATAGCACACAGGAGGTGTTGATCCATTGCTGCCTCCATCAGTAAGTTTAAAAGTTTTTTTTTTCTTACTTTAGTTTTTAAAATCCCTCTTTCAGTTTTACCTGAGGTAGCAGTAGACCAGTAACTCCTGTGTTTCCGTGAGCTAAAAACTCAGATTTTCTCTATGGACTTTGGTGCAGGAGAGTGAGCTGGTTTGCAAACATCAGATTCCAAAATAAAGGGGCAAACATATTCCTGAGATAATGTGGACTTAAGCAGGCATTGAATTTATGAGGCAAGCCTTTTTTTTCATGTTTCCATTGAGAGCGAGCATATGTAGAAATACAGTACAGAATATTTCGACTGTATACTACTATACAGTCGAAATATTCAGGGTATGTACATGGCTGCCCTTAAGGGCAAGGCAACATTATATAACAACCTGCAGTAAAACGGTCCAGTGTCGTGTTTGTGTGATGGCGAAATACCTCAGCTAAACGCTCTTTAAGTGGGTGGAATTCTTGCTTGTCTTGCTCTGGCTTGCTTTAATAATCTCTTCTAACAGATTCACTTATAACTCTTTCCCTGCAAAACTTAACTGACTGTTCTCAATTTATTTCATCCTTTCTTTGTTTGATCTTCTTTACATTTCCTTTACATTTTATCCTGTCTTGCTTCCTTCCCTTCACCTGTCCTTTTTCTTCCATCATCTTGTTTCTGCCACATCTCTTCTGTATTCTCTATTCTCCTCCTCTTCCTCCTCCAGCTTGCCGCTCTCCTCCCTGCCCAGCAGCAGCTGCTTCTCCAGCAGGCTCAGGCTCAGCTCCTGGCAGCCGCTGTTCAGCAGTCCAACGCGGCTCACGCTGCCCACGCTGCACATGCCGCCGCGCAGCAACAAGCCAACCAGCAGCAGCAGAACCAGTCGCAGTCGCAGCAGCAGCAGCAACAGCAGCCAATCAAGCAGGAACAAACCGTCCAGGCCCCACAGCTGGCTCTGTCACAGCCAATCCAGCTCACAGCACAGGTATGATGAGCAGGACCAGTTTCAAGTTTGGGCTGAATCCACATGTGGATGGTGACGCAACTGGGCTTATGTGTCATGTCTGACTTGTGACTTTTCCTCATTTCTGTCCCATCAGTGTTGTCGTAATATGTGATGATTTCACTTTTTTATACTAATGATGTGTTTTTTTTTTTACTTTTTTTTAAATCGCATACTGTGTTTTTATGTTTTTTTACAGGACATCCAGCAGCTGTTGCAGCTCCAGCAGCTGGTCTTGATGCCTGGTCATGCTCTTCAGTCTCCGGCCCAGTTCCTCCTGCCTCAGCCTGCACAGGCACAGCAGCCACAGCAGGGTGAGCAAGCAAAACACACCTCTGTTTCTCACTTGTAAGCATTATAAACCACTCCTGTTTACACTCTGGTTATGTAGGTTAACCTTCAAGAATTGCTTTGTCAAGACAATGCTCAATGAATATGTTTTTATATTAGTTTTTCATTGATTTGTTGATTTTTATTTTCAAAGGTTTGCTTTCAACACCAAATCTGATCCAGCTACCTCAGCAAAGCCCAGGAGGACTTCTGACAACACCACCTCGCCTGAGTCTCCAAGCACAGGTAGAGGAATGTTTACTGAGGCAATGACTGTTTTTACAAAATTAATCAGCATGTTAAATTTGACATCACTGCTGAATTTTGCTACAAAAAAAAGAAAATCTATTATGTTCCTGATTTAGTTTCTGAGTTCTATGAGGATCTTCAACCTTGATTTTAAATTCACAAACATCTCAAATGTGTCACCTCGTGTCCTCAGCCTTTATCTTCTTATAACATAATCCATGAATGCATCCTCACACGTGTACAACCCGTTATAGATTTTTTCATTAAGCTGTGATGGAAGTCGTGTCAAACGTGAGACAGGTGTCGCGTCTGTATGCACACACAGAGGGTGAATGTAAATGAGGCGGATATCATGCATCATGTTCAGGCAATTAGTCGATGCTCCCACAGCTCACAGGGTCGCATTCCTGCTGTGACAAGCTTGACGCCCCTGCTAGAGTCAAATATTAAAAGTGTTTGTTTCTTCTGCTGTTTAGAATAAAAGACGTACATGCTTGTTTTTGTCTCAGCTGATTCCCTCATATGTATTCCCTCATGTGCATTTAAACTCAGAAAAATACTTTTTATCAACACTTTTATCCCTATGTAACATGTTCACTTCGACTCGGTGATTAACTTGTTATATGTTGGTTGCCAAAAGTCACACTGACTTCATCACATTATTTGGTTTTTGAATGTGATATCTCTGTAATATCAAGAGGGATTCCCTTCAAATTTGGCACAGATGCTCAGTTGGACTCCAGTGTGAACTGGTTAATTTTGGTGGGCAAACTTCAAGGTTAGTGTGCTCTCCCAAAACCTTTGTGTAAGTTTTCTATATTTTGGTGGTAGAAGATCAAGGTCACAGTAACTTAAGAACTAACATTTGTTAACTTGGATTTAAATATAAGCTTATATATGATTCGATTTTAGTGCTCAACGATTGAACATGTTAACATTTCAAATTTAACATTCACTGCAACTCAAGGATGAATTATTAAGATTTGGGTGACCAAAGGTCAACTTCACCTTGACTGTAAAAAATGTAATTTTTGGCATTTTGAATGCAAAATCACTGGACATTTAAAAGAAAATCCTTTCAACTGGTTACATTCTGGTGGACAAAGATCAAGGATCAAGGTCAGTTTGTCTCCATCGATACTGACCTTGACATTTGGCACAGATGTTCACTTGAGGCCCAAATTACCATATACGTGTTAAATTATCCCAGAGACCAAACAAATGCACAGAAACTGTTGGTTAGCTATAGTTTCCCTGTTCAGGCTCAAATGTATGTTTTTGTTTCATGTCACAGAGAGAGAAGAGCAGTGATGTTGTGGTGGCTGGAAGCAGCAGCAGCAACAGCAGCAGTGGCGGCGTTGGTGCTTCTATAGTTGCGACCGGCAGCAGCGGCGTTGGTGTCGTGACATCTGTGGGAGGCACATCTGCGTCCAGCAGCGCCATGGCCTCCTCACTAAGCTCCAGCTTGACCCCAGGAAGCCACGGAGGTCACCTGGGGGAAGAGCCCAGCGACCTGGAGGAGCTGGAGCAGTTTGCCCGCACCTTTAAACAACGACGCATCAAGCTGGGGTTCACACAGGCAAGAGAAGGAGGGTTTACAGAAGACATAGGGTGTGTGTGGTCTTTGTGTGTGTTTAAGTCCGTGTGTCTCTGACACTTTTTCTGTCCTTTTACTAGGGAGACGTCGGTGTTGCTATGGGAAAACTGTACGGCAATGATTTCAGCCAGACCACCATCTCCCGCTTTGAAGCACTCAACTTAAGCTTTAAGAACATGTGCAAGCTGAAGCCTCTGCTGGAGAAATGGCTGAGTGATGCAGGTGAGTGATGAAGCTGTTCAGAGCAGGTGAACGGACACCCATGTGTCAGCAGGAAATTAATGCTTCCACAAAGAAAAACAAGACATTTACTTACTTTTTCTATCTATCTAGTTATCAACATAATTTGTTTTTATTTATTTATTTGGGCTTTATTTAACCAGGAGGTCTCTTAATACAGCCACCATAATACAGTTACAAAACTAAAGTCCAGTTTAGGAACAGCAACTGTTTCATTAATGTTTCATGCTCACTGGGGGAAAGAAATTCATAAAGCTTGGGGGGGGGGAGCAGCAGCATTAAAGAAGGCTGTAACTTTGCAGTTCTGCTTTTTTTCTCTGCTGCTCACCTGCATGTCCTCATGCCCCTCTCCCTCCCTGTCTCTCTGTGACAGAAACCATGGCGGTGGACAGCATGCTGCCCAGTCCCTCCTCCATCTCCTCCCCTTTACACGGACTGGAGGGTTTGCCTGGCCGACGCAGGAAGAAACGCACCAGCATCGAGACCAATGTGCGAGTGGTCCTAGAGCGCAACTTCAGCACGGTGAGAAACGTAACAACCAACCACAGAACTGAATCTGTTTAATCATGGTTTTCAGAAAAAAAGAATATTACACCTCAGTACAAAATTATCTTCACTAAAGAGGTTTTGTTTTCAGTGCTGTTTATTGGTTAGTTTCTGTGTGTTTGTGAGCAGGATTACTCAAAAACTAGCAAACTGCAGATCCTCTTTTTTTTGTCCAGTGTGGAACATTTAGAAGGGTTTATCAGCAGAATGAAGTACATTTGTTTTAGTGTATATTCAATTTAATACAAAAAAATTATCTTGTCAAACGCTGTGTTTCTTTACCAACACAAACAGACAAATGGACAAAAGCCAGAGTGAGTGTTTTGCATTTGAAGGGGAAGCTGAAATCTAAAATAAACAAGAACAACTACCTTTGTGGTACGTGAAGGCCACCGTAGTTTCCTATCAGAATAGGAAACTGAGGGGTGAGCAGAGGAATCTGTCTATTTGCACACAATCTGGCTGATTTATCCTTTTGGGCAAACACACACCCTCCTATAAATAAGCCCTCCTAAATGTTATATTTTAACTATGTATTTTACTTATTAAGTTTCATGTTTTTTTGTGTTTCTAATCTGATAGTCCTAACATACTGTATATCTAAAACTTATATGCACTGCTGCCTGTCTTGGCGCCCTTGCGTAAGAGTTCTTTAATAAAAGTTTTATTCCTGGTTAAAGGTTAAGGTTCAATAAAAATAATAATAATTAAAGACATGTGACTGTTAAGCAGGTTTTGGTATTAGTCTATGCGACGCCTTCATCAGTTTCATTTCTCCTCCCTCTGGTTGCTCACTCCTCTCTCTGGTGTTTCCCCTCTCAGAACCAGAAGCCTACCTCTGAAGAGATCCTTCTGATGGCGGAGCAGCTCAACATGGAGAAGGAGGTGATCCGCGTTTGGTTCTGCAACCGACGGCAGAAAGAGAAACGCATCAACCCCTCCTCCAGCACCACCCCTCCTCTGCCCAGCCAGACTTCACCCATTGTGACGCACAAAACCTCCTGCTACAGCCCGCACATGGTACAGCCAGTCCACCAAACATCATCCCACTTTCTGTTTTGGTGTAATTTCAGAGGCTGCTCCAATATTTGTTTCCTAATTCTTTTCTCCTCACTCTTCCCAGATATCGAGTCAGGGTCTGTCCCAGGTCACCACCAGCCTCAGCACAACAGGTGAGCCGTAATTACTGTCTGTGCCTGTGTTGAGCCTCGTCAATGAATTATTAAAGTCCAGAACAGCAGCTTCGCAATCATGTTTTTGGAGCCCAAAGGTCGTTCATGGAGAAGATTAAACCGCTGCTGACATTATTTGGAAGAAGTTGTTTTTTTCTGTAGCGTCCCCTTTTTTTGTTTGGGGTTTTGATACAGTGCCGAAGAAAATGATTTCTGTGAGAGAAAAAAAACAAAATAGGAAACGACAATGGTTCAATGACGACAACGTGGAAGCACTGGTCCCATCTTGAGTTGTTTACCCGTGTTAGTCGTGTCTGGTCCTCGTGATTTATAGACCTGGGCGACAGTGAGAGCAATCTCAGGGTTCACAGATATGACAGATGACCTGACAGGTAACAAACACAGCTGGAAATTTATTGGCCCACTGAGCCGAGGCTAATATTTTCCAAACTCCTCTTACTTGTCTGGAGTTGAATGGAGTCAAAGAACCCCACTTGAAAGAGATTAACACGTTAATCGTGATGAATTAAGGGCCGACTGTTATTTTCTTTTAATAATGTGTAGCATTAGCATTATGTGTAGCACTTCTGCAAATGTTACATTTAGAAATTGTGCTTCCTCAGGCTTGTTGCATTTCTTTAGATCTGAAGTAATCAAATGAACCTAAAAATCAAGTTCATTAATTACCCTTTTTTTGCGTTCATTTGATTTAGTATTAAAATATGCTTGTAAATGTTATTTTTACATTCTTAATATGGAGATAAAGATTATTGCGAATTATAAATTATTAAATTTTATCACATAGTATTCTTGTTATTAACTTATTATTAAAAATATATAATTTTCCAGCTCTTATAACTCAACTCAGTGTTTCAGCCTCAGTATCAGAGTTGGACGTTAGCTAGGGCTCAGGGCAAAATATTCTTGAAAAGTCTAAAATTGCCTGTGAAGTTTGTGGTTTTTAATGCCCCTTTAATGCAGTAGTTAATTTTTTATAGATTATAAAAAAATATTTCTAAAAATAATTTTTTTGTATGTGTTTTTAACTAAAATATTGGTTTGTCATACAACATAAATCCATAAATTGAGTTCATTCTGGTTCCCATCATACCATTTATATAGCTATATAGCTATATATAACTGTTGTGATAGTTGACATTCAATCCAAGTGTTTTAAATTTGATTTGGAGACATTTGATAAAATTGCAATGGAAATAACCCAAAAAAGTCACCAAAACAGAGAGGAGGAATAAAAAAAGGTGAATTTCCTGCTCAATGTCTTAATGATTCTTTTCTTCATCTCAGCTGCCAGCTCTTCACCTTCAGCATCGTGCCCTATGACCCCTGTCAGCTCGGCTACAGTCGGCTCCACCTCTTCTGTGACCCCGCCTCCTCATAGCACAGCCAGCCCCGCCCCTGCCGGCCTCGGGGCCCATGGGCTCAACACTGGGTGAGTGATGACACCAGAAAAACCTTAGGATCGCTTTTTTTTATCTCCTTAATTACACTATACTGCAATCAGAAATCTCATTATTTTTCATAATTTCTCTTCACAATTAATGGAAAAAGGCATTGACACATTTCTAGTTATACATTATAGTTATACATTATACTGTTTTATGTTTTTGTCTGGATGTCTGGAAAAACTGAGGTCGTGTGGACAAAGATTTGTGTTTAAAAAGACAAAGTGGCAGAATGTCTATATATGTGAACAAATAACAAATTTATAAAAATACAGGAAATATAGGAAATAATAATAATACTAAAAACAGTTTTTTAAAAAGCTTTTTTGGAGGGATGTTTTTGAATAAACCAAGCTTCTTTACCTTGACACGTTCCCATACATGTACAGTATTAGTTGCACGTTAAAATCTATGGTATCCAGACATTTGAGGAATGTCGCCCAGTTGTTGCACCAGTTTGGCTGCAATTCTGCCTCTTCATGAGACAAAAACAAATGAATTCTTGAAATGCAGTACATGTTAGCTGCGTGGCATGTGGTTTTGACTTACATAGACTGAAAATGTCGAGTGCTGAACAAACATGTGATGCTTAAAGCTGCAGTGTGTCCAGAAACACCACACCCTGTATATAAATATGCTTCATTAAAATGAGGTTACATATTCAGAAAAACATGAGGTGGTATTGGACAAATTTGTTAGACGACTGCAAACAGGTTGTAGTTTGACTGAAAATACAAATTACAGGCCACAAAAAGTTTCAGAAGCAAATTATACTACTCTTTAAAAAAAGCTATTTGATGGGATAAACACCTCGTGTCTCCGCCCGCCCCTGCGCTGCTGCTGTATACACATAAATGCTCCCTCTGATAGTGTTGCCTGACAGAGCCTGGACTCGTCGTCTCTGTTCATGAAGACCAAAGAGAGAATAATAACATGAATGGTTGAAATAGTGCTGTACATGACACTCTCTTCTTTTTCTCTGCATGTGTGATTGTTCTTGTGTGTGTGTGTGTGTGTGTGTGTGTGTGTAAATCTGCGATCCATCCACATTTCAGGAACACAATGATGGGAGTAAGCACAGGGATGAACCAGGCTCTCATTGGCAGCAATCCCCTGGCTACAATGCAAGGTGTGTGTGCGTGTGTGTGTGCATTGGTGCATGTATATGTCAGTGTGCTCTGACCGTTCCCCTGCGGCTCAGCGTCTTCCTCATGAGTCTCCATTTCTAAAGACCACGTCCCATTTCACCCTTCATTCATTCTGAAACCAAAATGAATTTCCTGGCAAAGCTTCAGCCAACAG
Source organism: Brachirus orientalis (assembly GCA_016785285.1). Classification (NCBI taxonomy): domain Eukaryota; kingdom Metazoa; phylum Chordata; class Actinopteri; order Pleuronectiformes; family Soleidae; genus Brachirus; species Brachirus orientalis. The sequence continues at coordinate 2,548,643 of JAFBJR010000144.1, read as the reverse complement.
CGAGGCCTCGGTGCTTACTCCTCCTCCTCCTCTTCCGTCTCCTTCTCCTTCTCCTTCTCCTCCTCAGCACAAACTTTTTGGATCACTTTGTATCTTGTGAGATTCAATTGGATTCCCATACAATAGCCAGCCATTATCACAAAGTGACAAGAGAGCGCCCTCATGGCAAAGATTAGGCGGCCGTCAGGTCAGCTTACAGTAAACAGTTGAACAGGCACAATCTCCTCCTCCTCGGTATATATACAGGCCTGTTGGCTAAATATTTAGTCTCCTCTTCCATTTTGAAAGAGACGACCTGCTGCCAAATCAATTAAGCATCACTAACAATCCGGGCTTTGAATTCACTTCAGCGCGGTGCAGCACTGACCCTCCTCCGGGGCCGCCTGTTGATGAGAAGGATACAGTGTGTTATGGAAAGTGCAGCTCTGGCAGAGCCGAAGCTGATGGAGTTATCGGCTGAAGGAGAGAAGAAAGAGGTCGAGTGAAAAGAGAGGAGGAGGAGGAGGTTTAGATGAAGTGTTTGACCAGAAAAGGATTTCTGGTTTGACACGTGCTGTGGATGTTCGCGCATGCACTCGCTGCTGTAACGAAGACAAGAGTTTGCTTTTATTCTGGAGGTCAGCAGATTATTCTGCTGTGTTTGTCATCTCTCAATTTTAATGTAATGATCAGAGTAACAGATTTTTTGAGCAAGTTTTAAAGAAAGAAGAAAGTACAGCACATTATTGTAAACAAAGATCATTTATTGTGTTTCAGAGGAATGAAAGGACACATTTAAAGAGACACACACACAAAAAATGACTGCGTGTGTGGTACAAACATAATAAACAGACATATTTATACCATGCAAGACAGTACAGTGAGTGAAGGTGTATCCATGTGTGGCAGACAGAAATGAAAAAATTTAAATGTTTAAAAAAATTACTTATACCAAGAAAGAGTGAAAAATGTTTAAAATAAGTACAGGGATTAAGTGCAGGATTATGAAGGACAAATAACTTGAGGTTTTATATTATATTTGCTGGCAGTTATCAAATACTTAATGCCATTACCTCTGCACTGAAAAAGCAGAATATTTAAAATTGTATGAATTACAGAACAAAGGTGAATTTTTGGGTGTATGAATTGTTGAACTCGTCTGTAAAATATAGAGGATAAGGTTCATTTTGACCCGTTCACAAGCATCAGACTCATCAGTGTGTCTCAGTTTTAGTGTTTAATTTGTGAGTGTTTGTGGTAAATCATCTCCATTTTCATTCTTTCTATTACTCTTCATGTATTTGCACGTCAGAGATGTAGCTAAATGCCTTTCAATGCAGATATTTTACATTTTTAATCAGCATTTTCTAGATCAAAAAATCAAGGCACATTTGAATAATCAAAGACCATAATAGCAGTGTTCTTCTTAATCACTGAAGCTGTAACTGTTTCCTTCTTATGCAGAAAGTTTCTCATATTCATATGAAAATCCAATTTCATCGTCATCATCCAGGTTTTAAATGTCTCCTCTGCCAGCGATGACTCCTTGTCTTAATGACAACTGTCTTTCTCTTTTCATCCTTTCTGTTGTTCTTTTATTCAAATTTTCCTCCTCCTGCCTCCATTAATCACTCTCTCCATCCTTCTCATCCTGCTCTTCCTTCTTTTTCTTTGTCATTCATGTCCTTGTTGCATTTTTGTCCTTTACTTTGTCTATTTTTGTCCCTCTTTCTCTTCTCATTATCCATCTTGCTCTTTATCCCTTGTCACTTTTTCCACATCATCTTTTTTTTTTTTGCCTTTCATGTCGTCCCACCTTCATCTTTCCCCTCTGCCTCATTTCCTTTTGACCTTGTCCTCCTCCCTCTCCCTCCCCCCCACCCTCGTCTTCCTCGTGTCCTTCCTTCCTTCAGCTCTGGCGGCCAGTGGCGGTCAGCTGCCCATCTCCAGCCTGGAGGGGGGAGCAGGTCACATGCTTCTGGGTGGACATGGCGGCCCCCCTGTCCCCGCCTCACTCCGTCCTTCCCTCTTTCTCAACCGCCCCACTCTCCTCCCCATGGTGACCGGCTCCATGGCAACAGCCTCCGCGCCCACCATGGGACTGGTCAGCAGCAGCAGCGCTGGTCTTGGCGGCAGTGCCAGTGGCCCCAGGCTCTCCTTCTCCCAGTCTCCGCCCGCCGGCGCCAGCGTTGACCTCATGAGCCCGACCTCTTGCCCTGAGGAGTCCGCTTCTCCGTGTTCGAGTCCCGCCTCTTTCTGTTCCTTCAGCGAAGCCTCGCCGCCGCCACTGGGCGGAGCCATGGCCGAGTGATTCCTGACTGACAGCCAAAGTTTCCTATCGGAGGAGAAGGAGGACGAGGAGGAGCAAAGAGGGCGTTAAAGGAGCTTTAAAAATCGAAATTTACAACCTCGCCTTTCAACCAAAGCCATCTCTCTGTCTGATCCATCTCAGATTTCCTCTCTCTCTCCCCCCGCTGATGTCCTCCGAAGCCAAAAATATACACAGAGGAACGCGGGGAGTGAGAGGATGGAGCGAATAGAGAGAACTGCAGAATGGAGGGGAGAAATCTGAAACCAAATAGTGATCTACAGCTGGAGACGTGACACTGAGGAGTGTTGTTTCTTTTTTTTTTCGTTTTTGGCATCGAGGAAACGAACGTCACGTCTTTTATCGTCTGGAGGAGAAGAATAAAAAAACTTGGTGAGGGCAGGGATGAGACCCGGAACTGTGTGTGAAAGATGGGAGGCAAAAAAGAAAAAAAAAAAAAACAAAAGGAAAAGACTTGTGTAACAAGCTCAGAGGGTCAGGATGTTGGCTGCAACCAAATTTTTAAAAAGAAAGAAAGAAAAGATACTAGAAGAGAAACACACACCTACAAAGATGAAAACCAAAATCTCCAAATACCAAAAACTGAAAACCAAAAAAAGACAAAAAAAACAAAACAAAACAATAAACGGAGAGAAAAGCTTTAGTTCTAAAAGACTTAAACATTCTGATCTGTCCAGGATCAGTTCACCACTTCATTCTACATCATGCCAAGCATTTTCCATTTCACTCAGGAGTTCTGTTTTCTATTTTCTATTAGTATCTCTTTATTCTCGTCATCTAGTTTAGTGTTTCACAGCTGATCACACATGCAGGGTAAATACCTACCTCTCTCTAAACAGCTTTACCACCATAAACCTACCTGTCGTGACAACACTGTGTTCGTTTTGTTCAGCCTGGAGTAACAGACGGGTGGAGCTTACCACTATAATTAAGAAAATGTCAGGTTTAGATGCCACTCCTCACATACTGTAGTATAACTTTGACTTTACAAAGCTTTACCATGAACGCCTGACATCTGTGGTGTTCATTTATACAAAGTGTGTGGCAAAATCCACTCGTCTGGCACATACAAAGGTTAAAATCAACTGTAATTGAGGGAAAAATCTCAATACTGGTCAAATTAGTTTTGTGTGAAACTGTTTGTGAAATTTTTGGATTTTATTTTACGTTCAAAAGAAGGATTTCATTGCCATTCTTCATTTTTCAACACTCCAACAGTATTTATACTGTAGAAAAAAGAGGAAAGTCACACCCACCACACACACACACACACAGATGTGGGTTTTTTTTCCAGCATTATTTGCCTTCTTTTATTTATAATCACCCCATATCATCGTCATGTCATTTTCCAGACTGCTCATCTACCACCAGACAGTCACTCTTGGATACCAAAGCATCGCCTCTGGCAGCGTTGTCTCTGGATTTGCCCGGGAGACGAGTGTCCAGACAAAACCTCAGCAGTGTCAGAGGGAGAAGGAAATACACACATACACATACACACTACAAGCATAAGAAAGAGTCCAAACCAAAAAATAAAAGAACAAAAGAAAGAGGTGAAGCACTGGCGTTCCCCTTACTGCCCCCAAACCCCTGCCCTCCATCCCTCCATCCCTCCCTCCCATCTGCCCCAATCCTTTGTCTCCAAAGATCACATGAAAGGGCCAAAATGGGAAAAAAGGGGGAGAAGAAGAAGAAGAAGAGGAGGAGAAGAAGAAGTGGTCAGGAGCAGAGGAGCGAAAGGTTTGAAAACCTGCAGGGGAACAAAAGAAAGAATGAAAGAAAGAAGAGGAAGATATAAAAAAAAAAAACAGGAGGAAGAGGAGCAGGAGGAGGTAAAAACCAAAAAGTAACCCAAAAACCAAAAGCTACTACTACTGCTACTAGTTATGTATGAGTGACTGAACTGTAACTAAACCAAATACAAACAAAGAAGGGGAGAAGAGGGGGGAGTCAAGGCCGTGTCTGTCTGTTTGTCTTTACCTGTGATTGCTGTTCTTGTATTGACAGACAGAAATCGTTCCCTCCCTCCCTCTCTCTGCCGCCCACCTCGGCTTTGTTCTCACTTTCTTTTTTTTTTTCTCCTGGATGGATAAAAATATGGAATAACCTCAACAAAAACTGACTTTGAGAGTATATATATTTTTGTTTTTGCTTCCCATAGTGTGTCTTTTAACGATGTTTGGATTTGTCTCATTGCTTTCTACTTATTACGTGGCGGGAGGGAAGGGGGGAGGCGGGTGGTGAGCGGGTGGTGGGACTGGGCAACGTGTTGTCTAGTTTCATATCTTCTTGTCTCTTTGGTTGTGCTCTGGGTTTTTATTTTTTTTCTTTATTTACGTTCGGACATAAATGTGAAAATGTAGCTTCCGAGATAAAAAAAAAAAAAAAAAATATCCAGAGTGTTGTGAAAAAGCCAAAACTGAAAACCAAAAGCAAAACCTTTTAAACCATACGACCAAATAGAACAACCAAACCAATGCACAAAGATGTACAAGTGTGTGTGTGGATGTTTACAAATGTGTCAGAGTGTGTGTGATTGTGTCAGTGTACAGATGATTCTTACAAACCAAATACGAACCAAACCATAACGAAAAAGCAACACACTCTGTGCTCGTTTTTAGACAGTTCTCTTAAAAACTCGTGCAGTCACTTTCAGCCTGGACCAGTTTTTAACACACTTAACACATACTTACTGAGGACAAGCCTTTTTTTTTATAAAGATCACACAATTTCCTGCTGTCCAACCAGCCTCTGTTTACTTTCATTTCTATGTTGAATATGTATGAATAGAAATCAATTTGATTTATTTATATTTGACAATTCTGAATTATAGAATTGTAAGGGTAATGCAGCAAAACAGAACAGAAACCAAATCTACAGCTAACAATTATCTTACAACAAATTAACAGTTTATTTCCCTTTATTTGGAAGAACACATCCAAATGACCATTTTTAATTTGTATTTCATGTTAATCAGTGCAGTGCTGACATCTATTTACTAATTTACTCTTTTTCTCTGCCAATTAATTCACCGTTGTGCATGTACACAATGTAAACACACAGGAAAGCTGCTCATAAAAACGTGTGACTTAAAGGGCATCAACAATGTAGCATTTCCAAGGAGCACTAGTATTATATCCTAATAACAAAGCCGAGACAAACAGCAGTTTTTAAAGCTCTGCAAGTTGATGTCCTTATACCATAGATACTTACAGAATTAAATAACTGCACAATTTATTCAAAATGCAACCATACATGTATCTAAAAACAACTTCATTTAACAAGTGATCGCCAGTAAATGGTGTTTGCTGCGGTAAAAACATGCTAATAAAGTGAAACCAGATTTAAACAAAACCAGGTACTGAAGGCAACCAGTGATGGAGATGATGTGGGGGAGGGGAAGCACATGTCTGAGACGGATTAAAGCCCGTTAACGTAAACTTTTAGAGGGAATGTATACATTAGTTCTGATAGGTTTTTTTGTAGCGGGAAAATAATATATGTTCAACTGCTCTTACTTGTTGCTGATGTATAAAGAGGCTGGGACTATTATCCTCGACGACGACGATGACGACTACGACAACGACGATGATGATGATGATGATGATGATGATGATAACGGCCGAAGACAGTGACTTGATTTAAGAACCAAAAGCTTTAAAACTCTTTAATCTCTCACAGGCTCTTTGTTGGTTAAAAAAAGTATTTGTATTTAATGTATAAGGGAGGTGTGTGTGCTTTTTCGGGGGATGGGAAAAAAAGTGGATCCGTTTGTATTTTATGAACTTCTTTGTCCCTCACGTTGTTTATTTATTGATCCCTTATTTATGTATTTATTGGATGATTCTATTTAAGTCTTTCTTTGTGGTAATAGTTTTTTCAGGGGGGGGTTGTTGTGAGGCTTGTCTCCACAGAGAGTGCTGTTGTTGAGATCGAGACGAGACGAGAAGACGCCAAACGAATGTTTTCAAAGCAAAACCAAACCATAAGACTGTTGTAAGCAGAGTCCTGGCAGGGAAACTGTGACGGAGGAGAATGTTGCTTCTAAATTCAGCTCCGCAGGGGGAAAGAAATCACACAGAGAGAATTTGGAGAATGCGTTACTGTTTCACAATATTCGATCAGTGGTGTTTACTTTTGCACTGTTTAACATTTAATGTCAGCAAATGTAGCAGGGATTTCATTTGGTGCTGGTTGAAGTGGCTAGCTCTTTGTTTAGTACATTTCCAATTTAAACATTGTTAAATCAAAACAAACGTAGTAGTTTAACATAGAGATTAGCTATTTCCACACTTGCAGTTTAACTGGAAAGAATATCTTTTTCATTGGCGCTTTTCTACTATACAGTCCTAGCACGGCTTGGCTCAGCTCAATTCAACTTGATCAACTTGATTTTTATTGCTTTTCCATTAGGGACAGTACCTTGTGCTTATTTTGGTTTCTGCTCTTGTAAGGTTCCAAGTGAGCTGTGACGTCGACATAATGGCGCCCACAGATTGGTCACTAGAAGAGTCATGAGCGCGACGTCCGGCACAAGAATCAAACCGAACGATGCCAAACTGTAGATCTTTGTAAAAATTCCCAAAAACATGCGTTAATCTCCAACTTTTAGCAAAGAAATTTCTAAAATGTCAGTATTTAACAGAGGAGTCTGGTGTATTTAGCGACAGCACTGCTGAAAGCAGGCGATCATGAACCGAGTCACAACCCGTTAAGCCGTATTTTAATTTGGTGACTGTGTCAGATGGAGTCTAGACTCCGGTCATGCTGGAAGTACTGAACTCATCTGTTTTTATTATTAACTGATTCTAATAAATCACCGGAAAGAACTGCTTTGCTCATCGCTAGTTCGCGCCGCCATTCTATGACAACCCCGCCCACGTTGAGGAGGTACTATAGTAATGGAAAGCAATGCCTGATACCAAACCGTGCCGAGCCGTGCGAGAACTGTATAGTGGAAAAGCAACATAAATGTTGATTTATTATAAGTTATGTTATGCTAATGACCAGCTAAATGGTGTTTTTACATTCAACCATATTTCTTTTTAAACTGCATGAATACAACAAATTACAGCATATATACTTAATATACTACTTTAATATAAATTTATTAAAGTAATACCTACATTAAGAAAATGACTAGCAGTTCAATTTAGTAAATTAGCCTCTTAAAACATTTGTTTACACTGGTTTTTACAGTCTCAGCTTGTCATAGGCTAATAATTATAGTTTGGATGCCAAAACGGGTGATGTTGAAACATTTACCAAAATGTTTTACCTAACACACATAACAGCACATATTTGTTGCTCCAGGACATTTACGTAGCATGTGTCACCTGAAAGTAAACTCGTCTGGCTGTGAAATACGAGCTCACTTTCACTCGCTCCAACTTGGTTGAACTGGTCAGTGGTTAACGTTATTCTCCTTTTTCCCCCCGTGCTTTTGTTTACAAAGCAGCATTTGTGCGCGAACGTCCTCACATTTCCTCCTCAGCTCTCTGAAAAAGCTTTCTTACTCCCTCTGTCCCACGTCAGGACGAGGCTTTTAACTCATACCTCTGATGCTAACTGATGAAAACCAAATAGATATTCAAGCTTTAATGCGTTTAAAAAAAAAAAAAATGAAAAGGAAAATATGACGTGACATGTTTGAACTCAGGAGTGAGGGATGTAAAACTGGCCCAAGCAAGTTAGTTTAACGAAGGAAAAAACAAAGATTTTCACAAACTAGTCTTTCTTACCGGCTTCAACCTAAAGAATACACCACCATGTCTTCTCCTGTGTGGACTTCAGGAAGGTGTTGTTATCACTGCTGTCAGAGGAAGCTGTTTTCAACCCAGGATTTTGTGTTTTTAAAACTCAAAACAAAACAGTTTAAGAACATGCATGGTTGTCAAACTAAAGAAAATACCGACTTATATTCTTCAGATTTGGGGGTTATTTGGGTTTTCTGACAGCAGTGCAGCTCTGACGTTGTGTGTGCGTGTGTGTGTGTGTGTGTAAAGTCTGATTCATCTGTGGTGGACAGAGAATGATACCAAAGTTAACAGTACCACAGTGAAACATAACCACTACACACACTCTACACACACTCACGGTGGTTTCATGTGTATATAAACATTCAGGATCCTCATTAGGGACTGTAACTGATGAAATAAAGGATATCCAGCGCCTGACATTAGTATTAAAATACTGTCAGATTATAAAAGCACTTCAGGCCTTGAACGTTTGGGTTTTTTTTGTTTTTTTTTTACTGTAGTTCTTCTGTGGCTGTGAATGTTAATTTTACTTCTCTGCTCAACTTTTCCAAGTCACCATTAAGTTATAAAAGACTTTATTTGGCCTTGAGAACATAAAATGTAAAACCTGACAACAGATAGAGTAGTAAAAAAAAAAAAAAAAGAGAGAGAAAACTTCAGTGGTTATTGTTTGCCCCATATTGTTTTTTAATTTATTTACGAGAAATTTTAAAAAAAGACGCTTTATCATTTCTATTTTTTCTACAATGCAGCTTAAATCCAAAGGTTAAGAGGACAGCAAAGATAGATTTTACTGCTAAAGAAAAAGAACCTCAATAGTGAAAACCAAAGAGTTCCACTGTATCTTCTCACCTTGATTTTTATTTTTTATTTTATCCGAATTGTGTGACTCCCACATTTTTACGATGGCCCCAAAAATGTTCTTTTACATAGCCTAATGATAACGATGGTGGTGGACATAAGTAACGAAGCAAACACTGCTCTGTAAGCTTTAGTATCTGTTGTTTTTGGGTCATCTCTGTTTTGAAGTATGCTTACATGAATATGCTGTTTTTTTGACCTCGAGGCTCTCTCTGTCTAAGTTGATTCTGTTGAAAACGTTTGGGTTTGGAACTGTTCTCTACTGTCCCTTAACTCATCGCTATCTGTGTGCCTGTTGTTTTGGGGGCCAGGGAAATGGGGACAAAACAAACCTGTAAGTGTTAGGAATAAAGTGCGAATTTAGACCAAAGTCATCGCCTGTGTCTTTGTTGTTGTTTTATTTACTTTGTGTTGTATTCAAGACAAGCAAAAACTCGGACCTGACATATTTTATAAACATTTCAAGATTATAAACAGTGTTCCCTTGGGTCATTGAAATCCTTGAAAGTTTGTGAATTTGGAAAATATTTTTGGAAAATAACACTAAATAGACATGTTGTTACAAGACCACCTACTGGTTCATGCCCTGCATTGCTTAGTAGTAGCCGTGTTGTGGACACTGTCCACTGTCTCTCTCTGCCGTTGGCATGAGCTTCCATGCAGGACAAAGAGCGAGTAACGTTAAGTAAGAGAGAACAAATGACGTGATGCCTGGGAAATGAAAATTCCAAGATCTCGGTCTCGCCAAAGAAACGGACAAAGACTGACTTGACCAAGATCTTATCTTAAGCTGTCTGTGGACATTTGGTACTTGAATTTGAGGGAGTTTGTCCCCTAAAAGTCCTTAAGTTTGATGTCAACCAAGGTGTGGGAACCCCGTAGAAAATATGGTTCAAACAGAACTTTTTTGCCTTTTTCTATACGGAGCTCCCCCTACAGTTTCGGAGTACGTATTTCTACATCCGTCCTGTTGTAAAAACTCACCCCTTCTTTCTCATCTCCTGACCATGTGCAAACACAACACAAGCTTTGGAGCCATGTTCATGGTGGTCGGCATCTGTTTTCCCTGTTTGTGTAACTTTCAATTCCCTCCATTTGAAAAAGGCCTCTCCGATGTTGTGTGTGGTTCCTTTCCTCTTCCTCTCTTCCTCTGACAAAGGTTTTTTAAAATAACACTCTCACTGCCTTGATCTTATCGCTGGTATGGGCTGTGTGTGCGTGTGCGTGTGCCGAAGACTTCATTTCATCTCCTGGTCAGGTTTGGTTAGTTTAGGTTAAGTTAGGTCACTTTAGTTTAGGTCAGGTTAGTTTAGTTTAAGTCAGGTTTGGTTGTTAGGTCATTTTCTTGTAGGTTAGGTTTGCTCAGTTTAGTTTAGGTCAGTTCAGTTTAGTTTAAGTCAGGTTTGGTTAGGTCAGTTTTGTTTAGTTTAGGTCGGTTCAGTTTAGTTTGTCAGGTTTGATTAGGTTAGGTCATTTTCATATAGGTTAGGTTTGCTCAGTTTAGTTTAGATCAGGTCAGTTTAGTTTAAGTCAGGTTTGGTTAGGTTTGCTCAGTTCAGTTTAAATCAGGTCAGTTTAGTTTAGGTTATGTTTGGTTAGGTCAGTTTTGTTTAGTTTAGGTCAGTTCAGTTTAGTTTAGGTCAGGTTTGGTTAGGTTTGCTCAGTTTAGTTTAGATCAGGTCAGTTTAGTTTAAGTCAGGTTTGGTTAGGTTGCTCAGTTTAGTTTAGATCAGGTCAGTTTAGTTTAGGTCAGGTTTGGTTAGGTTTGCTCAGTTTAGTTTAGATCAGGTCAGTTTAGTTTAAGTCAGGTTTGGTTAGGTTTGCTCAGTTCAGTTTAAATCAGGTCAGTTTAGTTTAGGTTATGTTTGGTTAGGTCAGTTTTGTTTAGTTTAGGTCAGTTCAGTTTAGTTTGTCAGGTTTGGTTAGGTTTGCTCAGTTTAGTTTAGGTCAAGTTTGGTTAGGTCAGATTTGTTTAGTTTAGGTCAGTTCAGTTTAGTTTGTCAGGTTTGGTTAGGTTTGCTCAGTTTAGTTTAGATCAGGTCAGTTTAGTTTAAGTCAGGTTTGGTTAGGTTTGCTCAGTTTAGTTTAGATCAGGTCAGTTTAGTTTAGGTCAGGTTTGGCTAGGTTGGCTCAGTTTAGTTTAGGTCAGATTAGTTTTGCTGTTAGTGGTCAAAATCTTTTTTTTCAGTTGACATGGTTAAGCTAAAACAAAATTTTTCACTTGGTGTCTGTTGAATACACGTTCATGCTTTAACTTCATTTTAAAACAAAACAACAACATATATCAAAAGATTCATAAATCAAAACAAAGTCATTTATTCGATGAAAATATCATAATCCCTCCCCTTTTTTCCCCCCTCTCCTTTTTTTTTTTTGGTCCACCCAAAGCTGCTGGCATGGCAGCAGGAAGATGGTGGGACATATGAACACTGGGCTCTGCAGCAGTTTTGCAGTTACACATTCTCATGTGTCATCGGGGAGGGAAAGCCCTGAATCATTCAGCGAGCCTGCAGCACGACAGGAGCTCTACCCGACAGGTCATATAGATATTTAATGTGTTAGTGCAGGAGCTGGACTCACAGGAACACACACACACACACACACACACACGTTCACTCTCTGCCAACCACTTTCCCCACGCGTCTCCACGCTGCAGCTCCTGGACCTTAAAGGTTTGTTGTTGTTTAGAGAATTAACTTTAAACTTATTTTCTCTCCCCAAAGCTACGTTGTTTCATGGACTGTCTTGGTTCTCCTCCTCCTTCTCCTTCTCCTCTTCGTTTGTCTCTTCCTCCTGTCCTGTTTTTTCATGAGCTGGATCCAGAATCACATGTCAGTCATCAGGATCAGTCAGACCAGAATCCACACTCTTCCTTGTGGCTGCACCGAATCACACGTGTCCACCCACAAGTAGCTTCTGGGTACGTTTTTAATATGTAGGACAAGATCTTAGATGTTCCCAGAGCTCTGGAGCTTCTTCACACAAACATCAGGAGGCGCACTGATTTAGTTTAGTTTAGTTTAGTTTAGTTTAGTTTAGTTTAGTTTAGATCAGGTTTGGGTTGGTTACATTATGTTAGGTAAGGTCAGGCCCGGTGAGTTCAAGTCAGGTTTGGTGAGGTCATGTTTAGGTTAGAAAAAATTCTAGATTCTAAATTTTAAAACGATCCTTTCAGGCTTAACAGTTTACTCACATGGTAGATTTGATTTTCATTTTTTTTTTCTCTGTCCGGCAGATTCTCACACGGTCAGATAGATTTCTTCATTGTCGCCTAAAACAACACATCATTTCTGCCAAATAAAGAACCAAAACAGTCATTTTGGTTTTTAATGTGGGATCCTTTTGTTGAAGGTCTTTAAGTGTAGGTACATGTTTCAGTCTGTGTAGTATTTAGTTTGTCATATAACTCTCTCTCACACACACACACACACACACGCACGCGCGCACACACCAGCTGCCTCCTGCTGTGGTGAGATAAAAGTGTGAGCGGCAGAAACGAGGCTTCTGTGTGAAGCTGACGATGTGTAGTTTTGACGTTCAGCCACAGTTCCCTCATGAAATAGTAATGCTGCTCTCAGTGCTGGGTGGTTCACATCTGGGTGGCCTGCTCTGTGTGTGTGTGTACATGTCTGTGGGAGGCTGTGAGGACACACTTTGATTCAAACTGATCTTTGTGAGGACATCTTGGCTGGTCCTCACAACTTTAATTCTTTTTAAGGCTTTATGAAGTTTAAGGCTTTGTTTTTGGGTTAAAACGAGGTTTAGTTTCAGGGGTCAAGGTCAGGGTCAGGGACTGAAGAATGCATAATTTCTATAAGCGTCCTCAATAGGAATTCTGTACAAGAGTGTGTGTACATGTATTTTTATCTTTATGAGGACATTTTGACTTTGTGGGGACATTTTGTCTTATCCCCAAAACTTTAAAGGGCTATTTCAGGGTTAAGACTTGGTTTTAGGGTTCGGGTCATGTTATGGTTAGAGTTAGGTATAGGGTAAGGGGCTTGGGAATGCATTATGTCTATGAGGGTCTTCACTACGATGTTTGCATATGTGTGTGTGTGTGGACCTGGTATTCCTCATGTTGTGGGGACCACACTACCAGTCAAAACGTTGGACACACCTTCTCATTTAATGTGGTCTAAAGGTGTGTCCAAACTTTTTGACTGGCACTGTAACTCTGTTTACACAGTCACTTTATGGGGACTTGTCTTCCTTATGGGGACAAAAATCAAGTCCCCATAACATAAATTATAAATTTTTTAAGGTGAGGACATGTTGCATGGTTAGAATGAGGTCAGGGTTAAGGTCAGGCTCATGGTTAGGGTTAGGCCAGTAGTAGTAGAAGTAGAAATGAATTTAAGTCAATGGAAATTTCCTCTGAAGTCATGGAATCCACACACTCTGTATGTGTGTGTGTGTGTGTGTGTGTGTGTGTGTATGTGTGCGTGTGCCTGGTATTTCTTGTCTTCCTTATGGGGACAAAAATCAAGTCCCCATAATGTAAATTACTACATTTTAAGATGAAGACATGTTTTAAAGTTAGACTGAGGTTAGAGTTAGGTTAAGGTTAGGGTCACGTAAATTACTACATTTTTAAGGTGACGACATGTTTTAAAATTAGGATGAGGTTAGGGTCAGGATTAGGGTTAGGGCGCTAGGAATTATGGTTAAGGTTAGAGTAAGTCTGCAGGAAATGAATGTAAGTCCTCTGAAGTCATGGAAACCAGTATATGTGTCCGTGTGTGTTTTTTCAGGCAGGTCCAGTCTCTGGTCTGGGAACTAACGTGTTGTTGCCCACAAATCCCTCAGGCGCAGCTTCACCCCCCCCCCGTCTCTCTCTGTGTGTGTGTCTCAAACACACAAACACGTTCTACACCAGTCTCCACGCTCAGTAAACCATGAATAAACCCCTGTGTTTGCACCTTCACACACTCTGTGAGTCAGATGCGAATGAACCAAATGTTTGGAAACTTCAGTAAAATGCCAGGTGTGAAGCAGGCGCGACAGCAGCAGCAGCAGTAGCAGCAGCAGTAGCAGCAGCAGTAGCAGCAGCAGCAGTAGTAGCAGCAGCAGCAGTAGCAGCAGCAGCAGCTCCATCCTGGTGCCATAACAGGGCCACGATGGATTTAAACAAATTGCAGTTTATTCACAAAACATTTATTTAAGTGTTATTTCACTTTTGTCTCAAACACTCACTCACTCATTTTCTACCGCTTTATCCACTAAAACTATCAGAGTTTTCATCTATTGTAAAGTTATAAGTAAAGTTAATACTCTTAATAATACTGAGTTTGTTTGGTTTTCTTGTTGTCTTGTAACTACTAATGTAATTAATCAAATTTTAAAAAGTATATTTTTATTTGTAAAAATCTAAACTTCATAAGGCTGGGGTTTTAAAATAATGTGTGATCATTTACATTTTTATCATGAATTAAGTGTCAGCTCTGCTCAAAATAATTGACTTGTTAAGTTGTAGTTCATATTCAGCGCCACTAGGTGGAGCCCCATCTATTTAAAAGATCAGGACAGTCAACCTCAGCTGATCAGCCTTTCATTTTATTTTTCAGTGTGGTACATATTTTTTTATTATCATTGTTGTTGTTGTAATTGGAATCGACCTTGATTTAAGATTATTCATTTAATTTGCACTTTTATTCCAGACTAAGGCCAATAATTCAAACAAATAAATGACCACAAACAAAGTTGTACATATAAATAATTCATATTCATTCATATTCATAGAAAGAAAGTATTAGCATTAGCAAAACAGTTTACAGAAGAATGACATAAAAATCACTAAATGTGCAACTAGTGTTTGGCTGAAGTAAATATGTGAATTCAAACTCACCACTAGATGTCACTGTTCTCCTCCTCACTATAATGGCTCGTGCAAAAGTACACTGTCTATATTGTATTAGTTCATTATTCAAGAGTTTCTGTCAAACCATAGTTTTGCTCCTGAGCATAAATGACATTGTGACCTTGTGGTGGCGCTAGAGAAAAGGTCAGGTGAGGTCAATCCTCCCAGACAATGTTTAGTATCAATTTAAACAATGGTTGATGAGCTGCAGAGTTTCATTCTGGACCAAACCAACTTAATTTCCTCCTCACAGCCACTTTATTAGGCACATCTGCTCAGCCGCTTCTTAACGCAAACATCTGAGCTGCCATTTGTGTAGAAGCTACTGAATGCTGCTGAAGTTCAAACTGAGCATCAGAGCGGAAATGAAGAGGTGATTTCAGTGACTTTGAGCAGTGCTGAGTTGGTGCTATTGCCATTTCAGAAACTGATGATATACTGGAAGCCATTTGTTGAATTCACAGAGAATGTTCTTAAAGCAGTCGTTTTCTGGGGGAAAAAAACGATGTGTTGATGTTTAAAGTCAGTGTACCTAATAAAGTGGCCAATGAGTGTACAGAGAGTGTACAGAGAGTTAAAAATCTGCATTTCTCTCCGTGTAAAACTTTTCGTTCTCTTTTTCCATACACAGTCGTAGTCTGCACGTCTGCTTCTCTGAGCTCAGTCTCCGTGTAATAATACGTGGAAATGACCTTGTGCCTTGTTTTGACATACAGTACAGTTACATACAGTATAAACCAGCAGCTGCTGTCTGGCTCTGCAACATTTCTCATGTAAATTCCGTCCCAGCGGTTAAACTGTTTAACTGTCTGCGCTGCAGAACCAGTACAGACATGTCATGCTGGTTTTTACTGATTTTGAATAAATATTCACATGAGCAGGAAAACAGTTCAGGCCATAGATTTTTTTTTGTTCAGTTGTTTGTCCATCTCTTTAAACAACTACCTTGTCTTTATTTATTTATAATGTGTTCAAATGAAAAAACATATAAAAATATATGTAAATATAAAAGTATTAAATTACAAGCAAACATACTTTAACCTTCATGCAATCAGAGGGTCTTTTTCTTTACTTCATTATTCTTTATTTGGTCATTTTAGTGTTCATGCATGTGGTATAATATGTGCATTACTTGTGTGTTATTCTTAAATGTTTAACTTCTGTATCCATGACAGGTCTGTCGTACTCTGCGTAAAACAAATAGTTGCGTTCTTCGCCTTAAGTATCCCCGACATAACATCGTGCATTCCATTGTTATTCTGATTTAATTCTGAGATTCTGGCCTCAAGTTTATATTTGTTCACTATTTAGCAACATTTTTGACCCATTGTCATTAAGAGAAGAATATGGTAAAGGCCCTTAGAAGGTTCTCCACACTCTGTTACATGTATGTTACCAGTCACTAGTGGGTAACAGGGATAACTAACCACTGAATGTTATGCAACCATCATCTGCACATAATAATCACATGTTATTGGACAAACCATAATATTGGGAGTCACTGAAACTGAAATGTTTTTTTGTTTTTTTTTAAGGTCAGTTGATTTCACTGATTATTCATTTCATTTTTAAAAAAAAAATTATTATACACCTTTTTATCGCATAATTTTGACTTTTTCATCGCATAATTGTTACTTTTTAATCTCATACTTTAACTTTTTTATCTCATAATTTTCACTTTTTATCTCATAATTATCACTTTGTCTCATACTTTTCACTTTTATCTCACAATTTTCACTTTTTGACAGTTTATTTTGACTTTTAAAATGCTGTAACAGAGGTTGAAATTGTTTCTAAGACTTAAATGTTTTACCAGTAATTTTGTTCTGTGAGGTTCCACAATTAACTGTTAACTGGTAAAAGGTGAGGGTGTGAAAATGAGGACTTAGGACAGTTCAAGTGAATTAACAAATTACATATTGTAGTCTTTATTGCATTTTAAGAAAGTGTCTTTTTTTTTACTTTATAACCCAGAGCTTCACAGCCTCTCCTGTTCCTGTTCTCATTTTTTTTCCATCTCTGCTTGTGCTTGATGGAATCAGAGTTGTGAAGATAAATCCAGGAGCAGACAGATGTTTTTTCTTAAAGTGTCAAAAGTTCCAGAAATACAGTCAGAAAAAAAGGCCGTAAAGTCGTGTTTCTGTGGCGTCCATGTCGGTCTGTGAGCCGTCAGACGGGGTTTCCCTCTGCACAGTGTCAGCTTGGATAAATTTAGCGTGATTTGCCCTCGGCCTACGCGTACACGGCTGCACGCCTCAAATGTAAATACACGACACCACATCTGCTCCTGACGTTTGACTGTCTCCACGAAGTTCCACGATCCAGACACCTCCAGACTCCACGTAACCGCGGTGATGCAGACAGTCCCTCTGTAGCTATAGAAACCAAACTGGTTTGTGTGGTAGGTGGCCGTCGGCTCCCGCCTGTGGTCGCTTGGCCTGTGTCGTGTTGGCTAATGGCCACAAGCTCTGGTGTGATGTCTGTTGCCATCACCATGATCCTGACACGAGCCAAAAAGAGCAGGAGCGTTGCCTTCAGACTGCTGAGCCTATAGGCCTCGTCCCACCCAGTCGTCCCACGCCAAACCTACACAAACACAGTGCCAGCCAATCTCAACCCAACTCAGACAAACTCGCTCTCCATCCAAAGCCATCCGAGCGTAACTGTGTGCAGCCAAGCCCACCACACTCCACCCAGCCCCAACCCCACATCTGATATTTAATCCTGGAGACACCGTTCATCCACCGCTCTCCTCACAACTGCAAACAGTGGAAGGAATCATCAGGGTAATTGTTGGTGGCGGCAGCGTCTCCTCTGACTCGGAGGTCACAGACGCGATGGTATCGACAGCTGATCTGTCCATCAGTCAACTGTCAGACGGTCGAAAGCCACAAACCGCTCAGTCTCAGCTGCTGCGGCTTTAACCCGAAACCATCAATCATGAATAGAAATCCACGAGTAATCGCTGACAATCAGTGAAATACAAATGACTGGAAAATGATGCCGAGGATTTATGTGGGAACTCTCTCCTCTGTCAGTAAAAGAAAGCAAAGAGACATGAAAACTTAGCCTGCATTAAAGAAATGTTAACTTGTAATTATGAGATAAAACGTCCAAAAAAGTGATGTTCTTCAGACTTTTCTATCTCAAAAAGATGTTTTTTTTCCTATTGAATTGTAACTTTTTATCCCATCATTTTTTAGTTTTTTATCTGATAATTCAAAGGAATCACTTTGTATCTAAGCATTTTTACTTAATCCCAATTTTTTTTACTTTATAATACTGACTTTCTATTTTATAATTCTGACACTTTATGTAATAATTGTGACTTTTTATGTCATAGTTTTGACATAACTTGACATGCCTTTTTATCTAATGATCTTGACTGTGTCACAAAAGTTCAACTTTTTATTTCATAACTATGACTTTTTAATCTCACAGTTTGAAGTTGACTTGTTATCTCATAATTATTACTTTTATCTCAAATTCTCCAGTTTGACTTATTTATCTCATAATTATAATTTTTTGGTCATTTTTTCAACTTTAATCCCATAATTATAACTTTTTATCTCATAACTTTGATTTAATTTTTGCAGTTTGGCTTTTTATCTCATGATTATGATTTTATCTCATAATTTAGACTTTTTTTCCTTTTAATTATGGCTTTTTATCTCCTTATAAAGCTCATCAAGTGTTTCATATTTGAGTTGAGAAGAAGTAAACACTTTCTTTGATGGTTTTGTGTTACTTTCTTTTAATGAAGTTTTTATTTTGGGGATGTTTTTGCAGAATATGAAAACACAGAAGCAGCTGATTCAGACTCATCTCAGCGTCTCTCGGTACAACAGGCAGGTACAGACACATGTTGACATACAACAGGGCTTCACATGCCTGTACAGCACAAGACAGTAGACTATACACTTCAGAGCACCTTATATACAGTATATATTCAAACAATAAAGACAGGGAGGATGAGGGAAGAGGAGAGGAGAGGAGAGGAGACAGCTGCTGAGCCTTAGCTCTGTTTCTCTGCCACCGACACATGTGGAAAAGGAAACCGGTCACGGTGATAAAGACCAGGATTTTACTGGAAAAAAGAAGAAGAGAGTGTGTAGAAAAGGAAGTGAAGGTGAGATTTGATGTGAAAACAACAAAACCTTTCCTGGAAAAATAAGGCTACAAATGAAGAGAATCGCTACGGGGGAAACGCACACACACACACACACACACACGTTTGTAGTTTTGCGTCCAAGCCACAGACTTTTAGGTCAACACTGAACCAAATCTCAGCACCTGGCGAGTGTTTTCATTGGCCTGTCACTGTGTCTCTGCTGTCGACACACTGTAAAACTGTATGAATGAAGCAGTGTGAGCATCGTGAGCAACGTCCTCGTCTCATCGGCTGTATTAAAATATATCCATGTGACGTCGCCGTCGTCAGTTCACCGGGCTGAACACGTCCACACACGTGCTCTGGGTCATTCTGCCCAACCAAGAACATCAAACTGTTACAGAACATAAATACAGTGTTACTGGTTCTGCTTCTTCAGACTTTTCTACCTCAAAAAAATGTTTTTATCACCTAAGTATTATTATGATTATCCCATAATTTGAACTTTTTATCCAATAATTTTTACTTTTTATCTGATAATTGACTTTTTATTCCAGTGGTATGACTTTTTTATCTCATTACGCCGACTTAAAGCTCATCATTTTAACTTTTTACTGCAAAATTGTCTCATTTTACTGCATAATTAAGACTCTTTATGTCATAATTGTGACTTTCTATGTCGTAGATTTTACTTTTTATGTCATTATTTGGCCTTTATATCTTACAATTATATCTTACAATTATAAGCAAGTTCACTTGAATTTGTTTGAATTTGACTTTTATCTAACTCTTTATCTGTTAATTTACTTTTTTATTACTTAATTTTAACCATTTATCCCAAAATCATGTCATTTTATGTCATAATTTGGCTCTTTTTTAATCTTATAATTCTGACTTTTTTTTTATCGGAGCTCAACAAGTTCGCACATGTCCTCTGGGTCATTCTGCCAAATGACAACCGTCACTGAGTGTAAAGTAGACGCTCAGTCACTCGGGTGATGTTACAGAACATAAATAAAGTGTTACCGACTGAAGGTTTGCAGCTTGACTTGAACATACAGGGCTGAGTGTTTCTAAAGAGACAGCGTTGACGGAGTCGTCTGGGTATTTGGCGAGTGTATTATGGGAGGAAGAGGCGCGTGGTGCCAATTGGAAGAGGAAGAGGGACTTCCTCCAGATACACACACACACACACTGAGCTCCATATAGACTGACACCGTTCCACACATGCCATGACTTCAACTGCTCGCTGCTCCACTTCCTGCAGCTCTCCCTCTATTTCCATCTTGCCAACTCACACTCCTTTCCTTCACCCACTCTCCCCTCCAGTCTCTGTAGTCTCCTCAGGTTTCCCTTACTCATTCTCTTCTTCCTCCTCTCCTCCCTCTTGCTCTCCCTCCATCATAGACTTGGCACGAGGCTGCAGATCAGTCAAATATAACTCTCACATTCCTGTCTGCAGTCGCTCTTCCTCTTCAGGGACTGAATGTGGCCTCCATGAGACGTTGAAGGTCTATTCGCTGCGATTCCACCGTCTCAACTCAGCTCAGGAGTTGACGTGCTCCTAATTAAGCCCTCTATTTTCTTTTAAATTCAAGTCCCCACCACTTGGCCACCTGATGAGCGTCTCCTGTGCGGTTCATTAATGACAAAAACTTCACTCAAGTGGTGATCACTCTGCAGGAAGGAGTGGTGCGAGCATGTGGGGCCGAGCACAAGGCTTCAAGTGTGTTCCATTCCTGATTTCAAGTGCATTCTTTCGTGGAAGGTGAACTCACCCAAAACATGTTTTCTGCGGCGTCTCTCCTCTCCTGTGTTTGTCTACAGCTGCTGTCAGACCTGCACTGGAGTCTGAACATGTTCATGAAAGTGTGCCGTATGTGAGACAGTCAATGTCTGCACGAGCTGCTCCACAAAATGTCCAGATCTCATGTTTGAAAATGGCTTAGCAGACTTTAGGGCTGCAACTGATGAGTATTTTCATAATCGATTAATCTGAGGATGATACTCTCAATTAATCGAGTAATGACGACGTTCACAAATGTCTTGTTTTGTCCAGTTTTAATGGTTTATTTGTTGTATGGAGCAAAGATAGAAAGAAGAGCAAAATATTCCCATTTAAGAAGCTGAAAATATCTGAAATTTAGTTTTAATTCTTTAAAAAAAAACACTCAAACCGATTGATCAATGATTAAATAATCAATTAATAGCAAATTAATCAAGTAATTGTTTCAGCCCAACCAGACCTATAGCACCACAACAGGTAATGAGTGATTCTTGATGGACCAAACAAACTCTTTGTTTTGCCCAGCGCCTTGTCATTTCACAGATGTTCCCTGTAACCTTGGCTCCTTTCCTGTCTATTTTCCTCTAAATGGAAAGATCATTTACAAAACTGGCATCATACTCTGTTGAAAAAGACCTGAACCTAGTGATTAAGACCATTAAATATAACCCATTTTCCCATAGACCTCACTATTCACTGTGATTTCCTTTTACCTCCTGGTGGCTATTCAATATATTCATATTTCATGACTGACTTTGCTAAGGAAACCAGAAGACACCGTTCATTTTTATTTTAATATTTTACTGATTTTTTTGGTCTTATTGTGTTTGTGGGGTTTCTCAACCAGAGGTAACAACAAATGTCCTGCTTTATTGGCCATTTGACCCTAACTTTAATCTCAAGTCAAAATGGACATCCTGTGACGTGTGAGACGACCAGAGACCAACTCTGAACTCTACAGGGAAAATATCCTTAAATGAGATGAAGGCTTATTTTTCCATAACGTTTCTCTGGAACTATGACCGTAAAACTTTTATATTGTAATCAACTCAAAGTGGTGACACAGAAGGAGACAGATTTAGTCACAGATGGACGTGCATGTCTCCACAGACGTGTATGTCCCGACGTAATCAGGCATGTTTGAGCGTGTTTCTGCACAGAGGAGATGACAAGCTAACGTCGTCTGGACACTTGCAGCTGTGGACGATGTAATTTAGGATGGAGGCGACGACAGAAGACGACAGCTGCTACCAGGCGTCTCTCACACCTCCAGATGTATCTCGGCGGGACATGATTTGATTTTTACCGAGGACATCTTTAGGAATCGAACGTGAACCTGAAAGAAGATGTCCCCGATGAAATTATTTATTGTCAATATTTTTTTCACTTTTGTCAAGTTAAAAAGTTGATTGTCCCCAACTGTTTTTGAAGAAATGGCAAAAATAAATAAATTTCGGTGTTAAACGGGTCAAAAACGGACAGTGTTGGCTTGACTGTTCACCACTAGAGGGCAGTGACATTAAAGATAAAATACTTATCAACATGGAAACACAACTTTACTTGAGTAATCTGTGTCTTTTTTGTTTTAAAAAAGTTTTACGTAAACACTGCTTTAGGGATGAAACAATTACTCATTTCATTGATTATTAATC
Source organism: Brachirus orientalis (assembly GCA_016785285.1). Lineage (NCBI taxonomy): Eukaryota > Metazoa > Chordata > Actinopteri > Pleuronectiformes > Soleidae > Brachirus > Brachirus orientalis. Next base: position 2,526,306 of record JAFBJR010000144.1, on the reverse strand, counting down.
ATCAACTATTTTACTAATCCTTTGATTTGAGTGTTTTCAACAAATCAAACCAACTTTTCTGATTCTTCAACTTCTTAAATGTGAATATTATCTGGTTTCTTTGCTCCATATAACAAAGAAATCATTAAAACAGAATTGTTTTGGTTTGTGGACAAAACAAGACATTTGAGAACATCGTCATTTCCAGATTTGGGAAACACTGATCAACAGTTTTCAACTTTTTCTGACATTTTAGGGACCAAACAATTACACATATAATCGAGGAAATAACCAACAGATTAATCGATTATGAAAATAATCATTAGTTGCAGCTCTAGACACAGCATTGTCCTCAAAAACTACCGTAAACACTGTAGTAGATATGCCAGACCTGTACATGGCGCTGTGACACTATTTGAGACGTTAACCAGAAACAGAGATGAAGACTTTGAACATGTGCCTAAAGCATATTAAAAAAAGAAAGAAAAAAAAGAATAACTTGATGTTATTTCTATTGTATATTATTTTGTTTTTGTTTTGTTTTTATTTGTTTTATTTGATCTTTTTTTCTGTGGTTTATTATTTGGCTTTTACTTTTCTGCACGTTTTTATGTCTTTTAATGTATTTTTTGTGTTTTAGATTTATCTTATTTCCTCATGTGAGCTTCTACTGTGTCTTTTTTATTATTCTATACTGCACTTTGGTCCACTCTGGTTGTTTTAATGTTTTTGACATATAAAGTAGGATTGGATGGGATGGGATGGGATGGGATGGGATGGGATGGGAATGGATTTGACTGGGCTAGATTGGATTCTATTCAGAATCATGTGGTTTATTATTTGGCTTTTACTTTTCTGCACGTTTTTATGTCTTTTAATGTATTTTTTGTGTTTTAGATTTATCTTATTTCCTCATGTGAGCTTCTACTGTGTCTTTTTTATTATTCTATACTGCACTTTGGTCCACTCTGGTTGTTTTAATGTTTTTGACATATAAAGTAGGATTGGATGGGATGGGATGGGATGGGATTGGAATGGATTTGACTGGGCTAGATTGGATTCTATTCAGAATCAGAATTAGAATCATCTTTATTGGCTTGAATTTGACTCAATTTCCTTGTAATTGGACAAAAACCAGACAACTGAATTAAGTTAATAAAGTAATAAATAAATTAAGGCACTAATTTATAAATCACATGAGCATGCTCCTGCTAATCCCGACTGAATACTGCAGTGTTTTCTCAGAAGAAGAGTGGGAAATCCACTGTTTATTCCATTCTAATATCTTGTACCACCTGTGGATTTGGATTTGCATTTATTGTTGTGGACATTTTCAGAAACAAGTTAAAATTCTGTACAAATCCTCTCTTTGCCTTTGGAGCTGCCGTCTAATCTGAGGATTAGGATTAATTTCCAGCACATGACAGTAACATTATTACTGATTTATTGATCCGTGCAGTTCATTATTTACTTGTCTCCTGCTCTGACTGTGTGCAGACAGATAGTCAAAGGGTGTGTTTTGGGGTTGCTCCCAGAAATTCAAATGAGCCTAAAATGTCCCCTGTGACCTCCCGTAGGGCAAAAACCAAGCCAACGGAAAGAGTTCTGCCACCCTTCTTTCTTTCCTCTGTCTGTTTGTTTTCCTTTTCAGGACTCCCCTGCTCTCTCCTTTTCCTCCTCCTCCCCCAACCTCCCCTCTTTTTAACCCCCAACCCAGTTTCTTCCATGGCCTCATCATCCTCCCTTCTTTTTTTTTCCTCCATTTCTGTCTTCTCCTCTGTGGCAGCAGCAGCACAGGAGCGCGTTAATCCCATTACATGTGTGTGAATACCAGCTGGAATAGACAGAGAGAGAGAGAGAGAGAGAGAGAGAGAGGGGAACAGTGAGCGTTTGTGTCCAAGTGTGAGTGACTGCACATTATATGACTGTGTGTGCCTGAAGCTAAATCCCCCAATATAATGTAATGGACTTTACAGTAATATAATGTAATGCATTATGATAAAACAGAGGAGTTTTTCTGTTTTCAGCTTCAGTTATGCAGAAGAAAGCCCTCACCATCTCATAATATAACAGCTTTTTAACTTTAATAGAAATTTAATTTACTCAATGATACTTTATTATCGGATAAAAACTTGGACATCTGGAATGAATATTGATTTGAGACAGACACATTATTTACTTTATTTACAGACCAACTTTTATTGAAGAAAATATAAATGAGTCAATAAATTGTGGAGAAACATGTCTTTTTTTTTAAATTTAAATTCTTTTTATTGGAATTGAATGGCCATAAAATGTGATATTTTTGAGTCATTCCAACTTGTGGTCCACAAACTATTCTGTATACTATACTCGTTTAGCTTTCAGTCGCACATCAAATCTCAATCATCGAAATAAAAAAGGTGCAGAGACACTAAATCAGCCAAATCCCTGCAGCACAAAGCTAGAAGCTTAAGCTTAACTTGTCCTTGTCTAGAATGAATTTCCACGACAAAAGGTGTCCATTTCCATGTCAACTAAAATGGCCTCAGTGAAAAGGTGGCACTGCATCATGTACAGAGCCTCTTAAAGGGAAATTAAAGGGTCAGTCCGCATTTAATACAGTGTTTAAATAATGGCACTTTTAACCCAGTGAAAATGCGTAAAACTCTGAAAGTTGTCTGTGTTTTCTGTTGTTTGTTTTGGTTCTGACTCAGTTCTGCTCTCTCTCCCTCTCTCTCTCTCACTGGTTGCTGGGATGTCAGAGAGTTGATGTGAGGATGAGAGAGAGAGAGAGAGAGGGGGAGATGGTGCAGACAGGCCTCAGTGTGGCTCCTGAAGAGTTCAAGCGCCAAGAAAATAAACAAGCTTTTTGATCACAAAGGGCCCATTCACTCTGCCTCACTCTTTCTTTCTTTCTTTCTTTCTTTCTTTCTTTCTTTCTTTCTTTCTTTCTTTCTTTCTTTCTTTCTTTCTTTCTTTCTTCCTTCCTTTCTCTCCTTCCACCCCCCTCCCCCACTTAACTTATCCTTGGTCACCCCTCTCTCTCCTCTCCTGACCTCATCCTTTTTCCTCATTTCAAACACGTGTGTGTCCACCGTCTTTCCATGTTATCTTCACACCAAAAACAACCAGTCAGACCTGGAGGACAAAAGCAGCAGAGACAGACATCGTCTTGTGTGTGTGTGGGGGGGGGGGGGGGGGGGTTGTG
>JAFBJR010000144.1:2318811-2523130 GCA_016785285.1 Brachirus orientalis | reverse complement strand
GGGGGTGGACAGACGGTCAGACGGACAGACAGAGTCACAGACAAGGGCCTCCTTATTCCACAAACATACGGTCATGGTGCAGCACAGAGGAACACGACATGGAAAATGTCTTCATCGCTTGGTCTTTTGGACAAAACACAGCAGACTTTTCTTCTTTCTCACACGTTTCTCTCTGCTGTCACCAGCACAGTTAAACAGCCTTCTGTGGATACTTTACACTGTGTGTGTGTGTGTGTGTGTTTACCTGCTATTCCTTATGTTGTGGGACCTAAATCTGTTCACACGCACTCACATTATGGGGACTTATCTTCCTTATGGGGACAAAATCAAGTCTCCATGATGTAAATTAGTGCATTTTAAGGTGAAGACATGTTTTAAAGTTAGGCTGAGGTTGGGGTTAGGGTTAAGACACTACTAATAATTATGGTTAAGGTTAGAGTGAGTCTGCAGGAAATGGATGGAAGTCAATGCAATGTCCTCTGAAGTCATGGAAACCAGGGTGTGTTTGTGTTTTCTTATGCATACAGATGGGCTGGTGTGAAAAGGCCACTCCTGTTACAGTTTTGTTGTGGTGAGTGAGTGAGTGAGTGAGTGAGTGAGTGAGTGAGTGAGTGAGTGAGTGAGTGAGTGAGTGAGGCTCGGGTGTGGCTCTGTTCCCATTTGCCCCCTTAGGCCTGTTTTCCATTTTCAAAACATGCCAGATTTGCTCTGATATAAAACGCCTCCCTCTAAAAAACAATTAAAGATGTAAACAGTGACTGTAACTGAAATATTATACCATTTAGTATCTGTTTTTCCTGTATATTTGTCTGTTTGATTCAACCGTACATCATAGCTACGATAAATAATGGATTAATGATTGAATACTTCTTAATTACCAACTATTTTGATGAGGGATAAATCTGTTTAAATGTCATTTTTAAATTAAATAGACAAGTTGTTACATTAGATATATCGGATCTTTTAGGACAGTTTACTGAACAATTGTGGTTTGTTTATATAAGACATTTGAGGAAGGTGTTGTTTTGAGGTTTGGGAAACACTGAACAACATTTTACTCCAATATCTGCTTTTAATCAATAAAATGATTGATTAATTGATACATAAATGAGTTGTTAGTTGCAGCCCTACATTTCACAAACACAGCCATATATCAACTTATTATGTATAACAAATTAAAATATGACTGTAAATCTCTCTTTTATGTTGTAATTCCCACATTTTATTCTTAATTTTTATGTAGAAGATTTTAAGCTACAGCTTAAGCTTTTATGTTAAAACAAGAAAAGAAAGCTTTTTTGAAAAAAAAAGAAAGCGGTGGTATAATATCATTAATGCTACATTGACTGATTTGATTTGTAGCATGAAATCAGAGCAGATCACTTTACCTCAGATGAAATATCCTCTATCCGTGATTCGCCGTTTCTATACACTTTATCAATCGGCAGTGATTGATTGCTTCTCTTCACTGATTGAGGTCATTACCACCTCAGTAATGAACTGACGGTGACTCAGCTTAGAAATTAGGTCCAATCACTGCACCAATTCACACATATGTAACTGTGAGCTCCCCTGCTGGGCTTTTGTTGCTGTGACTTTCACATGCAGCCACCTCCCTCCCTCCCTCCCTCACACACACACACACACTGGTTTCCATGACTTCAGAGGACATTGCATTGACTTTCATTCATTTCCTGCAGTCTTACTGTAAGCTTAAGTATAATTATTAGGGCCCTAACCCTGACCCTAACCCTAATTTTAAAACCTGTTGTAATTTACATTATGGGGATTAGATTTTTGTCCCCATAAGGAAGACAAGTCCCCGTAATGTGACTGTGTAAACACATTTAGGTCCCCTCAACATAAGGAATACCGGTTACACACACAAGTTTGCACAGAATTTGTAGTGAGGACACTTTTTAGATATAATGTATTCCCTGGGCCCTTACCCTAATCTAAACCATCACAAATAAATGCCTAACCCTAACCCTAAAACCAGGTCTTAACCCTCAAAAATACCATTTAATGGGTGACAGGATGTGAGGATCAGCCCAAATGTCATCACTCCCTTATGTTCCATCAACAGGCTATAATTTCCACCACAGCACTGTTTAAACCTGATTCTCCACAGTTTCATGAGCTTGATTAAACCTGCTGTGTTGCACCGGCAGACATGGGGGCGGGGTCAGCGGGGTCAGTAGGGGTCGGCAGGGTCAGTGGCCCCAGCTGAAATCTGACTGGCCCCTGCAGTGCTGCTGACCCGTCCTTCTTCCACCTACTTTGGGAACAGAGCTGAGCGTGAACTCATTCGACGATACTGTGAATGAAAAGGGACATTTTTTTTGATATTTGAAAGTTACACACTACAGCTGTAGGAACCAGTAAAGAAAAATAATCGGGCAAAGAACTGCTTCAGTCAGTTACACATAAAAGAACTCCACTGTTATTTTCATTGATCTGTTATTTATTATTTATTATTTTTGGACTCAGGAGTCATTCATAGGAAATCCAGAGATTAAATTACTTGTTCTGTAGAAATGTGGCTGCTGTCTTTTGTTTGGTGTGTGTTTTCTTGTACGTGCTGCAGACTGAGGACCAAAAATCGTATAAACCCTGTAAAGTGAGGACATTTTGGCTGGTCCTCACTTTTTTTCACCCCTTTAAAAGGGCTTTTTTCAGGGTTAAGACCTGGTTTTAGGGTTAAGGTTAGAATTGGGTTTAGGTTAGGGTTGGGGTTAGGGTTAGGCATCTAGTTGTGATGGATAAGGTTAGGGTAAGGGGCTAGGGAATGAATTATGTCTATGAGGGTCCTCACTCTGATAGAAGCACAACCTTATGTGTGTGTGTGGACATATTAAAAACACCTGGCTTCACTTTTCTTTCTTTCTTTCTTTCTTTCTTTCTTTCTTTCTTTCTCTGCATCCTCAGGTGTGATGTAAGAGTCTTTAGGACCCTTTTTTCTGTCATAAACACTGACCTTGTCGGGACCAGTAGTCCTCGTGAAGACCAAAACCTGGTCTTAATGAGGCAGAGGAGGAACTGGTTAAGCTAAGGTAACACTTTGTTTCAAATGGATGGAAGACAATGCAGTGTCTTCAGAAGAAGAGCTGCACGAACCTGTGCATTATGTCTCAGTCTCAACGCATTCATCCTCCTGTGGGACAAAACACGCGTGGACTGTCTTCCCTTCCCTCCTCGTGTCTGAATCGTGTCTCTGACCGGTTCACAGGTAAACTCTCATCTCAACACATCGCCCGTAACGCGTCTCCACAGCAACCAGAGAGAGAGAGAGAGAGAGAGAGAGAGAGGCGACAAACACCGAGCAAGCGACGAGTCCTCATCCAAGATCGTCTACCACGAGGATGAGCCACTCAAAATAAAGTATAAAATAAAAAAAGAATGTATGTCCTTGATTGTGTTTTTAATTCAGGATTCGGGCATCTCATTGTCACCGCGTAGCACAACAGATTTACTTTTGTCACAAACCCCCTGAGCTGCATTTAAAACTGAAAGCACTTAAGAATTATCCTTTAAAAGCAGCTTCATACCAAACATGTTGACCAAAAGCAGTGTTCAAACAACACTTGCCTCGGTGTGAGTGACCTCCTTCCATTTTTTAGGAACATAAATTTCAGTGAATTTGGTAAATGGATGGATTATTAAGTCCTATCCACACTGAAATGGAAACAAACATAAACAACCCCTTTCTTTGGTGTTTTGAAAAAGTTTCAGGAATTGTCTGATAGGACATAAATGCCAGGCCTAAATCAGAGAAGAAGAGGTTAAGCATGCCAGCATTGTTTTCCTGAAGTAGCATACTGGTTTGTGATTTTCCTACTCTGGGACCTGTCTCCAAAAAAATACAGTTTCAGGTCTCCTACAATGTAGTTTCCTTGTGGATGAAACACACATGATTTAAAAAAAAAAAGTGCTTCCCGTGCCCACCAGGACTCTAGTTTAGCCAATGCTGCTCCTTATTTTGTGTCATTTCCTAAAATAAATGGTCAGTGGGATTGAAAGGTGAATGGAATTTAAAAACAAAAATAAGAAAATGTGACACTTACACTTTACATTAATGCTTTATATATCTCGGTTCTTTCATTACGTGTCTAAAGGGGTCCTGAAATGAACCTCCAGATCACTGTTCAAGTGAAATCCAGAGTGATCATCAACCAGAAAAACATAGACGATCTTCGGCAACAAGTGGGCGTTGAGTTTCTTTCCCCGTCCCTCCCTCCGCAGGTCAGCGTGGGCGGCCCCGTGTGGCAGGAGTAGAGAGAAACACGACACCCCGCCAGAGGAAGAAGGGGGGGGCAAGTGAGCACGAAGTGAGTGAGTGAGTGGAAAAAGAAAAAGTGTGTGCCGGAGGAAGAAAGAGTGAGAGGGACGGAGACGGAGAAAGAAGAGCAAAGTTAGTACTTTATTTTTGATTCTCTCTCGGAAAAGCGTTGCTGTTTTTAAGTGTCGGTGAGGATGAAGACGGTGATGTGGAGGAGGAAAAGAGCAGGCGGTGTCTCTACAACAGACGGGATGAAGAACATTTAGACTCGCATTCCGTTGCTCCAGCAGCACCGACAGACCTACGGCAGCAGCAGCAAACTCCGACCTGCGCCATTCACACCCGGGCGACTGGAGCGCCCCCTTCCTCCTCCAGAGATTTGGGGCAACATATTCACCTCCGAAGCACAAATACTCCGGCATAAAAAAGTTTTTGAGCATCCGTAGAGGGGAAAACATAGGAACTCATGCGAAGCAAACGGAGTTTTAATTGTTTGCATTTGTAACTTTTGACCAGACTCCCGAGCAGGTTCGTTTCTCACGAGCCTCTTGTGAGAACAACACCGGAGCAGGCAGCGGGGGTGTCGCTGCTAACGGCCAAGCTAACTCCCGTCTAAAGTTACCAGTCGACGGGGGAAAGTGAGCGAAGCGGCGACGACGAGGATGAAAACCACGACAGACACGGGTGAGCACACGGCCACGCACATTTGCCACACTTTTAGTCAGTTTACCTCACTTGTGTTTTTGTCTTTATTCAAAAGAAAACAGCGCATGTAGCTTCACTTGCTAACTGGCTAGCACGCTAAGCAACTCCAGGGAAAGTGTGACAAAATTATGGCGCAAGCGTGAGTGTGGATCTGTCCGAGTCTCCTGTTGTTGTTTCAGCGGAGACTCGGGGAGTCTCTGCCTCTTATTTTATGTTGTTTTTCCACGAACAGGGTCAATCCAGGTTTTAAAAGTTGTCATTTAAGCTGCATTTCAGCCATGTTGAACTTTAGGCGCATGTGTCCAAAAGTTACTGTGTGGAGGGATTTACAGTCAATGAGGATTACTGGTTATCTTTAATTTCCGAAGTGCACCCAGACTATAACTTACCACTGATTTTTACAAACATCTACTTGTTATTACTCATTTTTACTCGCACTGTACCCATTTAATTAAACCAAATTAGCTTTGTGCTCAAGAATGGAATGTGCATGTAATGTAGTGACATGTTATCGCTCATCAAGATAAAAAACGCGAATCGTGGTGAATTTCTGTTTTTCTTTTTAATCGTGAATGGAAAAAAAAACTTAAATGTCCTGTCTAGGTCACCAACATACAGTCGTCGTGACTTATGTTCCACAAGTTGATGCTGCATCTTTTCATCATGACTTATGATGATTTATTAAATAATGCATCCTAACCTTAAAAGTATATTAAACCGTCCCTTTTTCAGCCATCACAATAATATTGTGAAATGCTATCATTTGGGTCTGGATAATCGTGGCATTCTTAAATGTATGAGAGAATGTTTACAATTGCCAGTTTGATTTAACACAGATGAAGTTGTGTCCTTAATCCAATCATTTAACACTTTTCACTGCAGGCAGTGTGTGAAGTGAAGTAAGTGTCAGTTCTCCCCTTCTCCATATGAGGCCTGCATGTGTTGTCTGTATTACCACCTCATTTAAGACAAAATTACAAAAAAAATTTCAATGAATAAAAGATATCAGAAGGAAGCAGTGATGTTTACGGCATCTATTTATTTAAAACTTAGTTCATATTCAAAGAACTAAAAACCTGACATTCAGTTTTTAAGAATAGTCTATTTAATTTGGTGCCCTGGTAAGCGCTCTTGCCTTTGTGGCAAGAAGATCTGGGTTCACGACCCGGTCAGGACAAGGGTCTTTCTGCATGGAGTTTGCATGTGCTCCCTCTGTGTGCCTGTGTTTTCTCCAGCTTCTTCGGTGTCCTCCCACAGTTCAAAAATGTGCAGATTTGGGGCTTAGGCCAATTGGACACTCATAGGTTGCTCATAGGTGTGAATGTGAGAGTGGATGGTTGTTTGTCTCCATGTGTGGCCCTGAGATGGACTGGCGACCTGCCCAGGGTGTACCCTGCCTTTCGCTCCCCCCGACCTTCACTTGGAGGATGAAGCAGTAGAGGATGAGTGAGTGAGAAATGGTTAATCTGGACTATAGTAATGCATTTGGCAGATAAACTAAACAAAATAGTAAAATTAAAGAGTACCAGTACTGCATACCAGAACGTATCGACCCACTTCAAGCGCTGACTGCAGGCTGTAGTGATGATGTGGTGAATGGAAACTGAGACCTTCACTTCAGAATAATCTAAATGCAGATATGTTACATTTCTAAGGACTGTGAACACAAGAACAAGTTTAAGGGAATCAGCTTTTTTTGGAGCCATACCAGAATAAGAAAATCATTAAACTCTACCTTGTGCTGTATACAACCACTATACAGCTTCTTGTGTTTTGAAGTTTCTTTTGCCAGTGTTACAGCACCACATACAGGCCTGGCATATATAGTATGACATTCAGGGTTGTTTCTGGGGGTTTTCGTGTGTGTATGAAGATATTTCTTGAAACTATGCCATTTTTTGAATGTTTTCAGAACAACAGAGAAACATATTTTATCATAAAAGTTCTTGTGTGTAAGGCATTAAATGTTCAACCTAATTTTAAATTAATATTGGAAGTGCAATCATCAATAAGCAGCATTGTCATTTTCCTTGTCTTTTAATGGAACATTGGCGTTTTTGGTTGTTATAAGGTGGCAGGTTTCTATTCATCCGTGCATCATCAAAGCCTGCAGTGAAAGGCGGGAAGTGACTAACATGATTGGATTGTGAACTTAACGGCTTTTGTATTTAATCAGTTTAACTCTCTTAGATTACATGCCCCTGGCCATTTGATTGTTGTGTGAAGAGCACATTTTGGCTTCCTCCTGAAAGGGTTTTTTTGGACTTTTGACTCATCTGACAATCAGATGCAGGTGGATTGTTTTTACCTGTGTAGTTCAAAGCTGTTCTAACCAGCTTTTCGAATTTAAGGCAATTTCAGCTCCAAAATTTGAAGTTCCTGTTTCATCAAATTCTGCACATTTTTCCTGGACATGTTTTGGTTCTCTTGACATTGTTATGATTGTCCATGCAAGGGTTATGATTTCACCTCCAATATGCATTTAGGTGCTTTTAAACTCAGTTCAGTCAGGAGTGTTGTGTTGTAATCTTGGGCAGGCAGAGCTCCATTTCCCATAATGGATGTTTTAAGAGGGGAATGCCACACACCACAGCACAACGTCATAATTAGAAATATAGCCCCTAGATCACGGTGCTGCTTGAGATAACTTTTTATATCAAAACTATAAAACTTAAACACAAGAAACCTTTTATACTGTGGGATCTTTTTGTCAAAGGCTCTGCAATTAAGTGTGTTTAAAAGGAGATTGGACTGTCGGGTTTGGGATTGTTTGGTTTTCAGCATGCTCATGAGTTAAGCAACTGGCTTCAACAATGAAACATCCTTATTGTGCAGAAAATTCTCTACAGGCAATTGTAAATCATTGATTTTGGGATACATAGTGAAATAAAGTCACCCTAGAGAGTAATATGAACAAATTAATGCAGCATTTCTGTTTAACTTTAAGCTGCAATGATGCAGACGATGGCTCCCTGTGTCTACACAGACTTTTAAGAGCTTCACACTCTTTAAGTGTGACGGCTTAGCATCAAAATGAAAGCCAACTTGGTTTGTAAGCTTTCAGCAGTTCCCTTTTTTTTTTCATGATTCACACAAACTACACTCGGTTTCCAGAAATAAAAATGGCCTGTGATTAACTGGTGTGTTACAGAAATACGATGATGGGCATTTTAGTTTCATGAGAACACTTTTTTTTGTTGCTAGCTAGGATGGCATTGAAAAAAACCTGATTTATATCCACATTACATTACATTACACTCTCAGCTACACAGCCCCTTTGTTTGTATGTCCCATGATGTTGGAGCCTGTTGCTTACTCTGTGTGTGTGTGTGTATATAAATATATATGGGTCAAACTCCACTCTCTTCCTATCAGGAAGTCAGCAGTCTGGCCCCACCAGCTTCAATTTTCCACTTGTGTTACTCCTTGTATCAACAACGCGCCACATGTAAGACGTCACAGCTGTAGACGGGCTGGGCCAGCAAACCCGCACGCCAAGCAAGAGTGTGTGTGTGTTTGTGTGTGCGTGAGCACGCAGGAGTGTGCATCTGTTCGTGTGAGTGAAAGGAGCCATACACGAGCAATTAGCCAGTGTTAAGTCTGGTGAGCGCCGGGCTGCTGTTTACAACCGTGAATGTATTTAAATGTTTGCGAGTGTAAGTGGATGCGCGTGTGCCCATATGTCTGTTGTGACCACATCAGTGTCAGGTAGTGCAGCACAGTGACAAAGTGAGTGATTTCACTTTTACCAGCGAGACCAAATTGCCCTTGAGGAAGACCATTTGGTTGTTGACTCAGCCCATTGTAATTACAGGAAGAGCCACTAGACGTCTTTATGCAGATTCTAATAGTTCTAATAACAACTAGTTAGTCCAAAGCTAATGAAAATGAAGCACGGTCTCATTTTATATTAAATAAATGACGCTGTTAGTTTCTTTTGGGAAAGACTGTTGTGTTATTGTCTCACCACCACTATACTGAATTAAGCTATTGGCACCAGCAGCAGAGACGTGACAAATTCAAAACAAGTTGAGGCCAAGTTGTTTGTCTTGAGGAAAGTTTGAGCAGAGGTGCTGGCAACCGGACTAGAGCGATGTAGTTACTGCACTCGCTGTGTTTTGTGTCTCTCGGTCACTGGAAGATGCTGAAAGTGTCAAAAGAGTGTCAGTTTTATTGAAGCCAAACAGGAAGTGGAAAAATATTTTGAACATCCAGCAGGCAGTTGACTCCAGTGGTTGCAAAAGAAGTTGGTTTGAATGCAAAGGTTTGGGGAAATTAGCCTGATTTTCACTGGCATCAGTTTACATCAGTAGACATTTTCCTTAGAAGTAAAAGCTATAGATTGCTAATTTTGCATCTTCTTCAGTTGCACATGATGTCAGTGTTGTCAGATTATGTTGCAGTTTTGTAGAAAATTAAACCAAAATTAGGCACAAATGCGTGGAGAGCAGTGTGATTGACATTTGGTATCGTCCAATAGGAGCCTGTAAATGTAGGGATACGATTATTTGATTAATTGGCTAATCGGTTTGAGGCTATTTTTTCAGTAAATAAATGAATTGATAATTAATTAAACGTAAATATTTACTTGCTCCACATAACAAAGAAATCATAAAAACTGAACAATTTTTGTTAGTGGACAAAACAACAATCGAGAACATCATAATTTTAAGGTTTGGTAAACAGTGATCAACATTTTTCAACAGTTTGACATTTTACGGACCAAACAAGCAATCGACAGATAATTTGATTGTGAAAATAATCATATGTTGCAGCCCCAAAGAAATGTGTTCAGTTTAAAAGAAAGTGTACATATTACTCTTTACAATAGAAACATATAAAACCACGATTCACTGTTGGTCTGTACACGCCAGACTCAGTGGGGGTCAAACAGTAAACATGTGAACCCAAGCAGTCTCAGTCTCAGTTTCACCAATTTTAATGCCTACTAAATCACAACATAGTCCCTTTTAAGAGGAAAATGCCATAACAGAAAACCCCTAAATACCGGTACTCCTCATGGGATGCACCTTTTCCCCACTTTCCCTTCCATTGTGTACATTCTGCCTCTGATAGGGTCAACGCAAAGGTTGACCTGATCACATTCCTGATTACTACTGTGCCGAGTCTGGACAAGCAGACCCTGGAAAAACCAGGGCAGATGGACGTCAGCATTTCTCTGGTGTGTTGTCAAAGTGGTAAGTCAGGTCAGTGTTGCTGTGATCATCTCTCGCTTTTTACAGCAAGCCTCTTTTCCTGGAAGTGTGTATGTACGGTGGCTTTTGTGACCCATGCAAAGAGATGGGGAGAGACAACAGAGCACACGAGCTGGGACATGCTGGCCAAACAAACAGCAGGACCTCATGCACAGGAAAGCGTCACAGACAGGTCGCTTGATGAATGTTGATCAACATCCGCGTCTCTAAAGCTTTATATAGAAAAAAAGAGCATTCATTTCATTAAAGTGGTTTAATTATATCAAATTAAGATTTTTGTGATTGTCGCAGTGATGTGATTTTCGGTTTACTTGTTTTAGAATCTGTGCTGAATTAAATCTGCTGAAAATACCGAGAATGTTTTTCTCTCCACCTTCTTTGGTAAACATGGCACATAAAATTATTTTGACACCAGGAAGCTAATCCTCACTAAAGCGTTTGTTTTTCCTCTTATCCACACCGCTGGCCCGTGATGTGCAAACCAATGTATGAAAAGTTTACAGTTGACTTGTTTAAAGTTAGAAAAACACTGCACTCTCCTTTTTTGTTTAAAAATGCCGATGCAATTACTCGCATTTTCTTCCTGATTGGTTTCTTATCAGTCAAGACTTGCATATCAGCTGTGAAGTTTCAGTTTCACCTCATTGTCTTTCTCATGATAAATGTTGACTCCTAATCTACAGTAAGCAAACCACTCTAGATTAGAAAACTCTACCACGTTTACACTGCCAAACGCATTCCTGTCCAGTGTACATGAATGTCAATAATATACAGCGCGTAACACTAGTGACTGACCAGTGAGAATTTTGACGAACAAAACTATATAGCAGTGGTCAGAAACTGGTAGCCTGCAAGCTTTAATATGTGGCCGGATCACATATTAAAAGTTTGTTTGCTTATCTTCGCAATAACAACTAAATATGTAGGATGCAGAACTTTTATTCTGAAAAAAGACGAAACTGACTCAGAAAAAGCGGTTTTAAAGATTCAATATCTTAGAAAAATGGCCGGAGGGCATTTGGCCATAAACATAAAAATGATTTTACGTAAATTAGTACATTTTTTTTATCCTATCAGCTATTTATCCATGTGGAATTGGCATTTTGGGAGCACTAAAATGCTGTTTTTTTAAAACAGGTCCCAGAGTTGTAAAATCTCACATCACCACCCTTGCATTTTTGTGTATACAACTAATATGCTACTTTGGAAAAACAATGATGTCATAGTCCCACCTCTCTCTTGTACTTGCATTCACTCTTCCTTATCTTCATTTTTGTCGTGTTCTGTACGACAGCGCTACCTACAGACCTGGCATATGCATAACAGTGTTTAGAGTCATTTTGAGGGTTTTTGTGTGGATGAAAACATTTCCAGAAGTGATGTTGTGTTTACAGAACACTATAAAAACAACACATAAAAAGATTGTGTAGGGAAATTTGTCACCGTGTGGATAAGGCTTAATAACACCATTTTCAGGCCACTGGTAGAAGGCAAAACTATTTCGTCTGTGATGAATTTCTTTTTGCATGGTGGTTGAACACCTTTTTATAAGAAGATTCTTCCTCAGGATTGCAAGGCTTTCATCAAAACCTGACACTTATGTTGATTTTTAGAGAGCTAAATCGTTTTATTGTGCCACGTTGTCTTTGATTGGCTAGTTTTACTATTTAAAAAAAAAAAGGAAGGCACACCACCATTAGCTGGTTATGTGGCGTTATCGGAATGCAGAAAACCTGGCCTGGAATAGACTGGATTGCAGCCTGCTTCTTTATCAGTTCACTTTTATTCGTAAAGTACTGACAATAGTGTTTTGGTTATTTTGATTTTGTTTTTTTTTTTAGTCCTAAGAATTTTATCGGTATTTAAAATGTCTTTGTCGGCAGACGCGTTCCCTTCCTATCTAAGTATTTATGACTGAGTGAATCTGTGTTGGCACAGTGACAGTCGACCTCCAGCAGGGCAGATGAAAGAACGAAGCAGGTCAAGTGGAACCAACAGCTTGCTTCACTGAGCAGATAAGGAAGGCTTCTGCAGCAGGAGAGATATCTGTGAAACACCTGACATGAGTCAGTATTTACAGCTGCAGGCCATGCACTCAAGAATCCCACTCACATTAAGCCTCAGATTACTCAAAGTCCAGATTTCTTTTGTATATTCACAGCTAATTTGACTCAGTACCAGTGTACAAAATAAAAACATTAACAGCCTATACTGATACTAAGTTTTAATTATTGAATAATCTGTTTACTCTATTAAATGATAATTGGTTCATTTTTTGTTTTTTTTGTTTTTTTTTTATTGTTCATAAAATGCAGGAAGTGGTGAAAAATATTGCACGGATGCCCTTAAATTTTTCTTCACAAACCAAAGATTAATTTAACTGTCACAGACAGACAGAAGGAAAAACTGGAAAAAAATATCACTTTTAAGAAGCTGAAAATAAAATTGCACTCAGTGTGAGTAATGTTGTTAAGAACTGTTGATAATAATACTCCAGATGTGGATGCACAGTTGATAAATCAGTGGATTCTCACTATATACCAGTCAAGCATTACAATGCACATGTAAACGGGCCCGTACAAGAAGCTGCTGTATAGTTTCTAAAAACCTTGTTCACCACAAAATGCCAATGTTTCCTTTGATTTGATTTTCCCTTGATTGCCTTTGCGAGTTTTTGTATTAGATCAAGGCTGAGGGAACATTGAAGGTGTTGAGGCAGGTTAGTGCTTTGTCTGTAGCTGTTTTGACTGGAGTCACTCGGATTGAATGTGGTGCCGAGTGTCGTGCTGTGTTATGGCTATCATCTGTGGTTCGTGGAGAAGGAGAGCGAGGCGGAGGCAGGATGGCCTAGTTGCTTTGTAAAGCTTGACTAACATTAGGGTCTGACCTCTGCACGCTGCAAAAAGAATCAGGGGACAGACGAGGTGTGGTTTTTGTATGGCTGCTTCATACTGCCCACACCGCCAAGGCTGAAGAAGCTTCAACTGAGTTGCTGTTGTGGCAAAAATAATCCACCAAATGCCATATGTCTGCTGTAGCTAAAGGAGTGATTAGATGTGAGCTGCCAGGTTATGTTCTGGCAGTTTAAGAGAGCTGCATTTGGTGGCAACATCATCTTCTTGAAGGAATGGGAACATTGACACTGAAATTAACGTTGGCAGTCATTGGCAGTGCATTTTAACCCCAATGGAAAGTCTTCTTTTTGAAAACCCCATTGTAAAATAAGGAAAAATAAATCGGGTGCATTTTCATCAAAAAGGGCCACCTCAGGAGTCGCTGAGAGAAACCCTGCCAACAGGTTCCAGAGAGTTGGTTTTTGTGGTTGTTTGGACGTGGTTGATCCAACCCAGACTTTTCCTGCCCTGTACACTTGTTGGCTTTACACCTGCATTTTTACCCATGCATTTGCTCAGTTTAAAAATCAGATATGTCCAGCTCTCAGAAACAAATTCTTTGTTCATAATTGCATAAATTTGAAGCATGGTATGTGAATAAATATGAATGTCTTCAAAACTCACCTTGTTCGTGTGCTGCCGCACTATAACATCTGTGAAAAAAGCAGTGGAAAGTCGAGCAAAGAGCAACATTGAAGCCTGTAAATCCAGATAGACATTCAAAACAAGCATCTCAGTGTTCTGTGTGGCACTTTCCAGGTGTTTGGTAGTAACTGCTGACATGGTCCCAGTGGTTGTAAAGTCAGATGTGATTAAGGTGGCTGTCCACTGGCTTTAGTGCCAAAGTTTTGCGGTCACTGCAGCAACTGGGTGCCACATTGTACCACTAGGTTCTACAGGAAAACAACTTTTTGTTGACTTTATGCACATTATTATCCTTTTTGCTCTAACAGAATTCCCTAGTTGTCATTTTAAAAACTGATGGTAGGTACCTGGTTACATAATGCATTGGGGTCTGTCCTTGTGGCCAGATGAATTAAATCCAAATACAACATGCATCTGGTGTGACTCTCCAGATGCATTTAAAATGGACAGTTTCCTCCCACTGAACTTTCATGCATTTTATGTAACAATTCTCGGGATTTTCTGACATTTTATATACCCAACAACTGATTAATTGATTGAGAAAATAATCTTTAGATTGATTGCTGATGAAAATAATCCTCAGATTGATTGCTGATAAAAATAATTTAAGCACCCAAGGCGTACAGCATAACAGTTGTTAACATGGACCAGTATGTTTGTAAATTTAATGGAAAAATGTAATATATTTAAATTTCATGGTCTGTTCTTCACTTTTTTGCTTCCCAGGAAGTTAAAAGGTTACACGAGTTCCCATTTCTTTTTTTTTTGCCTGCTGCCGTGACATAACCTTGTCAAAGTTTAATCTTGCATCTTATAAGCAGCACTGTGGCCCATGGATTAAAGACTGCCTTGTTGCAGCCTCGATCCAATCTGGCTACCATGCAACTTGCTCATTTTAGGTTTCGTGCCAGCACTGCTGTAGTTTTAGCTTCTTTTACTTTCTTGTTAAAATACAGGAAATCTGGGGAATGTATTTTTTTCCTGTACTCACTGTCATGCCCAAGAGTTAAGGATTCAGCAGATTATTTCAGCAGTCTGTTTTTGCTTCATTTTGCAGTCTGCTGGGAAGCCTCTGGATTTTTGTCTCTAGCTGTTGTCACCACTTGCTTTGGGAACCCACAGTTATGTGTGTCGTGTATGTGATTGATGCTACGATGTGCGTCACTTTTGTTTTAAACCTAGGTTGTAGGAAGTTTGTTAACTAAAACTCTATTGGTCAAAAATGTTTTTTTTTTCACACCCCAAACCACATGAATGCACACACTCTCACTTACCCACACCCTCCCTCTTTCATAACACACACACCTTCACCCTACCACACACCCACATTTAAACACCCAGGAAGATTTAATTAAACTTTTGTCACCATAATAAATATGTACACTCGCAGAGTGTCTCCCTCTCTAGCTCAAGTGCACACACACACGGCAGCACTTGTGTGTCAATAAGCACGACAACACACAAGACAAAGGGCTTAATGACGTTGGCACTTTTACAGGATATAGGCGGTATTACAACATAATTTCCCTTCCAACAATTCAATACACGTGACCTTATCGACCAGATGAAGCCAGTTGTGAGAAACAAGGCTCTGCAGTCATTCCAGTTTGGCCTAAATCCACCATTTTGACAGACCAAGCCTGATAAATTTCAGTTACAATGTTCAGACAAATTTATCACACTGATGACATTAATATGTCAATAAGTGTTTTCTGTTAAATACATTTTTTTTGATTAATCTGGTACAATAGTTAATTTTTTGGCCCACACACACGGTGGAAGAAATGTTAACATGTCCTCAAATGTTTTGTTTTAAAAAGAAACCAGAAAACATTCACATTTGAAATCTGAAATCAGTCATTGTTTATTAAGGTGAAACCTATTGTATGATTCTATATGCTACAGTGTATAAATTAAGTAGTGGATAATCTGAAAATTAGAGTTTACCCTAAGACCTAATAAAATTGTGGTCTCACAGTGACTTGGTAGTTCTTGCACTGATTTACATTTGCTTTGTTCTTAAGTGTCAGATGATTGAAAACCAATCTTGGCCTCTGTTCAAATCTGATCATGTGTGCAATGCTGAGAGTGAGAATGGCTTAAAAGCTGAGACTGTTGAAGCTGATATAGGGCTTGTCTTGTTTGCTGCTTCAAAGGTAAGCCATAAATTCTATAAGCGATAAGAATGTCTCCATTTGATCAGGTCAGCATCATTAGTCCTCCACATAGTCCAGCCTGTCAGTCCTTTGTGTATGACCTGTAAACCTCAAACTCAGCCTATGTCATAACTTCTTTAAAGCTGATTTTGCTCAGTAGGAGGTTGATATTCTGAAAAGGTTTGCACATAATTAGATGACTTGGTGACTTGGCTTAATACAACTAATTTTAATAATACTGTCACATGTTGTCTTGCACATTGAGTTTATTAAGTTCCTGTCCTTTTCCATTCTGTAGACATGTGAGCCATTTGCTCTCCCTGTTGGCTGTTTGAAACCCTGTGGCCCGCGTCGGTGACGAATGAGTCGTTTCTTTGTTTTATTGAAAAGTGAAAGTCAGTCAGTCCGTCAGACACTCACTAATCCCACCCACTCCCTCCATGC
Source organism: Brachirus orientalis (assembly GCA_016785285.1). NCBI lineage: Eukaryota > Metazoa > Chordata > Actinopteri > Pleuronectiformes > Soleidae > Brachirus > Brachirus orientalis. The sequence continues at coordinate 2,506,791 of JAFBJR010000144.1, read as the reverse complement.
ACTCTGTATTAGGGGGTCTGGACCCCCCACATGCCATGAAAATGGGTGATGTCTGTCTTGCATTAACACACAGAGAGAGAGCGAGAGAGAGAATGAGACACACGCTTTTAATTTTCTGCAGCTAGCAAGCATGGGTTGCTCATTTGGGCTGCCATCTCCCTGCGGTGACGCCGTCATGCCTCCGTCTTTAATGTTTTTACACAGGGAGCGAGCCACTCAGTCTAGAGACTGAAGGATCCAGCTTTAATGCAATAGACTGAGGAATTAAGACTGCGGTGGCTCTGCCAATGAGGAAAGGCTGACTAACGCACCCAGACATCACACATGTAGAAAGTCCCTCGCTGGCTGTTCTATGTTTGAAGAATTTCGTGGACACGCTCACCCAAACTGAATTACTGTCACTGTGATTGTACATGAATGAGTGAGGAGTAGTACAACAAAAATATTATGAGCTATTGCTGAAGACTGGCAGCTCAGAATCAAGATTTCAGCCTGTAATAACACACATTTATTAGACCTGCACGGTTGGTTAATCACCACTTATTTTAATAATTGATTAATTGTTTCTTTACTCTGAATAAAACAAAGAAACTATTATAACTGAATAATTTTGTTTTCTGGACTAAATACCACTTTTGAGAACATAATTTCAAGGTTTGGAAAACACCAGTCAACATTTTACATAATTTTTTGAGTTTTTATGGACCAAACGGGTAATTGATTAATCAAGAAAATAATCAGCAGATGAATCTATAATGAAGGTATCCGTTAGTTGCAGCCCTAATATTTATGCACCATGTGACTAGAGTCCTCAGAGCAAGCCATGAACAAATGGTGTACACCATTGAGCAGGGATGTGGGCCAAAAATTATCAAGCAAGCCATGGAAAAAGTGGCAGAAAATATTTAGCCAAAATCCACAGTTCCACTACAGTCAAAAGGCTTCCACTAATATGTGGGGTGGCACTTTGATGGTGAAGCTGATGGACACTGGGTGGGCTCTAACATTGCATTTATTCAACAATCACTAGCTTTTAAGTGACTTATTTTAAGTGACTTGTTTTAAGTGAAGTATCTCCCACACGCAGTGAGGGAACAGTTCAAGGATTAGACTTTGCCGTAGCACTTTGAGTGACCATTATTTTGACTGTCGCAAGAGCGTATCACCCACCAAAGAACTAACAGTTATTCTTCATGATGCTGGAACTAATTTTTATTTTCATTATCACTTAATCTGCAGATAGCTTTTTCTGTTATTCGGTAGACAGTTTTGTCTGTAAAATGAAAAATGCCCTGGAAAATTTCCCAGGACTTGACGTCATGTCTTTAACAGCCCAAAATCCAAACACAATCGTTTTATTTTCATTTGTGACAAAGCAAAGCCAAAAAAACTTATCACATGAAAACCAGAGAAAAGAAAGGTTTGTATTTTTTTTTATCTGTTTCAAAAGGACACTTGTTATCTGAAATCATTCATTTTCTGTTGATTGACTGAGCATTGCAACTCTAGTTCTTTAAGCGTTAGTTCTTGTAAATTCTGCACAGAGTGAACCAACATACTGACTTTTTTCTTGTTAACGTTGGTTGTTTTTTTTGTTTTTGTTTTTTCTTTCAACACCCTGTGGCTGTAAATACTGTGGTTATGCTGCCCCTGGTGTTTTATGATTCTAAAAGCTTTTAGATTTTTTTTTTTTTCACTGTTTGTCATTATCAGCCACATCACTGAACTTAAACCTCTAGCATTGTCAAACTGGTTGTCCTATGAGTCGTAATCAGGAGTGGAGCCTCTTTGTCTGCATGGAAAGATGCTGAGAAGGAAAGCAAAGTTATGGGAAAGGAGAGGAGGTGGGGGTTAAAAAGAGGAGATGAAATTTGATTGGCAAGGAATACAGGAATGAGTCATTCTTCCAGCTTCCTGCAGTTGGAGCCGTGCTCCTATTCTGGGCTGCGGTGACACGTGCATGTGTGTATATATGTAGCTGTGTGCGTGTGCCCATGCACACCACTGTTCACATGGCGCGGTCCAACAGCTGAAGTCACCAGATTTTCATTGTCTGTCTATCTGTCTACATTTTTGTTCTGGTTGTGAAGACACATGGATGTGGCTTATTTTTATTTCGGGTTAAATTTAGGAAGGTATTATGTCGACGAGTGTCCTGATGAGAAAAGAAAGATGGGTGTCTGGGTGCGTCACTGTGTGTGTGTGCATGTGTGTGCATGTGTGTTGGGGGGAAAATGAAAGTAGTCTTGTCTGGAGGCCAAACCACAACACAGAAGCCAGATCTAAACGCAGATATTTATCATCTTTCTCCTGCTCTCAACACTACCACTCAGCAGTTCCACAGTGGTCTGTCAAATTTGTTTATTTTTGATTATTGTCCATTGCATGGCAGCCATTTTGACAGGTCATAATAGGAAAATTGCAGGTGTAAATAATCACATTAATGATGGCCAAGTTCTATTAAACTTCCTCAGTTTCTGGTTGGCTCTCTGTCACACTATCCTGACTTACATGAACCAGACAGAGCCATTGTTAATGTGATCAGTAACATCTGTGCTTTTCCAGTAAAAATGTGTTAAAATGGCTGCTGGAAAACAGTCTGGATTCATCAGTGGTTCAGTAGCACAGGGCACATAATTGTAATCCTATTAATATAATATGGGCTGTTATGTAGGAGGTTAAAGGGATAGTTCAGGTATTTTGAAGTGTGGTTGTATGAGGTACTGACACATAATCAGTCCTTACTTTACCACATGCAGCATTGTACAGCCTTTTCTGACTGGAGCCATTTAAATTCAATCCATAAACACCCATTTGAATTTAAATTATTCAGCCTAGAAGTGTATCCTTGTAGTGCAACTTAACTTTGGGTCCATTTTAAATGCTGGTCTGCCAGAAAAATAAGATAGTGATCTTGAAGAAATAACGTGTCATGTAAAGATTGTTTAAACTTATTACATCATACGACTACACTTCACATCGCTTGAACTGTCTCTAATATATTTATTTATTTATTTGATTTTTGTCCATGGTTGTTTCTCTCTTATCCAGACACGTCAGTTCAGGAGAAATGGTTGTTTCTCTTCCACGTCCTCCAGTTAAAGGGTGGACTCATTGTTCCTTCTTCCAGCTGACTTCCCACTTTGATGCTATTAATTAGCACAGAGAATGTCCAACTGTGGAGCTGGTCAGTTTGTTGGGCTCAACACTGCTTGACTTCACTCTGCAGGGTGTTAGCCTGCCTTATTTACTGCAGACAGTGTGTCCATATCATGCACAAGTAGCATGTGTGCCTGCACAATAGATAACCCAAATCTGTTCTGCCTCACTGCAGCTCTGCTTGGAGACATATCTCTCCCTCAGTTCTTCAGTTCCGTCAGTCTCTTACTCTATATTTCACTCTTATTCACACAAAAACACTATTAGGCACACGCACATTCACAAAAATGTCTTTTAAACTAATTGCAGCCCAACTATAAGGAAGTCAGCTTGAGAATAGAGCGATGCAGTCAGGTAGCCAGGAGCTCGTTATAGCTGAAGGGTTTACAGGTTTGTCATTTTCTGGAAGGAAAGCGTGCTCGGACGGGTTTCAGAGCACGGGTACATTCATGCGTCTTCTTTGTCTCTGGGAATATACTGAAGGTCTGAAGATAAGCCTTCAACCTTGGCTGCAGATTAAGAGATAAACATTTGCTCTCAGTTGATGATGTGATTGTTTAGGATTTTGTTTCTCATTACCACAGTCGTGATAATCTCTTCTTAAGAGGATGGCCTTCTTTCCTCCTCTCATTCTTTTACCTTCCTGTTAAAGCACCTCAATTATATTAATGTCTCCTTGAAAGGTGTGTCCATTGAATGCTCTGGGCAAATTGCCACAGCAACGTGATTTTTGATGCACATAAAACGGCTGTGTTACCCAGAAGGCTTGCTGAACTCAACAGGAACGTTAACCTCCTATCTTGCAGTAATAACTGGCTGTTAAACACACACTCATGTACTCACAGAGCCACAGAGAGAGAGACACACACACACGCTCCAAGCTGGGGTTGGCTTAATCACAGCCTTGGCTGCCTCCAAGGTGCTGCGGCGTTCTCCAGGACACAACAGGTTTCTGTCTGGCGAGGTTCAGTCGGTCGCTGTGTCATGTATTAGTGCAGCTTTACTGTCTCATTTGTAGCACAGATAGTTTTTTTTTTTTTTTAAAGTTTTTACTTTACTGTGTCTTACTTGATTACGTGCTATTGCTGTCATTTGCACTCTTTAAACTGCTCATACAAAACGGTGAGACTGTTTGGTGTCTACGATATTCATTATTCACAGCAGACACTATTGGGAATATGTATTTCTGAGCATAGAGAAAAAAAATCTCATCCCCAGGAGAACCAGCTTTATGATTCAAGCCATGCCAACCCCTTTTATTAATGGTTACATAAAAAGCTGTATTTCTGCCAACAAACACTGCCTAATCCATCTTCTGCACTAATTTCAGTCATTAATAACTTTTTCTTCTGGACTACAGATTTTAAGCAAATCAAAGACTGGTTTACAGGCGGGCAACTATGTAATATCATCAAATATTTTTATATTATGTGTTTTTCAAACAAATTTGAATATTTTGAGGTTCCTTTGCTCCATATGTCAAAAAAAAAATAAACCGACTAATTTTTGGTTTGTGGACAAAATAAGATATTTGAGAACATCATCATTTTGAAGTTTGGGAAACAGTTTTTAGCCTTTTCTGGACCACTGACTAATTGAATAATTGACAGATGAGTCAATTATGGAAACAAGGAAATAGTTGAAGTTCTACTCGAGATATTGACTTAATCAAGTGCAGATGTTATCAGGGTAGCTACTGCTTTAAAAAAAACACCATCAGTTTGTGTTGTGTTTATCTTCTGTTGGTATTGAAGTGACTTTCTCTTCTGTTTTCTAACACATGTCCCACTTCCTTCTTTGAAATCACTCACTTTACACTCATTTCCCCTGTTCCCTGTCGCTCTCTGTGTCCGTCAAGCTTTCTCTTTCCTTTTTCGCCTCTGCTTCTCTACCAAGGTATTTTCTTTTTATCTTGGTTGATCATGGAAACGCATAATTTGATCTACATACAGACTTAATATCCTCACCACAGTTGAAGAATATTTTAGTTATTTTTAGAAACTAACTTCTGTCTTTGTATGTCTGCCTTTATTTCTCCTCCCTTCCTTCCTGACTCTGACCCTGCTTCTCCTCTTTCCTTTCTCAGTCCATCTTTGTCCATCTCTGTATAAGCCTTACGTAATGGAAGGATCATGTGACAACAGAGAGGTGAAGGTTTCTGCCATGCACCTGCGGACAGCTATCCCACTCACTCTTTGATCTCTGCTGGACTGCGTTTCTTTTTCTCCTCCTGCCCTTTCTCTTCCACTTCTCTTCCTCCTCCTCCTTCTCCACTGTACTGTTCCACCTGATTTACTCCTCCTTTACTCGTCTGACTCCTCCCTGAATTTAAGCTCCTGGCTCCTTGAATCTTAACTCCATCTTTTAAGGGTAATTATGAGATCACCTCAATGAGGAGCAGAGGGATTTTAAATAGCAGTTTGAGGCCCAGGGCTCCTCGGTAAAGCTGTGTCAGATTGTCTGTTGTCATCCCCTCATTGTAGATGGATAATTTATACAGCGTGGCATAGATGGAAATTGTCAAAGTGGTCTGAGTGAACATCAAAAGACAATAAAATTTAATCTAGCTTGATGATGGTTATTTCAATCTTCCCTTTTCTCTCTTTCATTTCCTGCATTGGCTAAGCCAGTGCATTCACTAAATAACTCCACTTCCTGCATCCATCACTTCAGTTTTAAAGCCTGTGTTTTAATTAATATGTTCAAATGAACTGGAAAATCAATATACGACTTTTTTTTTTGGACATAGTGACAGCCCTAGTGTCTTCTGATACCCATATGAGTTTGATATGGTTGTTTTTACATTCTAAATTTAAATTTCTTTTAAAATTGTAAAGTTTTATATAAGAAATATTTTTCTTTCATAAAGAAGAAATAAGTTCTGCTTGTTTTGCTTGCAATATCTGATCCAGTGATTTGACCAGAAACCGTCCTGGATTTATTCATTTGTTTTTTATTTGTGTTTTCTCCAGAGTTTAACTTTATGCACATGCCAGCATTGTTTACGCCCAACGGAGATTCTTCGTTTCCTGCACTGTACCCATTTATTTCCTGCCTTTCTGTGTTGTCCTGATCCTTTTCCTGATAAAACCCCATCCAGATTTCAGTAGCCAGCCAGGCCCCGGTCATTTAGCACGGCCTCTTACCTCTGTGTGTTGATGTCCGTGGCCTTGAATCATTACCCTACAGACAGACATGGGTCGACCTTTCCAGTGGCTAAATATAGACCCACCAAAGAATAGGAGGAAGGGAGGGAAAAATAAACTGGGGGATAGATGGATAGATGGAACAACATGTTAAAGAAACTTGTTGGTGGTGAGCAAAAAACGTACAAGAGGTGGTCACTTGTTTAGTCTAAGTGGCTGGATACCTTTTGGACAATACCCCAATGATTTCTATCGGTTATTATGAGCACTATTCCAACAGTGGTGACGTCAGAGTCCCTAAGAAAAGCAGAGCCGCAATTGAAAAACCGCTCAGGCACTGATTGCTGCGCTGATCCTGTGTTTTTCTTGGAAAGACGAACGCAGGTGGCTTGAGACTTAAGACCAATAGTAAATTTTTTGTGCTCTGTACATGGCTATATATAGAATTCAGTGAGGCCTAAAATGGTGTGTTTCACCTCAGCTTAACAATCAGAAATTCTCCCTGTCTGGAGCAGAGAGTATTAAAGCCTTTGGGTTCATTTGTCCTTTGGGTTCAATTGTTCTCTTTTCTGTGCCAATGTAAGGTTATGTATTGGAAGTTTTCATCCACGGCAAATATATAATACTGAAATTTGTCTTGAAAAATATTGTCTTAAAACAATGACATTTAGATATTTTTCCCCAGAACTGTTCACTCTTGATGATTACACTGTAATTTGTGTAGGACAACAACATTTTGAGCACTTCTTTCTTGAGTTGTCCTTCCCATCTGCTGTCATTTGTCCACGTCACCCACTGCCTGTTAATCTGTTTTTACTGACGATACAGAAATTGCCAGCTGTAACAGATGCACATCTAAGTGTACGCTCATTTGTGCATCTGTCAGAATGCCACAGGCTCAGCTGTGCTCTCTGACTCACTGTTTTCCCTCTCCTGCCATCAAGGTGCTGTTTCTCATTCATTTTTTAGAGGAAAGATGCTGGATGTAAATGAACGAGCAAAATGAAGTTGATTGTACTGTTGTTCATGGCTCTGGAAGTACAAATTATTAGTTTTTCTATTGTTAGCACAGCATGACAGCGAGGGCCGGCGTTGTAGTGGAAGGTCTCTGCTGGTCAGACCGATCACACTCTGGCTTTGCAGGTCCCTGGATCTGCACCTCAACTCTAAACTCTTTTGCCAAGTTTCTGTAATTGAATCATATTTTGTCTTGTTTGTCGTGACTCGTTCGTTTATTTTTAGAGCTCAAAGCTTTTGTTGCTAGGAGACCGTGTGTCATAGGAGAGGCTGAGCGAGGGAGGGACAGAGTGAGATGGAAAAGAAGGCAAGAAAGAGAGATGGCAGCGGCGTTGTGCGGGTAGAAAGGCGGAATCTGTGAAAGCTCAACGACAAATGAACAAGATATGAGTCAGCAGGGACATCAGCAACACACACATGCAGTGGGCATGGTTGCTATTCCTGTGTCCTTTGGTCTGTGTGTTCTGTGTGCCCACGCATGAACCCACTTACCTCTCCCCACTAACCTGCAGTGCATCTGTGTACTTAGTGTGTGAGAGCAATATTAGTTCGCCCACTTTATTTTAATGCTCTCTGTGGAAGTGTACCGTACATGCTCGTGAGTGTTTTTCTGCAGTAATCACCAGTGAACCTCATCACACAGCGAGCAGTGTTGTGTCTGTGTCACAACCTGTCCCCAATGACAAGAGCCTTATTGTCATGTGTGTGAATCATATGCTTGTACCCCCATTAGTAATCTGCCTTCAAATGGCTATTACCAACTATCACAGCCAGCCAGTCTCTTTTGGCTCAGTGTCCAAGCACCACGGGAGACCAACTCGCAGCATGTGGTTCATTAGTCATCATAAGAGGGTCTGTTTTTCTGATTCTCCTTAAGACGCCTTTTGTTAGATTTTTTTTTTTTTTATTTGCCGCCTCCAGAAACAAAGCCACCATATTTGCAGATTTGGAGAGTGGGTGTCGCACATCATCACCTTCTTATATTTCAAGTTTTCCATGTCAAGTAAACAACCGTGCATGCTCATTCGCCAGCTAAAATCAGTGTTATCGAAATGCATCCAAAACACAAATTTTTTCCTTGAAATAAGAGGCTATCTCTGTGTAATCAATAAATGTGTTAAGTAGAGCTGCTACGAATGATTATTTTCATAAATTATTATAAATAATTATTGTTCGATTGAGTTTTTTGTTTGGTTTTTGAAAAATGTTGATTGGTGTTTACCAGACCTGGAAATGATGATGTTCTTGAATGTCTTGTTTTGTCCACTAACCAAAATTATTCAGTTTTAATGATTTCTTTGATATATGGAGCAAAGAAAATATTCCAGTAACCAGAAACCAGAAATTATTCAAATATAAGAAACTTAAAAATTGGAAAGGTTATTAGAAAAAAACTCAAACTGAATAATAGATTTTTATAATAGTTTACAGTTAGTTTAGTAATCAATTAATAATCAAAATATCGTTGAAGGCCTAATATGAATATAAGGAGGAAGGGAATAAATGAAAATAAAGGTGAATAAAGAAGACTGTAATTTCCCTGAACCCTTGTAAAAGATGTGTATGTTTGAGAACATAAAGTTATAGCCTGAAGCTCAGAAATCAACCAAGGGCAAAGCAGACTGCACTTACTCAAACTCTGTCTAATTTATGTCATCACGTGACACAGGCAACATGCCTGCATTTTGCTCATAGCTAGTGGCAACATGTGGTGGCAATATGGGCATTTTTCACATGCTAAAGTAAAATTGAGAAAAGTCCTCTCATTGCTGTAACTTGAGTGTGCATTTGACCATTTGTTTTAGGTTTGTAGACCTAAAACAAATGGTGCATTTATGGTTCATAGTTAACAATTTCTCAATAGTATTGCTTGGATTTTCTCTTTTAATCCATTATTTGCCACAGCCGTTGCTGCTGCTTCTGCGACTGCTGTGTATTAGTGACTTTTGCAGATGCAACTGCACACCTGATGATGGACTTTGGTTTCACTGTGTTCACTTTGGTGAGTTTTTCCATGACTCACTTTGACTCCATTTACACCTGCTATTAAAGTCTCATCTGTATCTGGTTAACAGCAAAAAAAAAAAAAAAAGCACAAGCAGATGTCTGGCCAAGTTGTAAATGCATGCATCTTTTCTGATCCAACATATCAGTGTATTGTCACTGATGTTTGCAAAGTCTGCTGATTCTAAAGGCTTTTTATGGAGGAGCCACCTATGTGGACAAGTGTGTCTTGCTCTCACTGGAGTTTGTTGTCCATTCACAATTCAAATCTGTCTCAGCATAAAGCATTAAGAGAGTTGCAAGTGTCCACAGCAATGTGTTCTTCCACCAAAAATGACGTTAAAAACTGTATTAAAAGGTAACTGTCAGGTCCACGGTGTGATTTCAAAGAGACACTTGCCATTTTTGTTAAACTCTCAAAAATAAGTCTAAAGCGAAGTTCACATGACACGTTTTTCAGCCAGATTGTGACTGAAGATTTCTGTGGTTTTGGTACCTTGATTAGTAATATTGTGGTACACCTATTAAACAGTTCTGGGCCCATGCCTTGAAGTTGCTGACAAGTATTTCAACTCGTAGCACTTCATAGGCTCATGATTGGCAGCTGCAAAGTGTGAAATATTTGACCCACCCAATTACATTTTCAGCGTGCTAGAAAAGTGATTAGCATCTGCGACAACTTCAGTTAACACAACCAATCAGAGAATACCACCGTGGTTTATCAGAGAGAATAGGAAGACTGAGGTGAAGTTCTGTGGTCGACATGGAAACCTGAAAACCGAGCTAAACCAACGATTACGTGTGTTTTTTTTTTTGTGTGTTTTTTTTGCCACCATGTACTTTCGTGACAAGATGTATTACTTTGGGTTGCTCCTCATTTTTTTGTGTGTGAACTCATTATTGTCGAGACTCCAGATCACAAGACGGCATGTGGTGGTAGACTGTCGTACAGTGTGTACTTGGCCTAATCCACGTAAGCACATGGTGTCTGCACATACTCTGTAAATGGAAATCATAATTGCTTTTAATCACCATCTGGGCAACATATCCAGATACAGTTGACTTTAGTTGCCAGGTGCGTCGTCTGTTTTTCCCCCCAACAAACACTTTTACAACTCTTTTGTTTTTTTTTATGTCATCTTATCTGCTTTTCATCTGCTCTGATGTTCTTTTATGTGGTTGTTCTGTGGTGTTACCGATCTGCCCCTGAGCACATTCCTATCAGAATTCCTCTCACATTAAGTCTCACGAAATGGCTTTCATATTCTGCTTTACTATCTCATGCAGTGTCATTGGACTTGGGTCAACGGGCCACATCACCTCATAGCTTCATAGTAGGTCAACCTTGAGGATGAAATCGTAAACACTTCACTGTCACTCTACATGTAGACGTAATGGGCTTTGTGGAGTGTGGGAAAATGATTGTAACCTTGGTGTTTAGGATACTGTGTTTTTCTTTACACTTTGATAAACACACACACACACACAAAAATTCAGCATTGTTATACTGTGCCCATATGTTTCCCATCCTCAGCTTTCTCAGCCTGATTGCCAAGGCACATCTGGTCCTAATGTGTGTGCGTGAGTGTGCATGTGCATGTACGCAGCTCAGCCTTGTGTGGAAGTGGTGTTGAGTCTTTTACTGCCACCCACTTCTTTACAACACAAAGCCTATACTTTAAACTGTTGGATAATAGTCTGTGTGTGTGTGTGTGTGTGCGTGTTCTGATAGTAGTTATAAAACCATAGCTTATATTTTGTCTGCTCATATCTCAAGGTCTGTTAATCTGTTAAAACAGTGCTGATTTTCCAGCTTTGATGCTGATACCAAAGTTTAGTTTGATAAGAATGAACACGGTGAGACCAGGTTTTGGCCGAAATCGACATAAGAATGTCTCTAAATGCGATCGCCTCTCTCCTGAAACCATGAGATCCACTTTTCAGTAAAGCTATTAACCTAAATCTGATTTTAATTTTAATGTTCATGTTTATATATACGTTTTATCCTATATTCTGTAGCATTAAAAGGTCTTGCTTCTATGCTGCCTCTTCTCGCTTTCTTTTACACATTTCCATTGCATGTTATTTGCATTTTTTTTCTCTCCTTCTTTTACAGGTGCTTGAAATACTTGAAAATGCTTGGATATTAATGTGTTGTTTTCAAGGTTTGAAAACCACTTGAATTTTGGATTAAGTGCCTGAAGATGCTTGAAATGTTTAACTGAATTCTTTCATAATAGGTAGCTATATGACTCGTTAGTTTGCTTATGAGAAGGGGAAATAAAAAGAAGATGTAAAACGAAAACTTCTTGCTCTGTAAGTCTACATGCAGACAGGTGACATATTTTGAAACTTAAGTGTTTTCCTTTTAATTATGAGTCTTTCTGCTGTTATGAAACACCATTTGGTTGCTCATAGTAAATCGTGGTCTCTTTCAATGTGAAATTTAAAAGTGAAATCATTATTTTGACTGAATTGCGCTGTAGTCTTCTAAAAAGGTAACTAAAAGGGCTTTAAAAAAATAAAAGACCCTAGAATAAGAGTATAAAGCCAGATTTACATAGATACAGAAAAGCAACTTTCAAATTCTTAGTCTTATTAAATCCCACCCGATTTTGAATTTGCATCCACCTGAACACCACTCCCTTCTCATCATCTAGGGTTTGTCTTCCCAGACTGGGCCTACAAGCCCGAGTCGAGCCCGGGCTCCAGGCAGATCCAGCTTTGGCATTTCATCCTGGAGCTGCTGAGGAAAGAGGAGTACCACGACGTCATTGCCTGGCAGGGAGACTACGGCGAGTTCGTCATCAAGGACCCGGATGAGGTGGCGCGCTTGTGGGGAGCCAGGAAGTGTAAACCGCAGATGAACTATGACAAGCTCAGCCGAGCACTAAGGTGAGGGGAAGTGGGTGAAAAGGGCTAAAAGATACGAGAGATGCCAGCTTCACAGTAGAGTGAGTGACGTAAAGTTCTGTTGAATGTGGAAGGGAACAGAAACTGAAAATTCTTTCAGACATTTTCCTGAAATTGTCCAGAGGGACTTATATTAGAGAACACAAATATCTGAAAATGTCTCTCTGGACTTTCTTGAACGTCACATGTTTTTTTTCTAGTTAATTTTGTGGAACTTGAGTTTACATCAGAACACAACGGAAAAATCTCCCAAGAATTGAAAACAAGCGAGTGAATATCCTGTCTCTTGTTAACGACATTTCATATGTAGTACATACATATCTATGAGAGCATATGTCTATAAAATATTATTTCTTATTATGCATTTTTACTTATTTGATCTATTAGTTGTGTTTGTGTGTATTGGAAAGGTTAAAGGATTTGAAACAAAAGTGCTGCATTTGACCTTCAGAGACTGAACCGTGTCCAGTTAAAACTGCCTGATTTTATTTTTTTGAAAGTGTACATCACCACATTAGGATGTAACAAAGGTAATTTACAAGAAAAATTTTAATAAATAAAGATCAAAACAGGACCAGAAAAAATATAGTTAATGTAAACCACATGTCTATAATAGAGCTTGTTGGATAACACACTACTATATGAACATAATTGACAAAAACTCCTTGTCATTTCCTCAATCCCAAAGCTGTTTTCTCTGCTTTGTAAGGTTGGTCATGACTGACATTAATATTTGGCTTTGTATTAAGATCATATGTTTGCAACAGGTGTCGATATCAGGTGTCTCCTGATACCATTAAAGATACCAGACAACCAAATCGGTGTCAAGTTTCAGGAACTAGAATCCTGTTTGTTTTTGAACTCCAGATGAACTGTTGTAAAGGAAAATAGATCCAGTTTATTTAGCGGTAACAAGCTGGCCATTGCAGTCGCCACAGCGTAATGGAAGGATAACGGTGTAGCAATATATTCTTCTCAAATCTCTAATAAACCTCTATGTTTATGTGGTTAAAATGGTTTTAACATGGGTGCCAAAGTATTGATGAAAGCTTGGTTAAAATCTTATTTATACGTTGAGGGATATGTGGTAAACATGCTGTAGATTCTGTTCACTTGCTTTTTAAGCCTTAATACCTTGCAGGTCACAGTAACATTGTCAAGAATCTAAACCTCACCTTTCCGTCATTATTGCTTGTTTTATACCCTCTTACCCTTTAACCTGCTCACAGGAACATTTCACTTCTGATATAAAACAACAAAATATGTAATGGAGACAAGAAACTGCTGCTGTGTTGTTGATAGCTGCCACTGTGCCGCACGCTAAAACTCCAGGCTGACGGCGGATTTAGAAACACACACACCTTCTTCTCCTCTCTCCACGGAGCACATGTGGGATGCTGCAGTTTTATTTAGCTGCCAGTCTGTTCTCCCATCACCATGTACACAAACACACACAGGAACACAGATAGTCATCAGTGTCGCCTCCTGTGTTGTAGGCAGTGTGGGTTATAGTTTGCCATGGTGATGAGTAGTTACACTGCCTCATCAACACACACACACACACACAGTTAACACCTTGTTATGTCAGCCCTCCTCCAGCCCATCTGTGTCTTGTTTGTTGCTTCAACCTTTATTCGTCTGACTATATTTAAAGACACCCAGCGTTGCCTTGTACTAGAATATGTTTGATCACAATTTCACTGATGGTGTTTGAGTAATGTTTGATGCCGATGTTACGCATTATTGAGGCGATACCACCATTGTCTACCGCTTTATTTTCAACTCACCGCTGATGCTCCCCCCTCCCTTCCCTTCTCCTGACCATGTGCATTTGTTTTCAATGGAGCCAGCGAACACAAGCTGTGGAGCTATGTCCATGCCAGTCAGCATCCATTTTGCATGCTCCTGAATCCGAAATTCTTGACATTCGGGGGGGGGGGGCTGAGCCGAGGCTGCCTGATTCTGAGGACTCCGGGTCGACAGCCCTGATTTTGATGGTTTTCCACTAAAAGACAGTAGTGACAGAGTGAAGACAGCTCCCAGTGTTGCCGCTACAAGATATTTAATCATCACCAACTCTGAAGCTTTAAAATTAGCGTAAAAATACTCCATAGTTCTTTAATTTGCTAATTTACTTATTGGTCCAATGTTCTACATTTAGAGAAGTTTTTCCTATCAGCCTCTAAAATCTTTACATTTCAGAAGACTTGATCTGTATACAACTATTAATATCTTATATAAGCATGACAAAATTTATCCTGATTTGTTAAGATGTCACTGATATATACACATCTGTACCTGGTAAACATTTAAATTGTCACCAGTTCAGTTATCTGAATCAGACGTAGATGAAATTGCATCTGATGCCTGATCCTGCTTACGCGTACCACACATAGCAGGAGATGCAGTTATTAATAATTTCTGAAAAGGGTTTGGTGAAACAAATTGGGCACATTTGCTTTTAATTGGAGCCTGATCATATTGGAAATGTTGGTTGAATTTATTCTCCACAATAATTTGATGTGTCTTTGATGTCATTCGGGGTTATGTCATGATACTCAAAACATAACAAACATCTCACAAAAAGATAAAAAAATTAGACTTAAAAATAAAAAAAAAAAGTTAAACGCTGACACTTAATGGCCTGTAAGTAAGAAGCGGAGTAGCCCACAAAAGTTTAACAGCATATTAGCAGTCAGTGTGTTACTGAGGCACTTGCTTTCACTTTGGTCACAGCGAGTGTTGAACATCAAGCACCAGCTGGAGCCAAACTTTGTTGTGAAGCTCTTCTATTGTGGTTTGTAAAGCTTTTATTTGAACGAAGGGCTGTTAATTAAGTCTAAAGCCTTTAGAGGGAAGTTTTGTCTCTGTTGTGAAGTTTTTTTTTTTTTTGATTGATGCTTCTCGGCGCCTTTTAAGTGAGTGCGGTAGGCATTGGCACACGTGTGTGTGTTCATTCACGCTTTTAAAGTGCATGTATGTAGAAATGGGTATGGTTGCAAGTCTATGTCCTGTGTGGCTTATTTATATATATATATATATATATATATATATACACACACACACACTTCTTTGTAGCATGTTTGAGGGAAGTTCAAATTGTCCTCAAAGAGCAGGAAGACCACAAGCATGTTTGAGCCCCATGTGTGAGACTCCTGTGTCACATGTTCTCTCAGTACTGTACTCAGTGTGTGTTGTATTGGGACGAGACCCCATGATTCCGCTGAATGCATATTGCGGCGCATTGCATTTGTATTTGCATGGGTTCACTCACCCTCAAAACACCCTTCAGATGCATTTACAGCCCAGTGTGCTGTGCAGCGCAGCTGGGAAGGTGGAGCGATGACGTGGGTATCTGTCGCGGTAATTCAAAAACTAAACTGTAAATACAATAAACAGATGTTTCACCGACCAAACGGAGAACAAGAAGAGAACACTGGATTTGCAAGAGTGTCATTGATGTAACTAAGTGAAATATGATATGGTATCAACACGGGGGTTTTTATTGTAAAAAATTAACCAGAAGCTTTAATCATGTGTTGGTGTTGCTTTAAATTCTGCTGAATTGAAGCATTGTTGTCCATTGTCCGGCAAAAATAGAATTGTTGTCTATTCTCTTGTGTAAGCGACGGACTGCCGAAGCGACAACACAAACGTGGTCAGTGGAAGCTGACAACATTAACCAAAGTGGGTGCGTGTCATTTCCGATGCCGCAACAGAGACGCACTCAGTGGAATCGCGGGGTCAGTCTGCCTGTTAACACATGGTCAGTGATGATTTGTGGTTTTGCTGTGAAAATGGTGGTGAACCGTCACGACACTAAGAGCATTTCTGGTTCTATGCCACAGAGGACAAGGTAACGAACCGATCTCACCTGTTAACTTAGGCCACCATCTTGGAGGAGTGACAGAGGAGGCATCACAGACGGGCAGCACAACAAGTGATCATCCTCCATGTGATGATTTTCGGGAAAAGTGACAGCTGTTGTTTGTTTGTCTGTGTGTGTGTGTGTTTGTTCCTTTCACATGTATGTGCTTGGCCTTTTCCTCAACTCATCTGAAGTGCCATCCATCCATGGATGCAGCCGTCTGTTAACATGTCCCTTTATCTTTGTCTGCAAATCCAGGCCTGATGTTACCAACACCCACTCACACAAATATCTCTGGCAACCTCCAGGTGTGTTTGTGTGTGTGTGTGTGTGTGTGTGTGTGTTCCTCTGTCATTGTGTGCACAGAGTGTTTTGTGTAGTAACCTGTTCACCTAGCACTTGTAAATTTGCACCTTGTTTGACTTCAGATTCTGCCATTTGTCACCTCATGTTTATTAGAGAGGGAAATAATTTACAAGCAAGTTTAAAGCAGTTTTTCTTGATCTTGAATATCAAGATGGAAACGACTAGAGGACAGTTTTCAGACTATAAACATGTTAATTCATGTTCATTCTTTTAGAAATAACAGCTTATATATATATATATATATATATATATATATTACACTCTTGCTGTTTTTGAATAGTTTTTAGTTTACTTGATATTTTTCACCTTTGCTTGTTTTATGTGTGGGTAGAATTGAGTAATGATATTACCTAATATCAAATCACCTCTCTGTGATCTAATCTGTTTTTCATGTCCACAGTCGTCGG
This sequence comes from Brachirus orientalis, assembly GCA_016785285.1. Lineage (NCBI taxonomy): Eukaryota > Metazoa > Chordata > Actinopteri > Pleuronectiformes > Soleidae > Brachirus > Brachirus orientalis. The sequence goes on along the minus strand of JAFBJR010000144.1, from coordinate 2,489,911 downwards.
TTTTTCATTAGTCCTGCTGTATTGTTTGTTTGTGCCTGTTTTCCCGCATGCGCCTTTTGTGTGCTTGTGTATCTGGTCGCGTTGCATGTGCTGGTGTGGGTGTGCGTAGTAGTCGGCTCTGTCAGAAGAAGAAGAGGAGACACTTCACTCACTGAGTCATTTAGGGGCAGGATGATTATCCTGGTTCACACAATCCTGTTCCACTTTGTTCTCTATTGTACAAACCGTCTGTGACTAACATGCTGTTCATTCTGGACACAGCTTTGTCATTATGACTCGTATAATATGACTCATATTTTTATCCACGATTTTAAGCTGCTCTCAGTTGTCAAACTGATTTTAGGGAAATTATATTTTAATATTTACATCATTAACTACTGTTCGTAGTGGAAAATGCTGTTTTTTTTTTTTAACCCACACATTAATATATATTAATATTTTACCCATATTAGTGTTTATTTAGAATGTGGTAATATTTAAACTATTAATCTGAATGGAAAGAAGCTTAAAGGCAATACAGTAGATGTATGTTGGATGGTTAGTTAACCTCCTGTGTTATTTTTACATTCAGCATTAAAACAATAAGACACCATTATGTAAATAGGGCTCTGGGCTATATGGGGAAAATCTTATCACAATATGCTTTTTTCATATCGTTTGATATTGACATACGGTATATCACAATATAAATCAATCAAATTAGTATTTCTGTATATTTAATTTACAGTATATAATTCAGATATTTCACACTTCTCAAAATAATGAGTTACATAAACTGGTCTGTATTATAGCCTTACAATACAGTTCATGTATTTTTAACCTCTATCTATATATATATATATATATATATATATATAAATTTAGACTATTTTCACACATTATTCAATATAATAAATGTGATGAATATCAATGCAACCGCCTCTATGACCAGGAAAAGTCATCACAGGTACCTTGCCTCATGTCATAGTATAGATATAATATTGATATATTGTAGTGTTATGAAGTAGTTCTTATTGGCAGAAATTGAATATTGTAGGCTGCCATCTTGAGGTGTCTATAGCACGTATTAATGGACATTGTAGCCTTAATATATGTTTTGTGTTTTGAAACAGATGCTTACTATGTAAACAAAGAAGAACGTCATCCTTTTTTTGGTGTGTGAAAGCCTTTCGTAGTCCCCTCATGCTCTTGGGAAAGGGATGAGTGTGCAGACCAGTCTTCGGTTCTCTTACAGACTATAGTCTCACCATTAGATGTCAGTAATTCTTACACGCTGCACATTTAAGAAAATCAGCTTTATATGTACAAAGTCAACCACTGAGCTTCTGTCTGCCTCTTATTTGATCTGATTTCTGTTCGTGTGGTAAAATAACAATAAGACTTCACTTATTTTCCCAGAATGAAGCAGCCAGTCACAATTGAATGAGATACTGTGGGGTTTTTTTTTATTTGAGGAAATATGAATGTGTGGTTTGCTCCGGAGGCTATCGATGAGTCACAGAGAGCCATTTTATCATCTTTTAGATGAGCTGTCTACAGCTCGCTCTTCACTCCTCTGCATCCCGGTGTGCACTGACAGTGACTAATGCACTCTTACTAATGGAGCTGCCTGGGTCAGTCATCAGAATGGCTGCCTCACTAAGTCATCACAGTGAGAATTGAAAGGCTGAATCTGTGTACTTAGAGTGAGCAAGATATAATTCAGTGTTTTTCTGACTGGGGGACTGGGGGGGGGCAGCATACATCAGTGGTCAGAGTTGTCAAAAGGATGGACATAGTGGGCTGTTGACATGGAAAGTGACCCTACCATTAGAATTTAGTATATTAAGAGTTTATTAATCAATTAACCGGTAAACGCTCTTTCCTCTTTTGTGTGTGTAATTTCTCTGGACCTCACAACAGTGGGTGCACATCAGCTAAAACACACTAATGTTTTAGCTGGAGAAGAAGTCAAAGTACATGGAAACAAAAAATTAGTAAAAACTTTTTATTGAGGATTTAATAGTAGGGACATGCACAGTATTCTTGGCATGTTATTGGTATTGGCAGATATTGGCTTTAATGACACACAGTAGGCTGAATAAGCTGCAACCTCCTTGACTTCTATGCTAGCGCCCCTTACATCTGTTATTTATTAATGTCTATTTTATAAAATGAAGATAATTTATATCCGCACCTGCTGCGACATGAGTATGAAAAGTATGTTATTTTCACGGCAGAAGAGACTAAATTACCTCCGCACTTGGGTCGAAAGGAAACGCATATATTGGTATCTATTATCAGCCCAAGCCTTCCAGATATATCAGCTTATTGGATATTGGCAAAAAGTCAAATATTGTGCATCCCTATTTAATAGGATATTTGTTATTATTATGAGTTTTTATGTCATAATGAGTGACAATGACCTGTGTATGCTGATGATGCAATGATATTTGTTTTTATAAATGCAGTTATTTATCAGGGTAAAATACTGGACGATAACCTTCTTCTTTCTCTCTTCTAGATACTATTACAACAAGAGGATCCTCCATAAGACCAAAGGGAAGAGATTCACTTACAAATTCAACTTCAATAAATTAGTGCTGGTCAACTACCCTTTCATCGACATGGGCTCTGGTACGTAGACATCACTTCAAAGTTCCATTTAAATGCGTGGATTTCTGAAGCACCTATAGATTCTCAGCGTCTCTAGATGATTTCATTGTAATTTCCACAGAGTTGAGGCAGTACGTACCAAAAGAAGGCTTCTATTCTGAAAGTAAAAGTTAAAAGCACCACTTGTTACAAGTGCAGGAACTTAAAACTCGTCTCAACATCTCAAATCTTTCTTGCTTATTGAAAAGTCTTGGCAGCTTGTTCTTGTGAATGAAGAACAGAATCACACTTGACAGTGAGGACCTGCTCAAGGAGCGTTTGCTCAAGGACAGACTAAAAGTTGTTTTCCTTCAACTCTGTCCTTATCAATCTAAAGTCTTTGTATTTACAGCATATATTTCTAAATGTCTCCGTAGTTAAATGGCTGAGATCTGTACAAAGAAGTAAAAAGAAATTACCAATGAATGAGCCTTTCCTGCTTTGAGCATCACAGGGTTCAGTGGTGAGATGCTTTCTCACGTGGGCCATACACGAGTGAGCTGTGCTGTTCTTCAGATGAATAGCGCTCTCGACTATTTTTACCCCAACATTTTTACAGCAAAAGGACGTTGGGAATAATCATTCACCACAGTTTCATACCTCCTGAATATGACACAAAAGTAACACGTCCTGTACCCGTGAGATAGAATCATAGATTCACATAGAGTTCCCTGCCAGTCTGACTCGGCAGGGTCACGACTCCATGACACATACACATGCATATTATCACAGTGAATGAAAGCCAACCGGACGGAGAAGCACTGATGTTGGAAAGAATTTAACTCCTTAAAATCCTGCATTTAACCATTTTGGAGGAATTTTATATCCTTTTATCCATTTACACATCACTTTATGATTGACATGCACTGTAGCTATGATTGCTTAGTATACAGGACAACTGTTAGACAGTTGTATGGGAGACACTTTGCTGAGATAGTTAGTAGAGGCAGCCCAATTAATTGATTGGGTGGATTATTTGGACCCATATTTGCATAAAATTTTAAATAATCATCATCAGTTAATTATTTATCATCCAATTCTTACAAGTCACACATTTTTTGTTCTCAGAAACTTGCTAAATGTTGCTAAAACTGTAACTAATGATTATCTTTTGACTAATCAAGTGTTTGTTTGGTCCAGAAAATGTCAGAAAGAATATTGATCGCCTCGAGATGATAATCTTAGATGTCTTTAAGTCTTAAATTTATAATGATTTTTTTTGTCAAGTGGAGCAATGAAACCAGAAGATTGAAAAATTTGAAAGCTTGTAATCATTTTTATTAAAGGAAGCCTCTAAAACGAAAAAAATTGATCATTAAAATAGTTGACGATTAATTTAGTAACTGAGTTATAATCGATTAATCTTTGCTGCCCTAATTTCTTCTCATTCTGATGTCTGTTTCATGTATTTCATATTTGGTTTGTACATTATTTTTATTGAAAATACCGTATATAAACGCACTGCAGCACAGACATGAAATGTTGTCTGCAGAGACAAACCGTTAAGCCATGTTTCTGAGTGGAACGGTTGGGTTTTGGTGCAGTATGGTACTTTTTTTTGCACATCAGGAATAGTACCAAAATAACCAGCCCCCTACCATTTTTGGCACCCTTCCCTTGGGCCAGAGCAAAATGCTACGGTTTTGTCAGTCAGCTGATTGGGCAAGAGAAAAGGGTCACTCCTTTGCGGTCTTTTTTCATGCAAAGCTTCAAGTCCTGTTTAGACAAACAGCCCCAAAGTGAGCAGGAAAGAAAGACCTGCTTGAGGTCCTCCATTGTTGTCTGTTGTGACACGTTCATTGCCGTTGCACCAGTACGCCGTCGCGCTACGTATCTCGCTGATGTGGCCATCGAGCACAGCTCACACTCGCCTCCCAAGTAAGGGTAATGTTCTCAGTAAAAGCACAGGCCTGACCCAGGCCTTTACCATGACAGAAAGACAACATTAGGGTTTGTCAGTAACTGGTTAAATAAGCTTAAATATACAGTAAAAGCTAAAAAATACAGCCAAAAAATAAGCATCAGTGGTTGGTCATAGGAAAAAGCCATATCGGTCAACCTCTGCTTGCCAGCTATGTAGCCAGCTGCATGGAGCTAATCAGCTACAGTCTGTGTGTGTGTGTCTAAGTGTGCCACGTCCTATTTTACCCTTCCTCCTCCTCCTCTCCCATCTCTGAAGTTGTCTCTTGTTCTGGTCCCGGCCACCCAGTGTAAACATAGCCCATATGGAGCGTTGGATACGGGTGACACAAGTGCAGCACAAAACTTAAATTATAGCCTCTGTGTGATGTGGTCCACACACTGACATGTTGTGATATGATGGTTTCGTATGATGGTTTTACACACACCCACATGCCCACGTCAATCTGGATTGAAGCACATATGCTCACATATGCATACACTACGTAAACACACACGCTCGCTCTTTCTCTGTGGGACTGGAAAAAAACAGAGGAACCCAGCCCATGTTTGTGATGGCAGTAAGAGCAGATTTTCCAATATTTAATTCTGGCACGTGCTCAGATGCCAAGAATTTATTGCAGTGCCACAGTCTCCCTGGTCTGTGTGTGTGTACTTGTTTAATATCTTTGTGAGGTCCAAAAGAAACATAAAACCCTATCTTTGTGGGGACGTTTTGTTAACTTTTAAGAGCTTTTTCTAATTTCAGTTAGAGTGGGTTTAGATTAGGCACTCAGTTGTGATGGTTAAGGTTAGGGTAAGTGGCTAGACACTGCTTTGTGTCAGTGATGTGTCCTCACTAAGATATAAAAACGAGTTTGAGAGTAAGAGAGAAGGGTTTAAAAGAGCAAGGATCTTGTGGCTTTGTGTTAGCCTGTGTTTTCTCTGAGTGCCTGTGGGGTAAAATAGTTGGAGTTATGATAGATGTGACCTACTCTCATTAGTTACTTTTCTTTCTCTTTCTCTACAGAAGTCATTCCCAAACTGGGAATGTCGTAGCACATTTTAAATTCTGAAAAAATCTCTAGTGGCCCACTGAAAGACCATAGGATCAACAAACAAAGGCAAAGTTTTTATAGTATTTACTTACATTAACAGGCAGAAAGTAACCGGAGCTTTGATTCACATGAATGTTACAAATTACGAGGCAACATGTTTAAATTATCCATTTATGTTTTATTTATTAAAAGGTTAATTACAAAACTGCAAATGAAAATGCTTTTCCTATTTTTATGACCCTCTCACTGCCCACCACGTTTATTAGTTTGACCCAATTTAAAATAAAAATACTTTTCATGCTTTGAGTATGTAGCTTTTGCCACCAACGTTATACAAATGATGTTAATAAAATGTCTTTTGTGAAAACTGAATAGAATGTTGTGCTGCATAATTCACAGATAAAAATGATTTGATAGTGTGTTGTATTTATAATGCTTGCCACTCATTTTTGGTTAAACGTATCTTCAGTTTGTGTCTTTGGTCCTTATTAAAATTCATAATTATTTTTTAAAAATAATTTGGTTAATGTTTTCTGAAATTCATATATCTTTAAAGATATTTATGTTCTGATATTTTCTGTTTTCTTTCATGTAGAGGAGCAATTATCATTTAGAAAGTTGTGATTAATTGATGAATTTGTTGCAGCTCTGAAATTGAGAATGGTTGTTTTTAGGGATTGTAACAACCATGTTAATTTTGATATCCATAAATCTTTCGGTCTCTGTCGAACGTTTGCATTTCTGACTCTAACCTCTCTTCCTCGCAGGTCGAGGTGTCCCACAGAGCGCTCCCCCGGTGCCATCTGGAGGCTCCCACTTCCGTTTCCCCCCTTCCACGCCATCGGACGTCCTCTCATCCAGCGAGGAGCTTCGCAGCCCGGGCATGTTCAGCAGCGTGGCCCGTCGTATGGCTCGCGGCTCTGTCAGCGACTGCAGCGATGGAACCTCTACCAACTCAGAGCTGGAAGAGGCCGTGGGGGCAGATGAACGAGGTGTCGGGGCTGAGCGGGCTTTCAGAGGTCTGCTTCCTCCTCGCCTGCCTCACGATTCTCTCTTCAGGGTCTACGGTGGAGCTCCGAACCCTGCTGGGCTCCCCAGACCTGCACCCAGAGTCCACCCAGAGCCTCTGTCTCCATTCCCCGTCTCCCCCCTGCCTGGTCCTGGCAGTCTTCTGGCTCCAACTCTGTCACCCGCCCTCTCCATGACCCCCACCCCCCACCTTTCTTACACCCCCTCCCCCTCTCTGTCCTCACCAATGATGGGCTCCCACTTCTCCTTCAATCCGGAGGATATGAAGCACTACCTGCAGGCCCACACCCAGTCTGTCTACAACTACCACCTCAGCCCCCGAGCTTTCCTCCACTACCCCAACATCGTCATCCCTCAGCCCCATCGCCCCACCCTGGAGAAACCGCCCACTCACCACCTCCACGGACCTCCGCTGCCGCCGCTCTCTCACTCGCTCGGCCAGCACCCAGGAGGTGGAGAAGAGGCACAGCAGCACCCGTCTCCGTTCAAATTCAAGCTGCAGCCTCCTCCGCTGGGACGCAAACAGAGGGAATCAGGAAGCTCATTGGCTGCTTCTACTTCCTCATCCTCCTCCAGCCAGTCCTCATCATTTACTGGGTCTGGACAGATGACCAGTTCAGTCCTGACTGCGGGGCCTCCAAAGATCAAGGTGAGACTGACGACCCTTGCAGAATGTGGGGTTTCCACTGCAGAAATGTTTGATTTGAGGTGTCTCAGACTATGTCCTTTCCTTTTGAATTTTCATCTAAAAGGGGTGTTTTCAGATCAGGTGAATGTTTCAGCTCTGTATCAGAAGTAAAGTCACACATCACATACTGGAGTAAACAGGAAGCAGATTATTTTTCTGCAGTTGTTTTTGCTTGCATTGAGAAAGTTCTGTTTATGAAAAACTACAGTGGTAAAAAAATCAGAGCAGGATTTTCTCTAATGAGACACTGAAATAAAAGTAATTGTTTTTGTTTGTTTTTCTTCTCAATAATAGTTTTGTCCATTGAAGTAATTGTTTTGTTAGTTAGGTTAAACGTATGTCCACAATGTGGAGATATTGTCCAATATAATTTTCTAAGGATGGCTCTTCCTCAGTCTTTTACATCATCTTAGCTATTAAAAGCACATTTTTGCTGATGCCTTTACCTCCTAGCTAAAGCTAGTTACAGACATGTGGATCCTTCACATCCTGGTAACATGACTGTGGTGGAGCATGTCTCTCTTTACAGCATAATGATAAAGGGTTTATGGATGTCGTCAGATTTTACTCTTTCCCATATTTGATTCAATGATTGTTCCCGGTATTGGACTGATAACTGGGTATAAGATCTGTCTCTTTCCCTCCAGACTAAAATGAAACCCAGAGTCAGCAGTGTTTTCAAACTTTAGTATTCAGAGTTTTAAACCTGAGTATAGAGTGGACAGCTGAAATTATTTGTGAATGAGTATGGATGAAACAGTGAGTAATCTGTCCATAAATAAAATTAAACCAAATGTCATTTCACTCCAGGTGGAGCCCATATCTGACATTGAGTCAGAAGAGGAGGTGGAAGTGACTGACATCAGTGAGGAAGATGAGCTGAATCATAACGACGAGGACGATGAAGGTGACATCTTCCCCCCTACTGCTCATCATCAGCTCAGCAACCACCCTCAGGCCAACGGGAGCGGCAGCAGCCTGTCTGCTCCTCTTCCTCCACACAGTAACCACGATGACGACCCCGATGACGATGAGGAAGTCTTCAAGACTCCGGCCACGCCTCCCATTGGCAGCGCCGCCCTGGCCTTCCCTCTGATTAGCCTGAAGAGTGAGCCGGGTCAGGCGGCGCCCATCAGCCCCGGCGGCACGCGCTGCATCCCCATCAAACTGCGCTTCAAACGACGCTGGAGCGAAGACCAGAAAATGGAGGCGGACGGAGAGAGGGATGAGGCGGAGGACAAGAAAGTGAAGGCCGAAAAAGAAGAGGAGATGGAGGAGGCAGGGAGGAGAGGAAGGGAGGTAGAAAATGGCGGAGGCAAAGGTGTTATTTTGGGGTTGATGCTGCCACCGCCTCCCACCCAACGCAGAGCGAGCTCCGAGCTGCAGAAGGCCACAGCACAGCTGTCGCTGGAGAACACTGGCTGCTGAGCTTCATGTGTGTGCTTAAGCACACACACACATACACACACACACGTGCGAACGCACAAACACACAGGGGATCTGCTGAGACACAAAACGCACACCTGTGCGAGTCGGTTTAATAGTTGTACATAGATCATAATGGCCTGCGAGGACTTGTCTGTAAAGACAGAACTGAAAGGTTATCATTCTCATGCAAACTATGTAGGATGTTGTGTTTACACAATAATTAAAGGAGTAGTCAGGCACTTTTTACTGACCTCACAACCTCACACAAGCTCCTTAAATTACTTAACAAAGATGGAATATTCTCCTACATAGTTTACATCTACATGTTCATATTCAAGATGAACTTTTTAAAAAAAGATCATTTGGGGTTTTTTTTTATATTTTTATTTTTTTTTATTTTTCTTGAAGTGTGGCATTTAGAACCCTCCTACACCTAAGTCCATGGAGAAAATCATCGATTTTACATCAGGACATGCAGGATTTTTTTGATGCACTGCTGCCTCCATCAGTTAAGTTCAAATGTGTTATTTTGTGACTTTGGTGCGTAAAATCCTTTTTATGTGGATTTTTGTGAGTGACACAAACTCACCACATGAGGCAGCAGTAGACCTGAAAATCCTGTGTCTCCATGAGTTAAAAATATTGGTTTTCTTACATGGACTTTGTTGTTGGGAAATTAAGCAGTTTTCAAACTTCAGTTTTCACTACGAAACGGCTAGAAAACAGTGAGATAAAACGGCAAGCATGTTATCATAGACTTAAGTGAGCATCAGTTTTATTAAGTACCTCATACAACCACACTTGACCTGCCTTTTCAACCTATCAACCTTTCAGCTTTTAATAACTTAGTGGTCAGTACTGTGAGGTGTTATGATCTATTTAACACGATTAAAACTCAGATGTGCCGGTGCAGCGTCTAATGTAAAACTAGACACCTTTACGCCCCGGTACAAACACAGCAGTGTTCCTGTGACTTGCAACACTAAGAGATTAACCTGGTTTTGTATATTGACTTCTGTTTTAATGTTAGTGCCCCACAAAGAGCAAAAACTCGGTCTGCTCTTGATATCTCTTAAGAATTGCACACTGCCTTCTCAAAGCCTTCTCGTTGGCCCTTATAGTGCCAGTACGCCTGCCAGTGTTCACCTCACATCATCATGCCTGTACTGGGATTTAATGGCTCACAACCATGTTTCAGAGTTGTGCAGCAGATAGAAGGAATTTCTCATTAACATCCTGCTCGATGCTCAAAGCTTCCCATCTCAGAGAGAGAGGGGGCGAAGGAGTCATGGATGGTCAAACCCAGAAGAAGGCAGTAACGCGACGTGACCAATGCCAACTGCAGTTAAACGCCATCATCATAACCAGCTCCCAGCTATTCTCTATAAATTCTGTTGTTGCTAAAATTGCTTTGAACATCACAGCCCAGGTAGAGATTACAGAAGTGCCTCTGTGTCTGCGTTTACAAGATGGAGGCCAACGAACAAAAATGAAAGAACTGAACCTTCACAGTCTTTTCTGCAACTCGGACACTGATGGACTGAATCAGGGCCGGGCTGAGTCACCTCCTCATCCTCATCCTCATCCTTCACTACAGTGTATAAAGACATGAAACCAGGATGGATTTGTAAACACTGAGGGCACAAACTAGAACTGAGGCCGATTTTCAATTAATTTTCTTTGTGAAAGGTTTGTCGACAGTGGCATGGAGGCAGCTGTTTCCCACTGTACAGAAAAGCTGCCGTGGAGGCGTCTCATCGTTCTATCCTCCCCTGTACACTTGCAGGAGGAAACGAGGAAGCAGCTCCGCACAGAACTGTAATTACAGCCACACTTGTTTCTGAATGTGTGTGTGCGTGAAAACGTCAGGCTTTTGCGGAGACAGGTGGGCGTCTACGCTTTTTCCCCCCCGTGTCCCTGTGTGACTCCACACAGTCTTTATTGGAGCGTTCTCTTCTGCATTCCCTTCCCCTTCTTCTGCTTCGTTAATTAATGTTTTTAATAACTTTCTCTCTCAGAGGAACGTTTGTGCCTCCTGAGGACATGGACAGTATTTTAGGGCATTTTGCAGTGATCTGAGGACTTTCTGTGTTTAATCCCCCCCCCCCCGCAGAAGAAAAATGTTGATGTTTTGAGAAGCGACAGCTGATTTTGTCTAGGGAGAGAGCGGGAACCATGTAATGAATGTCGAGCGTCAAGGCTAACTCAGGCAAACCTTCACTGAGACGTTAAGAGACGACTTATTTTTATGACATATTTGTTTTAGTTCATTTTCAGAGAAGTCAAGATATTTTGCCCTTTTTAATGAACAAACAATTCCAAACAAAAATGTGCCTTTTAAAAAAAAAAAAAAAAAAAAAAAGCCAACATGAATTTTACCGTTTCTCCCCCTGAGCAAAATATTTTATCACACAACCAACATGCCTTCTTTTTTTTTTTTTTTGTAAAAGACAGATACAGAAGAAGAAAATCTACACATATATATATTTTATTCAAATATATATTGAGCTCAAATATTATATTTCAATATGGTCATTTGATACAAATCAGTTAAAAAAAAATCCTACTTATTTTTAATGGTAAAGATGTGTATATATATATTATATATATATATTCTAACGGGCATATTATCACCAGTATAATTCAGCCTCTGCCTTCTCACCCTTGCCTTCTCTCGACCGTTGAGCTGCAGCGGAGGAAAAAAATAAACGAAACCACCGCTGTCAGAGTTTTATATTTATATTGTAAAAAAAATATAAAAGAAAAAAACTGTTATGGTGCATTCAGGGGAAAAGGAGGGTGCAGTCATGTTGACCGTGTTGTTGCTCCCGGGCGTGTTTGTTTTTAAGGAGGAGCAGCACAGGTGGGGTTTACTTTCTCAGGCGGACTTAAATTCTACTTTCTGCTCGCTGGTGAACTCCACCGGTCTCGGAGAGAAAGTTTTACTCTCATCTGCTTTAAGCATGTAGACGCACAGGTGGAAACAGCAGCTGCTGACAGACTGGTGTGTTCAGAGAAGACGGGTTCTGATTGGACGACTGAATTTCACCTCATGCTCACAGCAGCCGCTGATTTGACGGGACTTTGGTTTGAGCGCGGACTGTGGACTGTGGAGCTGCACACACGGTCGTGTACAGTGAGGACAGACATGCACATAATGCAATCCTTAGCCCCTTAATTTAACCTTTAACCATCATAAGTATAAAAGCCTAACTCTTTAACTTTACCCAAACATAGCCTTAACTCTAAAACCAAGTCTCTACCCTCAAACAGCCCTTTAAAAAAAAAAAGAGCAACAGCCAAAATGTCCTTAGAATAAAAGATTTGAATCAACTCACAGCCTACTACACACAAATACACTGGTTTCCATGACTTCAGAGGACATTGCATGGACTTCCATCCATTTCCTGGAGACTTACTCTAACCTTAACCATAATTACTAATGCTCTAACCCTGACCCTCACCTTAACGTAACCATAACCTCAACCTGATGTTAAAACATGTCTTCAACTTAAAATGTAGTAATTTACGTTATGGAGACTTCCATAAGAGTCCCCATAGTGTGACCTTAAACAGATTTAGGTCCCCACAACATAAGAAATACAAGGAATACCAGGTACATACGCACACCTAACCTACCCCCCCAACCTAAACCCAATTCTCACCCTAAAACCAGTTCTTAAGCCCGTAAAAGCTCTTTAAAGATGTGAGGATCAGCCAAAATGCCCTCACTCCCTATGGTTTATATACAATTTTTTTGGTCCTCACAAAGCCATAAATACAATAACACACACACAGAGTGAGTGCTGGTTACAGGCTGGCTTCGCTGTGGCTAAAACTGAGGGAAGTGTGACGTCACACGTGACATCAGACGCCACACTTTCTCCAGAATAGACGCCATAACCGCCACAACTTTGCACACACTCATAATAATCAGTCAGTCTCTTTCCACAAGTATGTCAGGGAGCTACGGTGGCCTTCACAGATCAGAAAGGATGTAAACATACTTTCACAACTCCCTCTATCCTCTCCTTCGTTTCCTTGTTGGTTTCAGTGCAAGTTTTGTTAAAGTTGTCCAATTTGGCTGCACACAAAATGGCGTCTCCTGTAAAGAACATATAAAAGGCTTATTCTACCGCTACGACAACTAAGGTTTTTATTTCACAGCTATAATTCCGACTACAGCTAACGATTGTTTTCAGAATCAATTAATTGAGTACTTGTTTGGTCCATAAAATGTCAGAAAATTAGAAAAAAAAAATTAGAATTATTACTGTTTCCCAAATCCTTTGCCTTTTTATGTCTAAAAACCAAAATGAGTCCATTTTAATGATTTCTTTGTTATACGGAGCACACTCATTTATCAAAATAGTTGATTCATTTAGTATTGGATTAATCAGTTAATTTAATTATCATTGCAGCCCTCGCTGTCATACACTTTTACAAACTTACTTAAGGGTAATATTTCGCTTTCTCTTCTAAAAACCTTCTGTTTTTAAATGTGGCTGAAAAATTAGGGGAAGCGTGACATCAGTCGACCCCACAGTCTGTCTTAATTATACACACATTTACACACACAGAGAGAGAGAGAGAGGAAATGACATCACAAACCCTCAGCGTGCAGAAAGAGAGGGACTTCCCATAATCTGACTCACCTGCTTGGCTCAGTGTGTGTGTGTGTGTGTGTGTGTGTGTGTGTGTGTGTGTGTGTAAAGGGGGATTTCTTTGTCTATTCTCTCTCACACACAAAAAGCTCGGTCTACAAAGATCCTCACTTTTCTAGTCCATAGTCCAACACTAGGGCTGAACAGTTTGGGCTCAAATATCTAATGCTAGTGTTTCTGACGTTTACTTGATTTGATTTTTGTATAAATTTACATCCATTTCTTGCTGTGAGACGCGATGAAGCACAAGAGGCGGCATCGCGGCGTAGTCCAGTCCTGGTGAGGGAGCAGCTCCAGTCTCACGTCCGCGTCTTCAAAGGCCGTTTCTGTCTCTCGTCGTGTCGTTTTTCGTCCTCGGGCACAGAAAGGAAAAAAAAACAAAAAAACTGGTTCGTCTGTTCAGAAGAAACCGGATCAAGCTTCACACGTACGACTTGCTGTACGTGTGGAGGATGGATAGACAGATGAATCAGCTGACCGGCGTGGGGGGATGGATAGACAGATGAATCAGGGGGGGGGGGGGGGGGGGGGGACGGAGAAGCTGTGGTTTCTGCCTGTCGTGTCTTCAAAAACAAACACGCAGTGGGGAAGAAGTGTTTCCAGCCCAGGTTGATATTTGCACCCCCTCACTCTCATTATGTTGCTGTTGTTATCATTTTCTTCTGTATGTTTTCAGACGTATTACTGTTACTCTTGTAATTATTACAGTATATTATTATTAACATGACTATTTTTGATTCTTTTGTAACAACCCCCCCCCCCTTCCACCCCCCCCCCCCCCCCCCCCGTCTCTTCTCCATGGATTCCTGGCTTTGAGTTTTTGTTCCAGTTTTGCACTCGTCTCCATGAACTTTAACTTCTCATTTTCAGTGCAGTCGTTTCACTCACATTGATTTTTATAATCACGTTACCATGGAAAAGATGAGGGTCACATTTTCCCCATGATATACAGACCGGGGGGAGAAGAGACTATTTTCCTTTTTTTTGTTTTTGATGTTGTGTATATATATTTTTTCCATTTTGGAGGATTCTGTAATAAACAAAAAAAGAGCATTGTACTGTTTAACCATTGTATTATTTGAATGAACCTCCTCATCCTCGTCCCCTCTGCTCGTCTCCGTCTGTCCTCTCACGTCCACCTCAGCGGTGAAGTGTCACTCCAGAGAAGAGACGGAGACTTTTCTTCTTTCTTTTTTTTAATCACGGGAGGATCCACCTTGTTCTTCTGTTTTTCTTCTGTTTGTTCATCTTCATTTGTAATTAAACAATAATCAGGGTTCATTAAAAAAAGGTTAAAAATGGATGTTGGCTTCTGCGTTTCTTTATTATTATTTTTTTCCCCCACTTAACTTTCCATTTTGTGTTTTTATTTAATCTTACGCCGCATTAAGTCGCACAATCAAACAGGGCTCCCATCGATTATTATTCGATTACCAAATTAATCGTCAACCATTTTGATAATCGAGTAAAGGAAGTGTTTTTTCAATAATCAACACCAGCTTTCTGACTTTTCGGCATGTGAAATGTGAAGATTTTCTGGTTTGTTCACTCCATATAACAAAGAAATCATTAAAACTGAATCATGACAAAACTAGACATTTTAGAACATGTCCATGTCCAGATTTGAGTAATTCTGAGCTACAATTTTCAACTTTTTCTGACATTACGGACCGAAATTACTTAATAGAGAAAATAATCTTTCTTATTCACTACATGTATAATGAATAAGGAACACTTTGAATATGTTCTCTCAGCTGTTAGGATTCTGCTGCTTGAATTTTGCCCATTTTTCTCATCAGTTGTTCAAGTAAACATGCAATTAACATTTTTTACACAATTTATGTTTGATTTTAGCCATTTTACAAAATAAATTGTCTTTCCTAAGACTTCCTCATCAACAGAGGGTTTACTAGAGGGAGAATGATTAATTGTACCAATACTTACCATTTTTTAATAATCAACATTGGTTAATTAATTGTTAATACTGTAAAATTTGCTAATTGTTAATTGGTAAATGTTGCTGAGTCACTGGACCTTTATTTCTTCATCACATTTTTTGATGACCCATTTCATGTATCATATTTAGTTTAGATGTTATTTTTTGTTAAAAATACTGTACATAATTGCAGTGCAGTGTTCAACAAATGGTTTGTGAAGTTTTTCTTGTACTATTTGTTATCATTAAACTGTTGGATTTTATCAGATGGAGACAGGAAAAAAAGAAAATTGACTAAATACGAGCCCAAAAAAAGAAAAGGCATCAATTATGGTCCAATTATTGCCCTGATTTATAAAAATCAGCCATAGAAAAACCTGTATCACTTGTCCTGTAGTGTTTATCGTCAATACTTATTTGGTAAAAACCTGAAGGAAGTTGATCAAACATTACTGCTGAGTCAGATCTCAGTTATTTTAATGATTTATTATTATTATTATTATAGCTTTTATTTAACCAAGAAAAAAATGGACACATTTGTGTTCTTGCCAAGACACAGATTTAAATTAACAAAATAGATTATATACAAACCAAAACCACTTCTTAAAAAATACAGAGTGTAATATAAAATCTCATAATCGTGAAATTAAAATCACTAAAGTACATTAGGCAAAACAAATACAGCCGCATGTTTCTGCCTTTAAGTCAGTTTTAAAAAATGCATTATCAGTGAGAGCAGATTTTTCAGTTTCAGACAATTATGTAGATTTAATGTACTGTATCATCATTAAAGAACCCGCGGCCTCGTCGCCTCTTGTCTCAGGTCAAACATCGTGTCATGAAGGAAAACACCAGGTAAAGATTAGATTTCTCACTTCTCCTCACAAAAGATGAGGACATCATGGAGAGAGGAAAATATCTGAAGAGGAAGGAGAAATGCTTGACAGTCAGATCTTTTATCTCAGATAAAATGATGCTCACTGGTTTAACTACAATAAAAAGCTTGAATTTGAGGCTTTAGATGTAGAAATTAGATATTTTATTTATTTACATCTCTGATTTTCCCACCGATGAAGCATTTGTTTGACGTCCTCGAATGCAGCAGCAGAATATACTTCACTTGTTAAGACTCAAATATCGTGTTAGTCCTGATTGTCTTTACAAAATCCATGCGAACCTTAAATTTATCGGACTTTTCAGTCACATTCTGACACTATGTTGTGTTTATTTAGTTACTCGTTGCCCAGAAAGCTTAGTTTGAACATAAAGTCATCATTTGTCTTGTTTGTTGATAAGGTTCATATGTATGTTTTGACTAGTTGTACCAATATTTTTGTAAGTTTTAAGACTTATTTTATTAAGACAAGTATTTTCTTTATCTTTTTGTGTATTTCATATCTTGGGGCTAAAACATATTGTCAGTGACATAGACTTTGGTTGTCTGGTTTTTTGTGTCTTAGACTTACTGAGTTTGGCTCCCATTATTTTCACAATCTTGTAGTTTGTCAAATGAATTATGAAAATGAATTTTAATTTTGCATCTTTTTTTTCAATTCGACATAAGCAAAATACAAATAGATTAAAATTTACTATCACACAAGACTGAAAACACAAACTGAGAGGCTCAGTCCACTGAGTTTTCATCGACAAATAATTCATCGGTTGCCAAAAAAGCTCCAGGCTCAAACTGAAACATCACAAGTTTCAACACTTGATTTTTCCACAAACACACATGATCTGTTTCACCCAGATTCTCCTCAGAGGGAAGAGACGTCCTTTAAGACATTAAAGCAAATTATAATGCCATTATCAGTGAGACTGTGTCGTACTTTTATGAACTTTTTTACCCAAATTTTTCTCACATCGTGAAAGAAACAACACGAACAAGTCACGTGTACTTAGATTCTGGACGGTTTTCAAGAAAAAAACACATGTAAATTCGTGTTTAAATGTGAAACTTATTTAAAAACAAACTCAGTCTGAGTTTTTAATTTCACTGCATAAGCGTTAAAATGTCTTCCCTCACACTCTGCTGCCATCTGCTGTCAGCCTTTAGTACTACAACGTCAGCTTCCTTTTCTTTTTTTTCACTTCCGGAAACTGCTCTCCAAACTATCGCGATACTTATCAATAAAGTTTTTATTTGAAGAATAAGAAACTGACTGATGGATGTACAAGCTCTTCCAGTTACCTACCTGCCTTCAATAATGTTCAGAGGAAAATGGCTTCATAATGAAAGGTAGTGACACAAAATAAATGATTGTTATCTCTATACTATTTTTATATATTTAGAAACAACATTAAACTACATATATATATATATAAAGTGTGGTGCGACTAATATTCTTTCAAATCTAAATGTTTTTGTTGAGTAAAAATGTCCAGATTAACCGATTTAGGGTCATGTTAGCTAGATTATTTTAGCATAAGTACATTAATGTAAGCATAAAAGACTATCTCCTAGTAAACCAATGTTTAAATTAATTTAAAAGTATTGTAATGTAATTTGAAGGACACAAAACTTGGATAATTATAGATAAATGTATAGGTTATTAATTATATATATGAAAAAAGACTTACAGGTTTTGTGATATGTGTATATTTTTTATTTATTTGTTCAAATGCACCGTTTCCCTCCTGCACCTACTGAAACAAAAGTTAGAAAATACTACAAAACTCAAATAAAAGAGAGGAACAGCCCCATTCAGCAAATGTATTTCCTATTTAAAAACTTAATTGTTCAGAAAGGTCTGAATTCTATTTATATATTTCATAATGTAATATCTATATTATGTTATATTTAACATTTAAGAAACAAATAATGATCTAAATGCTAAAAACAGGTATATCTTGTGAGAATACTTTTTAATACAAACAAAATACACAAAACTATGTTAAAACTGCTTTTATCTTGCTGTTCAATTACATATGTTACCTTATCAAATACTTTGGGAATATAAAGGTCTACTTACAGACTTAATAAGGAGATTTTGTGCCTTAAACATCTTATATTTTAGAAGCAGATTGTGTTTTATTGTTTGTATCAGTTGTGTTTCTCTGTTCATAAACATGGTTACTAATGTGACAGTAGTTGCAGAACCACCTCTCGGTATCTAACATCTAATTTGTCTCATGTTCCCTTATTCTACACCGTCATTGTTTTCCTATTTTAAAATTACTGTTAATCATTACATCACTTGTCTCTCCCTTTTTACCCCGACCCCTCATCCTCCTCTACTCTCTGTTTCTTCAAGCATTCGTCAGCCGCTGCTCTCAGCAGGAGACAAGCCTCATTAAAAGGAGTGTGATTGACGGACTGTTTGGTTTCCAGTGGGGAGTGATTGTGGTCTGGCTGAGGGACGAGGTCAGAGGTCATAGTCCAGAGAGCCACAGACAGAGAACAGATCACAACAGAAGCTAATTATCATGCGCTGTTGCAGGAATCCTGGTGGGACTCACTCACTTTGCCCTTACTTTCACCAGCGTGTCACACTGAAAGATCTGGACCTCCAACATTTACACCCTGGTGAGATGCACGTCATTAATGTCACATTATTTAACTGTCACATTTTGTAGTGAAACTCTGAGAAATCTAAGAAAACAAGGAACAGATTGCTTAAATTATAAAGAATTAACACATTTAGTCAAGTTTGAGAAAAATCTATTGAAAATATGTGATAATAATAATTAATAAAAAATAAATATAGATTTATGGAGGTCAGTGTTTCCCAAATTTAGCTCTAAATGTTTGTGAAACTTTCAGTGCCATATTTAAAAAAATAAATTAAAAGATACACCATAGGTTCCATGAGAATATGAAGGAAAAAGGTTAAAAATCACACTCAAACATAAACCTGACACATTAAATAGACGCAAAAATAAATCACGGTTTGCGTCAAATTAAACTAAACTGATCAAACTAATAAAATAGTCTATATGAAAGTATGAAAATCTAAATAATGTTACCCTTCTTACCAATGAATAATCATAAATATATCAATAATGATTAAAATAGAAATAATTACAATTTGTGGTATAATTGAGAGAACACAACAGTTAATATTAAAATGTGAAAACGTATAATAGTCTGAAAGGCCACCTGCAAAACCTCCAAGGTCCACCAGGGGATCACAATCACTATGAAAAGCACTGATACAGGTTATTTGCAAGTTTTGTCACAAGCTGTAATGAATTCCATCAGATAAAAATATTAAAAATATATATATTAAAATAGGGAAAAGGTGATTTTTTTCTTCCACTTTTAAAATTTTCTTTATAAAATGTTTGACCTGTTCTTTAATTTAGTTTCCCCCCCAATTCACATTAATAGTAAAATAATATATAATATATATATATGATTTTATATACCCTCATATGGTTTTGGTCTGTAAGTATAATAAATGGGGTTGATTTTGCGAGGGGAATTTTTTTTTTTTTTTTTTTTTTTTGTAATCAGAGTTTGCAATGTCAACATCTACAGTTGAGAAATTTGGGCCATGAACACAGTAAAGAAACCATTAATGACATTAAAATGTCAGTTTAACCAGTTGTGACTAGTTGTGTTAGTAGTGGATCAGGCAGGCGCTGAGTACGTGTGGAGGATTACACTGTGACAGTTGAGCAGCAGCAGATCTGTGAGTGTGAGTGTATTTCAGGAACCAGATTGTCCCCATGACTCAGCAGCGTCCTCTTCTCAGTAATGAGGACTGATTATTTGTGTGAGGAGTGAGAAGAGAACGTTCTCAGCTGATGTGTTTTTCCCTTAAGTGTGGATCTGCTGCTGCTGCTGCTGCTGCTGCTGCTGCTGCTGCTGCTGCTGCTGCTGCTGCTGCTGCCCAGGCTGGAGGTCACGGTCGGCTCACACAGGCCTTCAAACACAACCAGAACCACGTGTGGTCAATAAAACAGGAAAACGAACAAAGTGAGAGACACATCTGCACGTCTTGGTTTAAGGTCAGTGCACTTTTCACAAACAGAACAGTATCATTTACTGTGCAGTAAAAGTAGAGTTGTAGAGTTGAGTATTTTGGAACTAATAAATACTCAGACTTTTGATGTTTTAAAGCCAAATATGTAATTAGTGTTTTCTGCGGCCACACGGTTGGTGTAGTTGTTAGCCTTTGCAGCGAGAAGACCCAAGTTTCCGACTCGGTCAGAACAACGTGGAGTTTGCATGTTCTCTCCATGTGTGCATGGGTTTTCTTTGGGTTCTCCAGTTTCCTCCTACAGCCCAAAAACAGGCAGATTTGGGGATTAGGCCAACTGGACGCTCTAAATTGTCTGTAGTGTGAATGTGAGAGTGGATGGTTGTCTGTCTTTATTTGACCCTGTGATGGACTGACCTGTCCAGGGTGCACCCTGCCTCTCGCCCTATGTTAGCCAGGATTAGGCACCAGTGTGAACCCCCCCCCCAAGACCCTCATGTGAATGATAAAGTGGTAGAAGATGAATGAGAGTGTTTTCTGCACTTTTATAACATCATATTTAACAGTGTATTATTGCTCCTATATTATACGAACACTTCTTCCACTGCTGCTCGGTTGTTCTTGTTCCCTTGTTCCCTCAGTTCCCTCATCATCTGCCGCTGCTGTGTTCATCTGCTCCACCTTCAAAGTGAGGTGGAGAAGAGCAGAGCTAGGGTTAAGCCTAAACAAAGCGTCATCCCGAACTAGTTAATCCCTTCCCTTAACCCTAACCTAACCACGATTTAAATGTTACTCTTAAACTTAACCAGTTCCTCACAAATTAGGTTCTGCCTCATTAGGACCAGGTTTTGGTTTCCTTGACAACTACTGGTCCTGACAAGGTCAGTGTTTATGAAAGAAAGGGTCCTAAAGAGGTAACAAATACAGGAACACACATATTTATTTTACTTAGGTTTTATTTAACCAGATAAAATCCCATTGAGATTTATATCTTTTTAACAAGGGTGACCTGGTCAAGAGGTCAGTAAAACATGTTGTTCAGATATTTTCAGTGCGTATGTTTGCTGAGCTACACATTGCATTGACTTCCATTCATTTGGAGAGACTAATTAAAGTATTGTCCTAACCTTAACTTTGACTACTTAATGCCTAAACCTAACCTTAGTCTGACCACAATTCAAATCTTAGCTCTAAACCTAACCAGTTCTAAAGAAATTTGGTGGTCCATAACTACCATAACCACTCCATGTCTTCACTTTAAAATGTAAGAATTTATGTTATGGGACTTGATTTTTGTCCCCATAATGTGACTGTTTAAACAGATTTAGGTCCCCACAATCATCTTATTGAGGACACACGGCATTCTCTAATCTAAACCATCACAACCCTAACATTAAACAAACATTAATCCTTTCCCTAAAACCCTCAAAACGCCCTTTAAAGTTGTGAGGAACAGCCAAAATGTCCTCACATTGATTTGTTTGAATCAAGAATAGTCCTCACAGTCTACTACAGACATGACCACACACACACTTGAATTGAACAGTGTCAGAGTGTTGGGTCATGCTCAGTGCAGGCTCCCTGGAGCTGTTTAGCAGTGAAGTGGCCATAATGCATTTAGTGTAAAGCGACTGGGATCATGGGGCTTAGTCGCAGCTCGGCGTCTCATTCTTAGAAAGTGTTCAGAGGAGCTGATTCCAGTGTGGATTTGTGCTTCTCATTCACCAACAGCCACACTTCTGCAGCAAAGAGTCACTCTCATTTACTGAGACGACCTCGCTGACCGTCTCTGTCCGCCTTTGTCCTTGTCTGTCTCCTTTTTTCCTCACCGTGTCTGCTCCCATGATTCAGGTCCTCCCCACAGAACAGCCTGTCTTTTTATATTTCTCCTCACTGTCTGTCTCACTTCTCCCTGTCACTGCCGAGCTCCCCCTCACACTTTGATTTCCAGCCTCGTTCTGAAGCTGTTCTCAGACTTGAATCTTTCTGTCTCTTACTGTGTCTGGACAGAGACTTTATGAATCCAGCTGCCTCACAAAGTTACAATTTTCTCAATCCACACTCGTCTGTCTGTGGTGAATCAGTGAGGGACAGACTGCTGCAGCTCTGTCAGACATCTGTCTGCAGAATCAACCCTCACGCTGGACTTTGACAAACGTGTGGTGCATTTTCACTGATTCTTGAGTCAAATGCACATGTACATGCACATGTTATGGCCTTAAAATGCAGTGACGCTGCATCCTTTGTGTGGGTGTGTGTCTTTAGGAGCCTCAGGTATAAACACTGAGCCTTCCGGAAAAAATGGCAAATGGCAACTATCTGTGACGTCACTCTCACTTTCAAGGCTCCACAATGGAAGTTCAGAGACGTCATCTGCAACCAGGCTCTTATTAAGCGACCCCAGCTGTCAGTCACACTGGGGTCCACTCCTTTGTGCCATATTTTATCATCTATTGTCTATTGAGAATAATTTACTAAATCGATTTTCAGACCATCAGCTACTCAGGAAATTGTTTACTGACATTTTATATCAGCAGAGTCACTCCCTGGTGGCTATACAGTATAATATAATTTTTCTTCTGCACATGCATCCTTGGAAGAACTGGAAAACTTTGTCCACTTTATGTAAGGTCTATGGTTGTGGCCAATCCACCAGTAAGAATGAATTGAACAGCCACCAGGGGGTGACTCCATTGGTTGCAAAAATAATTAAATTTGATTGAAAGTCTGTTCAAAAATTGCTAGTTTCAGATGTTCACTACAATATAATTTCAATTTTCTAACTTATTTTTCTATTTAGAGAAAAGTAGACAGTAAAGGACAACACATATGAGTGGACACTGGTGTGATTGACACCTGGTATCGTCCAATATAAACCTGGTGTCTGTGAATTTCTGGGCTTTGAGGCTCTTTTGGGTGAAATCACTACTAACGGAGACAATGGCCTGGTCCTCATGAGGCAGAACTTCATCTCTGGTTTAGACACAGGCTCTAACTGGTTATGGTTAAGGTCAGGGGTAGGCGGTGACATCTCCAAACCATTGTTGTGGGGACATTTTGAAATTGTAAAGGAATTTACCAGGTCTACATATCTTCTTGAGGGTAAGGACGTGGTTTTATGCCCTCACAACTATAGAGAGAGGCAAGTATGTGTTTATGTATGAGGACAATACATTTACAAATCATAGAAAGTGAGGACATTGTGTGAAAGCTAGGGCATTTTGACTGGTTTCCACTTTCTGTCACACCAGGTTGTAGATTAACACTGGATTTTAGAGTTAGTGTTTTGGATTTATGTTTTGGTCACAGTCCAGATGGTTAATTTGCTTGGGGAATGCAGAGATTTTATGAATGTCCTCACAACTATAGAGAGAGGCAAGTGTGTGTGTGTGTGTGCTTGTATTCAATCCAATCCACTTTTATTTATAAAGCACTTTAAAACAACGCAGTTGACCAAAGTGCTGTACATAAACAACACAATTTGCCTCGAAGGGCTTTACAGTTTGTACAGCAAGTGACACCCTCTATCCTCAGACTCTCACAGTGAGTGAGGAAAAACTCCACAAAAAAAACCCTTGTACAGGGAAAAAATGGGAGAAACCTCAAGAAGAGCCAGGAGGGATCCTCTTTTAGGACGGACAGACGTGCAGTAGGTGTCACATGTACAGAGAAAGTTCAGCAGATTACAAACAAAACATCAAGTATTACAAATAGAGAAAAGATAAGAAAACAGAGACCAGGATGGTAAAGACAGTAAAACAATAAAACAGTAAAAGTAAACATCTCAAACTGAGTTAAAAGCCAAAAAGAAAAAAAGAGAGCACTTTAAGAGAGGACTTGAAAGCAGAAGTGAGTTGGCCTGCCTGATGTGCAAAAGGCAGTACATTCCACAGTTGATTTCCACTTGTATGAGGACTATAAACTTATAAACCATAGGAAGTGGTGACATTTTAACTGGTTTCCACTTTCTGTCACACCAGGTTATAGATTCAGACTTGGTTTTGGGTTAGATTTAGGTTAAGGTAAAGGTTATTAGTTGTAATATTAGGGCTAGGGTAAGGTGCTATTGAGTGCATTACATGTATGTCTGTGAGTGTCCTCACAAACAAATCTGTACAAAAATGTGTGGAGGTGTGATGTTCTGTATGTGCAAAAGTGAGGACATGCTAAAAGGACTTGCACAGCTTTGGGCAGCATGTGTGTGTGTACCTGGTATTCCTTACTTTATAGTGACTTTTCCTTATGGGGACAAAAATCAAGTGTCCCTAACATACAGTAAATTACTACATTTTAGTGTGCAGTGTCCTCTGAAGTCATGGAAACCTGCGTGTGTGTGTGTGTACACGTACATCTTATGTAAGTCATCTTATAACTCCACTATGTCTTCTATGTGTGTGTAGGTGCTTGCTTATATGCATGCACCCACTTGAGTGTAGCTGTTGTTTGTGTGTGTGTGTGTGTGTGTGTGTGTGCGCCAGGAAGACTGCAGTGTTGCATCCATCTCACTCCCGTATCATCATCATCATCATCACCATCATCATCATTGACTAAACTCGCCATCTGTGCCTGTAAGCTATAGAAACAGCGTGTCGCATTGATACGCAGCAATCCACACAGAATGAAATCGCAGCCACCATGTTGTCGTGTGTGTGTTTGTGTGTGGACTTGTGAATGTTAAACTGTGATATTTTCTTTAGCTTGTTTGCATGATGTCCTGTGTTCTCTCTTGTGAGCTACAGCCTGTACCTGCTCTCCTCGTACACATGCATGCCTCCCTCTTCACATGCACAGTGTGTGTGTGTGTGTGTGTGTGTGTGTGTGTGTGTGTGTGTGTGTGTGTTCGTACAGGGAGAGTCCCACAGTGAATATAGGTCACTCTCTCAGGAACCATAATCCCATGTTTGAACTAAGTTACTCACTGAGGGTTTTTACTCTTCCTGTTTGGCCGAGGTGATGGCAACAAGCACGATGACCTCACCACAGCACTCGGTCATTGGCCTGCAGACCCTGAGCCTCTCGGCCAATCACGCGCTGCTCTGGTGATGTACAGCTTTCCGCGGCTTCTCTGATTGGCTCTGGGGGCGGGACCAAGGGATTCCGTGCAGTTTAGAGCAACTCTTACTAGCTGTGGGCACAGAAAGAGAAAGACAGATAGAGTATGTGGATGTGGAACTTGGCATTTTGTGTGGTTTCTTTTGAAACTCCACTCAGACCTGTGGCTCGCAATGGAACACAGTATAGGTCAGACACATGTTAATGTGCATGAAAAGCACAGAGGAATGTTATGTTTATTCTGGTTAAAGCTGTTTAAAGGGTTGTTTTTCAACATGAACTTTTGGACCCGATCTCCATTAAAGGTGATATTGTCATGTCAGATGTTTAGAGTTCTTTAAAGGACGTCTAACCCGTTTTGAAAAGACATACTCATCACACAGCCCCCCCATAACCCCCCCCAGCATAAAAATCACTCACAATAAGTTGATTATGATGAATCTTTATGATCAATGAAACGTGAGTAGATAAAATTTGTTATTACTTCACGTGAGTGACTTGAGTGTCCTGTCTACTGTAGCTCACCAACATACAGTCCTAGTGCCACCAGGGGCACTAGGACTCCAGGCATTTCGAGGACCTCATCATTTATTATGATGAAATTTAAAGGTTTTATGAGAGTTTAATGGCGGACATTGAATATACTACCTGCGAGTATGTTTATATATTGCTTTAAAAATAAAAATCGCCATTTATATTAAGGCAAAGGCTGTGATTTCCAGTGGCAGCCATCCTGAGTCGCCGTGTTTCCACAGCAGCCCCAACAGACAAAATGTCAGAAAATGTTGAAAAATGGTCATCGTTGTTTACAAAACCTGGAAATTATGTTCTCAAATGTCTTGTTTTGTCTACAAACGAAGATAATTCAGTTTTAATGATTCAAACCAATTAATGAAGTAATCGTTGCAGCCCTACTTACTCCACACACGGAGGACGGCTCCTCCCACATAATCCTGTTGCATAAACCAATGAAGAAAAAGAGGAAATGGCAGGAAGGGCGAAAGAGTGGAGAAAGTTGTGAGAAAGTCAATCGGTAACGTAGTACAATATTTGTATTGGATTATATTGACTTTGAAATGTATTATCAGATATCAGTAAACATGTCTAGATCCCCCGATATCACTAGTATATAAAACAGTAGGCTGAATAGGCTACAACTTTGTTTACTTCTATGCTAGTGCCCGCTACAGCTATTTTTTTAGTTTATTTATTTTACACCATGAAAGAAAATGTACAGCTACATCTACATGAGTGAAATGAGTGTGAAAAAATATTATGTTAATTTCACTACAGACGAGACTAAGTGACCTCTGTTGTTGGGCACAAGGAAAAACAAATATGTTGGTGTTGGTTTTTGGACATTTCCAAAGCATTCTGAATATATCGGTTTATCAGATATTGGCAAAAATTCCAATATTGTAAGGTAAAGGCTACAACTGTATAATTTACTGCCATGTATGGGAAAGGCAATCTGCAGTCTCACCACTAGATGTCATTATACCCGATTATACCCGATATCATTATACCCGATATACCCGATAAGTGCGTCCCAAAAAAAGTGCATTTTGAAAGAGAAAAGATCTATGTCTTTGTTGAAATTTATTAGGTTAGTGTAGCAGTGTGTCACGTGGGAATGTTATCATAGCTAACACCTCTACCCTGTGCTCTGAATGCTAAATGTTAGATCAGGGTTCAGTGCTCCACACTAAACTGCATTGGTCTGACTTGGTGGAAATGCAGCTCAACATTCTTGTTTTTCCACTCTAAAATGTTTACAAAGAATGCTTTTTTCCGAAAAACTTGCATGAATATGGGAGAACGACGGACAAACATTTCTGAACGCTTACATGTACAAACCAGGTAAAGGTAAAATATAGTGAATCTGAAAAAATATGTATAGGCGCTTTTTATTAATGATCCAGTTTATGAGAAATAGTGACATCTAGTGGTGCGACTGTCAATTGTAACAAAACAGGGACTCCTTTAAGCAAGGCCCATATAGAAAATGATACATTTTAAATAATTTTTATTTTAACGTTATTATACACTTATACAACCAAAGTCTGTGGGTAGTATTCTGCCAATAAACCTTCCGAATTTTTTTTTTTTTAAATGTTATTACTGTTACTTAATCAGTTAACACTATTATATTTTATATTATTATATTTTTTTAAACTCTTACAGAGTACAAAGATAAAGATATATGTACTGTGTATGATACATAAATATAAAATATTTGTATTAATTTATTGCAATACTATTAAGAATCGCAGTCATATTGGTCAGGATAATCGTTTTACTATATAATCTATACTGTTCCCAGACTCTCAGGCAAATATTTGTAGACAAATGAAGGAGGGATGAAAAGAAGGAGAAGAAGAGGGAGGTTTTATTGGTGTCCTACAGTTTGTCTATAAGTCGAAGTCATGTTCACACAGTGAAGCTTCATTGGCCGCCGCAGCCTCTCTCTCCTCAACAGCTGTTTTCTGTTTTCCCACACTCTGATTGGCTGCACCGTCCTGTCCGTCAATCTGACTTTGACGCACGGCTCCGCCCCCTTCCTCCGTCCTCGCCGCGTCATTGGCTACTGTACGCGTTCGTGCTCCGGGATTGGCCACACGGCCTGGTTGTCAAGGCTTTCGGGGGCTTCATTCACCATTTTGCGACTGTAGAGTAGAATATATAGGGCAGTAGTTTTTTTTCCCCTCTCCTCCGTTTTTTAAGTTGGAGAAATATGAACGGCGTACGCTGGAAGTATTGAAGCAGCAGCAGGCCCTATTTGACCCGGCGGACTCAGCGGAGGTGCGAACACACCCGGTGCTGCTGCTGCTGCTGCTAGTGAACCAAAGCTCCGGTGAGTACCATAAAGCTGCCCGCAAATCTTCCTCCCTCCTGCAGCACTGCAGTCACTGTCTCACGGCTTGTTGTGCTTGTTTTGTGCCGTTAAGGTAACGTAGTTTACTGTGTTAGCAGTTGTTGTTAGCCCCGAGAGCGTTATTTTCTCCTCCGCGGAGGGAGCGGGGAGCGGATTGGGTGTCATCTGCGTATAAAAAAGAAGAAGAAAAAAACAAGGGAGCGGTGCGGCGAGACATAGTGAGCGTGAAACTTTTCCACTAGAAATAAATTGAACGCCATAACTACTGGTGGACTTCCTATGACAACTGTAATTGTAAAAAACTCCTCTCTTCTCACTCCTCCTCCTTCTTTCACTTCTTTTTTTCAATCAACGTGGCTCTGTGAATGTAAGGCCTCCTCTTAAAACCTCCCCATGACACTTATTTTTATTTAAAACGACACAAAACAACGACGAGGCTCAGCTCAAACTTGACTGTCACTTTTATGATGGGGCCCAAACAAGCCACTCTTATGTTTGTGTGTGTGTGTGTGCGTGCGTGCGTGCGTGTGGATTGACAAAGTTAACGCGTTCATCTTGCTTGTTGGGGGGGTTATTTCACTCTGTCATGCACCACAGGAAGGCTATATGTGTGGCATTAACGTGGTATTAAGGATCAGTGTGGCCGTTAAACCGGTTATTTCCCGGTGACACACACACATTCAGAGGCCTGGTGTGTGTAGTTGAGGCCTGGTCAGTGCACGCCACGGCCTGCTGCTCCTGCTGCTGCTGTGTTGTGTAGTAAAGTGGTAGTAATCGCGGTACTACGAGGGCTTGACACTCACACGGTACTAGCACAGGTGACATCACCTCCTGTAGTTTGCATTTCGTGCTTTGGGCCTTGCCTAGAAAAAAGTTAACAGCTGTTATCAACTGTGGATTTCGATTATGTCAGTTCATGTGTTGTGTAATTATACTCTGGTGTGTATGATAACAAAGCTCTGTGCTCATCTGCTAATGATGACTCCTTCACATGGAATGTAGTTCACTGTAGGTCACAAATAAGGGGGTTTGGGGGCCACAGATAAAAAGGAATTGGGGGGGGCAACTCTGGTTACAAAAATATCATGTTTCATTTAAAAATAGCACATTAAGATAAAGATGAGCTGCTTCCAGATGAGTGTGTGAGACCTAATCTCCATCCATATCAAGTGGAACCCGGCAGCGACGTCACCCACAGGAATCTGACAATTTTTGAAGGCTTTGGGTTTATAATTTGTCCTGCAAGAAGGTTGTGGTAACGTCCCTGTGTGTTTGTGATTTTTCTCTGGGTTCTCCAGTTTTCTCCCACATGTCCAAAAACATGCAGAGGTTAAATGGTTAACACATGAGTGTTGTGAGTGAATGGCTGGTCTGAGTTAGGGTTGGACTGGAGACCTGTCCAGGGTGTGACCCTACCTTTCACCAACAGCCCCCCTCCACTAAATGGGAACATAATTTACAAAAAATGATGTTATATGATAATGATTAACCGTTAATTGAGGCCATTAAGTCCTGAAGAAAATGTTTAGTTATGTTATAAATCAATGGGACATTCCTGTAGGATATTCCATTCAAATTGAATATCCTAGTGGCTAGTCCATACTAACACATCTATAAACAATATAATATTATGTGACCAATGGAGTACACAAGCTGATTATCTGCTCTGCTGCTGTTGTTAGCTTGGTTTCAGATAATCAACACAACATTGGAAATGACTACGATGTAAAGTCAGAGCAAGGATTTCTGTTATGTGACTGACATAGAAGAAAGTGTTACTGGATAGTCGAGTCGTGGCCAATAAAAACCTGTGTCTTTGTTTCCAAAGTTCCCTGTTTTTGGCACGTCACCAAAACGTGGCCCATAAGTTTTCAAAAATAAAACAGAGCCAGCATAGGTTTTTGTGCACTTAAACACAGAGGTAGTGCGGGTGGTAGGTATGTTCGCAGGAGGATTTATGCATTTTTAAATGAGAAATGAGTAGTATGGATGTAGCCGTTAGTTGCTCTTGATAACATAAAGAAAAAGTGCTAAGCAATATCAAAACACCACAGTGTTGATACTCTATACACAGTTAAGTATCATATCCTCCCACCTGTTATTGTAGAAATATTTTCTTCTTGCATTGCTGTACATAATGTTTAGAGCTTAAAGGTACCGTTATAAAAAAGCAGCAGTAGTAAGAGGGCATTATGGATACAGGTACATTTCCATTATTATCATTATTGTGTTATTATGAGATAGTAATAAGCAATACCTGGCAGCAACTAATTGATTAATAATCAGCTATTTAGATAATGGATTATTCAGTTTGAGTGTTTTATTTTAGAATTAAAACAAGCGTTCTCCTTTTTTCACCTTCCTAAATGACAATATTTTCTGGTTTTATTGCTCCATTTGACAAAGACATAATTAAAACTGAAAATTTTGTGACACCACTCAACATTTTCAACATTTTCTGACATTTTACGGACCAATTTAGTTGGAGCCCTAGTTTGTTATGGTTGATAAAGTGATTCAAAAGTGACTTAATGTGACCTAGTGAATTGATCACATAGTAAATTATGCATTCACTCAGGCAGTTCAGGTTCACATTTTCATCACATCATGTTTTATACCAGCTCTGTGCAGCCCCAGAGTCACAATTTACTGCATATACATGTCACTGTAAACCCGAGGAGGCCAAAGCACTTCTGCAGTTGAAATATGGCTGCACTCATTACTTATGTACCTGGTGAGAGCTCTGATGTGGTCAGTGAACATGAAACATGGGCCACTATAGCTTCCATACAGGCTTCCTAATCCATATTTCTCAGAGATGAGTGTGAGTTGCGTCAGTTAGTCTTGAAGCTGTTATCATAGGGCCCATGACTCTGACACCAGCTGTTGTACACAGTACACTACTGAGTAAACACACGTAACATACCTCCTCTGTGACCAAGTAAGGGCTGGTTGCCAAATTATTTTATGGTGGCTGCTTCTACGGCTGTCTGGGCTAAATAGGGATTTACATAGGGCACAGTTGATCAACTATCATCACTTAGATGTTTTTGCTGAATGTGTGTGTGTGTGTGTGGCCTTGAGACACACGACATTCATCTCTGAAAATGGATTTCTCTCGAGCCGATATGATGTGGCAGATATTAAAAGGAGCTGAATGAATGCAAGCCTTCTTCACAGACCAAACAGGAAGGAAGCAAAGGGAAAAGAGACAGACAAAAGAGAAAGAGACTAGTGCGAGGATGAATGTATCAACTGGGGATGGACAGCCAGACATGTGCATTACCAGACACTCACTGACAAGTAAGTAGACATGCTGTTGATAGACATCCATCCTAAAGAGTTTGACAGGGAATGTTCTAGTTGCAGTGAAATTTTCAACAGGAATGTCAGAGCATGTAGGGGATGTGTCAACTCTCCCTCCTTTACACTTGTTGCTAACATCTCTCTGGTGCTTGTAGCCCTGTGGAGACACTTGTATTGGAAGAAATGAGGCTGAGCACACAGCAGCCAAGACCCGAGGCAAGTCCCAATGTGTATGCGCCACCCAGTAAACAAACTAGTTAAATTACAACAGTCCACTGCTCATCAAGTCTGAAAAAACTTTGAATTTCTAAACTGAAAGGCCAAACCGTGAATGGGTATGGAATAGAAAATATTCTGAATTACCCTTTCATGTCCAAGAGGGAAAATGAATGACTCTCTGGTGTGGAATAACAGTTGTCCAGAAACAACACTGCTTTTTAGGATGACTGCAGCAGAAAAGGAGAATCGAGGAAGGAGATATGGGAAAAAGAGAGGCAAGAGGTAGAAATCAATATGAAAGAGAAGAGAGGAAAGGACGCTGCCGGGCAGAGGATACGTGTGAACGTGTAATACTAGCAATGAGAGAGAAGGAGAAGGAGGAATAAAGTAACGGGAAGTTAGGTAATGGTCTTCCACAGGAAATGGAGTTTGTAGGGGCAGAGTGACTCTACTTTGAAATACATAGATAAAGGTCGCCACAGAGACAGAAAGAGAAGGAGAGCAAAAGGGAGGGTTACAGTATGTGAGTGAAGAAGGAATTCCCCCGCCTCTACTGCCCCAGCCAAGGAGTAGCGTATTTATGTGTGTGTGTGAGTAAGAGAGAGAGAGTGAAGTGCATGCAGAAAGGCTTGTCTGGGCAAATTGCAAAGTGCTCCTCACTATTTCCATACAGTGTTGATAAGCTGCGTTGTGTTTACCCTACAATAAGGGCCTCTGTTTTCATTATGTACCTGGTGCCTTGTGAAATATGAGTAAAGCCTGTTATGTAATGAATTCAAGTGTAATGAATTTGTAAATGAGTCATATTCACTACTCCAGTATGATGGTGCATCATTTAGTGGGGAATACATCCCTTAAAATCAACATTGATCTGTCTCTTACCACAAGCTCTGTCCACGCTTTGCTTTATATTTCAGATTTCTTCGATGTTCTATTTAGATTGTGGGTCACTTTTCACTCTCAAAGTCCTGCAGTTTGCAGCCGTCTGAGGAGACTTGCTTGATGTTTGTGTGTGATTTCCTTATGAGTAACCCACACACCCTGTTCCCTTTCTTTCAGAGTCTCTGGAATAACGTGGACAAGTGCCAAAGTTGCGTGCGACAAAGACAAGACATGATGAGAGAGAGGGGCCTTGGCAGAGGAGGGAAATAGAAAGAAAGGAAAAGGAGGGGGTGGCAGAAAAAACTAGGCAGAGCAAAGAGAGGATCGCCGAGGAGAATCTTTGAAATAAATAAATAAAACGATCTGTTTGGGCAAAAGCAAGCTAGATGAAAAGATGAAGCCGATTAAAAAGCAGGGAAGACGCTCTCCTCCCTCGACCCGGGCCAAAGGGGGGAAGCGTCGTGGAGCAGGCGATGCCCCAGAAGGAGGTGAGAAGAGAGACTCTGATGAGAGCAGAGACAGAAGCAGATCCCCACAAATCACAACCCCGTCCTCTTCCTTTTCTTCTAATTTACACTCAGAGCCCTACCAGGTGGACCCGGTTAGAGAACAGGATGCTGCAGAGGGGGAGGGGCTTCACAGAGAGCGGCTGTTGGAGACGACAGCCTCGCTTTTGATGGATTCTGAGAAACTGTTGACACCCTTAGATGATCGATCAGGGAGGTCCGCTGTGAGTGTTGGCAGCCACAGTGACAGCGGCAGTAGCAGCTGCAGTAACAGTAGTACACCAAGTGCTAACAGCAGCCCAAACCCCGCCTCCAGCCGCAAAACGGCCACCTTCAAGGCCCGCGTTCCCAAAAAGAAGTACACCTCTGAACACTGCTTGTCTACTTCTGCTGGTAACCATAGCAACTCTGCCTCTAGCACACCCCCTCCTCTTACTTTAGGCAGCGGGGTCTTCAACCACGGGTCAACAAGTTCAGTTGGTGACATTAGCAACTCGCAACACGATGGCGTAGGACAGAGCAGAAGCCTGATGGAAGACTTTCGCAGCAGGACAACTGGCAGGGAGGAGACTCAGAGCAGCTCCCCAGGACCCCACAGTCTGTCACTGGGAGTGGAGAGGGAGAGATCTGCAGGAGGTGAGGGAGTGAGAGAGGAGAGAGTGTCCCCTCCTCTGCCCCGCTGCTCCTCAACAGACACTGCCAGTGAGCACTCAGCTGACCTGGAGGTGACCAGTGACACACATGCCCTCACACAAATATCTGCTCATGCACCATCCAGTCTCCCTGATGCTCTGTCAGACGCCTTGGCCAAAGGGCTGAAGAATCAACGCATCCTTGCCCGCCAGCTCAGGAGAAGAAGTGACGAGGAGGGAGGAGGTGAAAGGAGGAATGAAGGGGGAAGTTCAGGCTTGGTATTCCGAGCTGGGGTGGTCCGTAAGGTCAGCGGTGAGTTTGGAAGCCTTGAAGTGCAACTAAATGGGGAGAAGATGCTGTGTCGCTATCCATATCGACACAACAGCCCGCCAGGAGTGGTAGACATTATTCTGGATGCTCCACCACCTGGTGTACATCCTATACCTATTGGTACCCATGTCTGCGTACCATTTGGCAATGAGGAAGGCGTTGAATGTCAGTGGCAGTTGTACCGAGAAGGTGTCGTGACCCAGGTAGATACACACCCTGCAGTGGCCAACCGTTACCGTGTCCTGCTGTCTGAGGAAAGACCACACTCTGTGGACGAGGAAGAAGATGGCAGAGGGACAGCTGGGGGTACCCAGGCAGTGTGGGTCTCCCGACAAACACTCCGTCTTCTGGTGCCACCTTGGGACCTGGGTTTGCCATCTGGAGGAGGACGAGAGGTGGAAGACAGAGTCAGAGAAAAAGAAAGGGAGCGGGATGACAGGGAGGAGGTGGATGTGGAGCAGGAAGTGTGTCGTTTGAGCCGAGGAATGACCCCAGTAGTGGGGCCAGTGATGGGGACAGGGATGCCTTACCCAGGCATGGTCCCTGTTTCTTCCACATCAGGTCACAGTATTACCTCCCCAGTAACTCCAGCATCAGTACTCAGCCTGGCACCTGGCCGGGAGTGGGAAATTGAGAAAGATTTGGAGAGGGAGAGGGAGAGGGAACGTGAGCGAGAAAGGGAGAACAGTGTAAAACAGCAGCACCAACAGCAGCAGCAGCATCACCCATATATGCCACTTACTCCTGAAGAAGACATGGAGGTGTCGCACTTCAACATGGTCCCAATGGGGGCACTCATACCTGGGGCCAAACCAGTCGCAGTTCCCCAACATCGCCACATTGTTTCTAAGCCCCCGCCTGGCTACCTCAATCCCCACCTGTCTGTAGTGCGGGGTATCGGGATTCCCTCTACCCAGCTGGCCTTGAACCCCCATCCCCCTCCGTCCTCTGTGCTGTTAGGGCTTGACCCAGCAACTGCAGCAGCTGGTGTTGTCATCACCACCCCCCAGCTCCCGCCTCTCCCTCCCATGTCCTCCTCCAACACATCCTCCTCCAGAGCTGAGAAGGCATCAGGAGGAGGTTCTAACAGTGGAGGAGCAGGTGGTGGTGGATCTGGATCAGGTTCAACCTCCTCATCCTCATCCCGTTCCCGCACCCCACTGACAGCAGCCCAGCAAAAGTACAAGAAGGGAGATGTAGTTTGCACACCAACAGGTATTCGCAAGAAGTTTAATGGTAAGCAGTGGAGGAGACTGTGCTCACGGGAGGGCTGTTCCAAAGAGTCTCAGCGCCGAGGATACTGTTCCAGACACCTGTCAATGAGGACCAAGGAGATGGAAGCCAGTGGAGGAAGCCGGGATCGAGGTGGAGCCAGCAGCACAGGGACTCTAACACCGTCTGACCTCCGACTGAGTGGCGGGAGAGCGAGTTCAGATTTTGACTGGGATGAGACTTCACGGGAAAGCAGTGAGGCCAGCAGTCGGGGAGGAGACTCACGGCCCCGCCTAGTTCTTCCATCTTTGCTCCCCCATGACCTCTCTCGTTTTGACTTTGATGAGTGTGAAGCAGCAACCATGCTGGTCTCCCTTGGAGGCTCCCGTTCAGGCACACCCTCATTCTCCCCCATCTCCAACCAGTCGCCCTTTTCCCCTACACCATCGCCCTCACCATCTCCGCACTTTACCTTTCGCCCTGCCAATTTTAGCCCCATTAATCCTCCGTCACTTACTCCACGTCGCCATCGTCAGCTTAGCGGCACAAAGATGGGTACGTCAGGTGCCGAGCGAGAGCGCCACCTTTCAGGGATTGTGCCCACTTTTCAGACCAACCTCACTTTTACAGTCCCCATGAGTCCCAGCAAGAGAAAGCTCGACACACACCCACCACCTCCACTGCCTACAGTCCAGGACTATCAGACCAAACCTGAGCAACAACAGCTAGTGGGTGTAGCTGGAGGTGTGGTGGGAGAGCCGCCTCTGGGCCACAGCCCTGCTGCCTTTAGAGTCCTGTCCCCCCAGAGTCAGCCGACAACTCCCTCCTCACTGTCCTTCTCACGATCCCGTAGTGCCACCAGCAGGCCACCATCCTCCGCTGCCTCTACACCTCCACCCATGTTGGTCTCTCCCACTCCTCCCTCCCCACTGCCTCAGGAACCCTCACCACGCCGCATTGTTCCTCTCCGTGATTCCCCAGTCATTGTCCGCAACCCAGATGTTCCCTTGGCCAAGTTCTCTGACGGCCCGTTAGGGAGGAGAGAGAGAAGCAGGTCGAGGGAGCACAGCCAGCCTCAGCACGCAGCTCCACCAGGTCTGCAGGCTCCCGTCCCCATCAATGGGGCAACCACACTCGTTCTGGTTACCTCCAGCACGGTAAGAAAGTCACTATTACTGTGGTTTGTTTTTTTTGTTATATTGAAAGGGTTTGGTATCATTTGGGATCTTTCCAGCACCGGTGCTTAAAAAAAATATAAAAAGAAAATATACACTATAAAATAATTTTATATGCACCAAGTCTCTCTTGTTGTGCATTAGGTCATAATAGTTTGTCATCTTTAAAAAGTGGGTCCCCATATAAAAGCTTTTTAATGTACAATATTAGCATCAGTAATACATGATTTACTGACATCTTGTAAAACTGAAAGTTTCATATTGTACCTTTTAATGTTGTTAAAATATAATACAAATACTATTTGTATATTTGTTGCTTATTAATAGCTTAACTGTACTTATTCAAATAAGTCAATTGTCTGCCAGTTAAGAAAGCCGTGTTCTCCGCACAGTCTCTGACTCCAGCCACAGTGGGCCACACTTCCCTGTCCAGCCCCTCCGCCCCAGGTTCCTTGTCCACCTCATCGGGCTCAGTCCTGTCCTGCTCTGGTTCTGGAGGCAGAGAGAGGGAGAGGAAACCTGAGGGACACCAGGACGCCCCTGGGGGAGCTCTGCCACAGCCGGTGGCCTGTCATCCCACACCCACCGCCCTGCTGCCACTCATACTGCCAGCTGAGTCGGCTCACCCTGCTCCACGCAAGCAAATCATCATGGGACGCCCAGGAACTGGTAAGGAAGCACAGGGAGAGGGAGTGGGAGATCATTGTGTCACTATGGCTTTGACCTTTGTTCCTGTCAGACACAAAGTCTGCCATAGGCAGAGATGTATCTTCTGTGCTCAAGATTAGCACTCCTGACTGTCATAATCTCACTCAGGTTACAGAAGTCAATACAAGGCTGTGGCTATCTCATGTTCGTTTTACTATTGTGTGTTTACAGCTCAAGAAAAGTTACCAGACTACCTTTTTTCAGGATATTAGGTGTTATAAGTTATAAATTAACATTAAATCAGCATGTATAGATGTCACTCAATTTTAATAATCATATAAGCATTAAATCACAAAATAATTTCGTCACAGTGCAATATTCTAGATTTTTTTGGACAAACGTATGATATTTACAATTTACTTCATTGCGATGCATGGCCCTGCAATCAGTATGAAACAATATTGGATAGACATTTCACACAGTTATATTTATGACTGTATTATAAATTCATATTGGCTAAATGAAAACTAAAATACAATATGACAAATTTGAGTTTAGTTTTAGTTTACAGGACATAGCAGTAAACAAGACTGTAAAAATAAATTCATTCAACACGATAAAATAAAATATTAAGTCAGCAAAATATAAAAAAGATGAAAATAAGATTTCTTTGAATTTTAACACCAAAATAATGAAAATAATGGGTATCTAATAATGTTAGTTGATCCAGGTGCAAATCGTTACAGTTTAGTATAAAGTATTGAAATTATTCAAGTTGTGATAAAAATCAGCGTATGTACTGCTTTTGTCTGGTCAGATACCCGGTACTGCGTTCAAATTTTAGTCCATGCCTGCATCACTCTGTTGTCTAATCAGTGCAACGCTCCTTGGCGCAGACTCCTCACCCTTTTTAAATGTTGTAGCTGTCGCTCTGTCGTCTTTCTCTCTCTCTTTCCACCATGTAAAGCACCTCGTTAGACAGCTGCAACTCGGTGTCACATTTCACTACTGCCCCCTCTCTGATCATCTTCGTCACTCAGTTCTCAGCCCACGTCTTGGCAGTTTTCAAAATCGGGCATCGGACAGAGTTAGCTGTAGAAGAGGGCCTTATTTACACTTAAGCACCTTTCAAGGCAAGGAAGAAAGGAATGCTTCACATAATAAACAATTAGGACAAAGTAAACAGGTAAGGCATTGCAAAATAATAAAAAAATGTAAGGTAAAAACTATTAAAAGGCTGTTAAAACTAAGTGAGATAAATATTATCCATCAAGATCAGGAAAGGTTAGTCTGAAAGGTTTTAATTGTGATTTAAGGTTCATTTATGCAGGATTAATGGTAAGGTGTTCCAAAAAGTACTAAGAAAATTTGTGAGAAATGTTATGGTGCTTTGGGAAAAAAAAGTATTTTTTTTTTTTTTTATAAGGCAAAAACATAACCTCTGCAGACAGACACAGCAAAAGCAAGTGCAATATGCAAATTATACTGACTGGGGGAAAAAAATGTGGCCAGCCACATTTAAACAAGCAGCAGATCACACTGTTTGCAGTTTATCAGCATTCATGGTCATTTTTGACCCAAGCTTTAATCCACTTTCGGAACATGCATGAAGATTTAGGCATATAGTATGTGTTTAAATTCCCCCTGGTTATCATTGCCTCCCATAATCACAAGCTGTGCTGTAAATGTCAGACAAAGCACTCGGTTGCTTTATGGAGGATAAGAGTGGTGATGCTGCCTTTAACAGAAACTCCGTGCACCTGTTTTTAAAGCATCTCTTCAGGCAAAAGAAAATCTCTTGTGAAAACAATTTGTCGGCTTTGTGTATGTGTGTGTGTGCACAGTGTATGGTGTAAGAAACCTGGCCGCTGAGACTTAGAGGTGTTTGGGTTCATCGTATGCTGTGTGCTTGTTTCCATGCCAACCTTGCAATATTACAGTTTGGCATAACTCAGAAATGATACTTGTTTGAATGTATGAATAAGGAAGGTTTCCACTTTCTAAATCAGAAAACTGAAAGTGGAACAAACGCACATAAAGTTAGTGCAGAGAGAATGTGGTAATTCAAACGTCTCCTATACTACAACAGCAGGTAGAATTATATTAGATATGTATATGCAATGTGTCATAATAATTATCATACATATTTGTTATTTAACTGAATGTAAGTGAAATTTACAACATGAGAAGGACTTTGCTTTGTCAAATCTAATATTAGCATTTAGTTGTCATCAATATGTAATCATCAATTTTATAATAATTTCTTAACTTGGTTCAAATGAAAAAATTGTAATGAAAAGTGTGAAAATAAAAAAAAGGCCTGCTGCTGACTGAGTACTCTGTGACTCAGTGTGTGTAGTTCCTGAGTGTGAGTGTGAGCATGCAGCCGGGTGTCACCGTTATTTTGGTAAATGTGTATTCAAGTGTGTGTGTGTGTGTGTGTGTGTGTGTGTGTACAATACTTGTATCTGTTACCTCTTCAGGATTGACCTTGTCAGGACCAGTATTTTTCATAGAGACTAAAAACCTGGTCCTAATTGAGGTTCTACCGTCAGAAATGAGGTACCTCATTTCTGACAGCTAAGATTTCATTGTGGTCAGTTTATGGTTAGGGTTAGTCATTAACATTAACTGGTTATGATTAAGATAAGGGGTAAAACTTTATTTAGGCTGTCCAAATGAATGGCAGTCAATGCAGTGTCGCAAGAAGAATAACTGCACAAACGTGTTTGTGTGAGAGAGCGAGAGACATAGTGTGTATGTGTTCTTGTATTTTTTGCCAAGTGAGGACCAAAGATCATATAAACCCTTCAGAATGAGGACATTTTGCCTACTCCTCACTTCTTTAAAGGGCTTTTTCAGGGTTAAGACCTGATTTTAGGGTTAGGGAGGGCATCTAGTTGTGATGGTTAAGGTTAGGGTAAGGGGCTATGGGCATGCATTATGTCTATAATGGTCCTCAACCGGAAACGTGTGTGCGTGTGTGTTTGAGACAGTTATGTCATATGTGATATAGCAACAAAGATAGCAACAAAAAAGCATCATTGAAACTTTAGATGGGTGGGAGTACTGACATGTCCAGACGTGTAAGAAGGAGAGCTGGAGTGCAGAGTGCACTCACACACACACGCATGTGCACACATGCACACTTCCAGACAATCAGCAGCCTCAGACAGGGCATCAAGTGCAGGTCCAGGATGATGTGAACGTGTTTCATCACTCTCAGCAGTAAAAGGAGTAATCATATCGCCTGTGTGCGTTGTCATGGATACACCGTTTCCAGCAGTGGGTTTAGTGCAGTAAAGTGCTGAGGCCTGAGCCTATTACCGACGCATGCCTTTATTTCTCCCTCGATTCCCTCGCTAACAACCATCTGTACCTGTGTGGCGCTTCCTCTGCCATATACATTTTTAAAAAACTCACAGAGCCTTAGCAGGTCCGGAAACAAACACGGTGAGAAGGCAGTGTGTGTGTGTGTGTGCGTGTGTGTGTGGAGGCCTCATGGCTGAGATAAATATAGTCCAGCTCAAGTGCAGCTGCGTTAGCATCAGAAAATTCATTACTGCTGTCGTTTTGTAAAGATAAGAGCTTACATGTCCCTTATTTTAATGCAGCTAATGCACTTTAATATTGCTTTTTCAAACATAGGAGGGAATATTTAGAAAATCACAAGTACTGTTCTACTGTATAAACCAGGGTATGTGATCAGAGAAGGTCACACGGTTGGTGTCGTGGTTAGTACTCTTGCCTTTGCAGTAAGAGGTCCTGGGTTCATGACCTAGTCAGAACAAGGGCCCTTCTGCATCATGTTTGCATGTTCTCCCCATGTGTGCGTGGGTTTTCACTTTGTATTCTGGCTTCCTCCCACAGTCCAAAAATTATTGAATGATTTTTTGAAAAAACTAGTGAATGATTGTCTGTTTCTATGTGGCCCTGAATAAATATGAATGATCTTATTGGGAATAAACCTGCCTCCTGTGAAAAGTCCATAGCTGACTTTGCTCGGCCTATTTACACCACTGTATTATAATGTTGGAGATAAAGGTGTTACTTACTTAATATTTTCTCAGGGAGTACTTGGAATAAAAATATTAGGTTGTACTAATGTGCATTGTTTTAACCAGTGGATATCTACTCTTAATTTAGCTGAGTTTTCCAACGTTCCCACTGTCAGGTTTATTTCTTTATCACTGCAAATCATCACTTACAGCAATTTGTGTAAACCAGTAGAGACAGATGCACGTCTTCATTGTGTTTCTGTGTGTGACATTTTTCTACAACTCACCACTGTGCGTGTGTGTGTTTCCTTCACGGGAATATTCATGTCTCGCCTCTTCAGGAAGTCACTTTGAAAACGTTCCAGTCACATCATTATTTAACACCTCAAAGGATGAGGCTGGGGCCAGATTTTTATCACTCGCAGTGAATCCCGGAAAAATCCAAAAACAAACGTGTTTGTACATCAGTCTATTTTTAACTTCCTCCAGTTCGTGGCACACAAATACATTTGTTACTCTTAAGTGCATTTTTTAAATCCTTGTGACCAGTTTCAACACATTCAGACTCCTGTTTGGTTAAAATGTTGTGAGTTGCTGGAAAATTTTGTCCCACATTTACAGTCAGATCCTAGTTAAGACCCATGTCACTGATCAGACCCTCTAAATGAGTGATTCCCAAAGATAGTCGAGAACCAGGAGACTTTCTCAGTGATTAATTTACTAAATATCTCCTGCAAATTTGCTTAACAATTCAAAACAATGTTAAGTGTTACCGTTATGGCTGTAAATTACTCACTGCACAAATTTACCCTTGTGATTTGGCTTTGCCATGCCAACTTTAAAAAATGTGTCCCCATATAGAAAGTTTGTGAAACACTGCTCTAAATAAAATCTTTCCAAAGTGTGTGTTGCAAGCCACTGGTGGATATTGGTGGTATTGCATGTGGGCCTCAGTCAGGGCTAAAAAAAATTAATAAATAAAATTAGTGTCTGACTTCACATATTAATGGGTTTATTTGCTAATGTACTAATGTGGGCG
Organism: Brachirus orientalis; assembly: GCA_016785285.1. Taxonomy (NCBI): domain Eukaryota; kingdom Metazoa; phylum Chordata; class Actinopteri; order Pleuronectiformes; family Soleidae; genus Brachirus; species Brachirus orientalis. Next base: position 2,447,775 of record JAFBJR010000144.1, on the reverse strand, counting down.
TAGCCTCTAATGCAGAATTGCAGAATTTTTATGGGCCTTAAATCTCTTAAGTTTGGATAAATTATGTTCCATATCTGCAATAGCTGTTAAAATACAATGCTATTTGTCACAGATTTCCACAAAAAAATATTTAATTGACTGCAGCTTTTAACTTTCACACACATTTCAGATGTCAGTTTTAGCAAAAAACAGAATAAAAATTGATTTTCAGCAGTGTATTAATACGCATTTGTTTTTGATTGCGTACAATTGAAGAGAAAATTGTTAGCCCCTATAAAAATTACATTGTTTTTCCCAAGGTATTTCCCAAGTGCTGTTAAACAGAGCAAAACATTTTAACACACTTTATGCATACTGGAAGCATGTCCTTTGGTCATATGAGACAAAACTAGAGCTCTTTGGGCATAGAGACATTGCTTATGTTTGGAGAAAGAAGGGAGAGGCGTATCACCCAGAGAACACCGCCCCCACAGTGAAATACGGTGGTGTGAGTATTATGCTGTGGGGATGCCTCACTGCGTATGGACCTGGGAATCTCGTCAAAGTTGAAGTTATCACGTGAAGATTTTGTAAGAAAACCTGAAGCAGTCAGCAGCAAAACTGGGTCTGGGTCCTCACTTTGTCTTCCAACACAACAACGATCCAAAACATACGTGGCTCCTGGTGAAGAACTACCTCCAGAGGACCAAAGTGAACGTTATTGACTGGCCTGCACAAAGTCCTGACTTAATCACTTGGAAAATCTATGGGGTGAACTAAAGACAGAGGACCATGCTAGAAGGCCATCAAATTTGGAAGAGCTTGAGAGATTTGCCAAAGAAGAATGGGCTGGGATTCTTCAGGAGACGAGTCAGAGACTTGTTGAAAACTACAACAAACCACTGCAGGCTGTTGTCCAGCAAAAAGGAGACACAACTGACTATTAGCATCAGGGGGGCTAATAATTTTGGCCTTGGTAGTTTTCGGTTTTTGTGGAATAATATCATTTCTGTCTGCAAAATCAAATAATAGAAGCATCCAAAATAAAACTAGGAGAAGGTTTGAGAAAGTTGTGTTAAAACTTCTTTGCTCTGTTTAGAAGCATTTGGGAAAACAAAGATGTTTTTAAATAATCATAATAATTTTGTCCTCAACTGTAAATTAGGAGTTGTAAGGTTAACTTTTGCCATTGCAGTGAAGAAAGTTGTTGCCTGATGCAACAGTGAGGCTCTCTAAAGAGGGTTTCAGTTTTTGGACAGAAGTGTTGCTCTGTGTTTGTCAAGCTTTGTATCAACAAATTTAATATTGTCATTTGTAGGATCAATTCTATTCCAGAAAAAATATGAACTATAACGATCACCAGATCTACACTTTTCACCTGCTACAGGTTTATTTTTCATGATATGATCTTATTTTGACTCCTTTCTTGTTTAAGTGAGACTGAGTGTGGAGGTTAAGCAGACAGTAATTAGGTCGCGTTAGAGCACAACACTGGGTGGGAACAGTGAAGAGTGTTGACTTTGCACTTTCAGTGGGACACATTCTGTCTCTCATGTATCTTCACTGTTATAATAATACACCATAGGGTTAAAACAGTCTTGAGCACTTCCTGTTTCACTGCGCTGTCACATTTAGTCCCCGAAGTTTCATCTGCAGCATTATTCAGTTTCTTTTAGTTGTCGTTTCATTTTCAGTATTTTCATTATTATTTTGGTCTTACATACAATTCAGGTCATCACTCTTTAAGCTTAAATGTTTTATTAAGCACTGTGTGGATACACATTTAAGAAATCTCAATGCATGTGAGAGATAATTAAGAATTGGTGTCTTGACTGGTTTTTCAAATGTCAACACTTTCACTCTGTTTATGTCTTGGTTCGAGTAGAAAACAAAATGAAAAATGAAAGTAATTACACTGTTGTTTTATATACAAAATACATACAAAAATAAAACATTTTATTGCTCATATGTCATTAAATTCCTTCAAACTTAAAACTAAATTGGACCCAAGAAATAAGATGTTTTTACTCTGTACAAAGTGTTTGTAAATAAGGCATGTCATCAGTACTATTCCTGTTTGTGGCCACGTCCAGAAAGCAAACTCCTGCCTGGTGCGTAAAATATGTGTACATTTCTCAGTTCCTCAGCTAAATTTCCTCATACAAACAGAAGCACAAAGTGAGCAAAGGTCACGGTGCAGTGATAATAGTCATGTGCCATAAGAATCATCATTTAAAAAGAGTAAACTATTTATCATCAGTGTGTGTAACCAACCAGCAAACCAGCAGTGACTGCAGTGCATCTCCATTTCAAATGAGCCGTAGCTTGCGAACGGTGTCTATATATAGACCATGTTAATACTTTATTATAAAATTATCCATGGAAAAGGAAACTGGACAGCAGTACAGCGAGTCCACAGTCTGTTTATTTCCACTGGGCTACAGCACTTATATACGCACTGTATATGGAGTGGTGTAGTCAGGAAACAGTTAAAGTGTGTCGTTGAAGCTCAGATCTTAAATATTATTATTATACCACAACAAGAAACATAAGAGAAGTACTACAAAACCATCAAGTACTTTCCTGATTTCTTAAGTACAAAAACAAAAAAACACTAGTATGTGTTGTTACAGTTTTACGAAATGTGTACAGTTGCAGTTGATCAGCAGCAATCAAGCTTTTAGTCTAATTGTATTGTAGACTGTAAACTGAATGTAATATGGAATCATTCTATAATAAAAATTATCAAGGGCCTTTTACATAAATACACTACTGACCAGAAATTTGATTATATTCTACCAGCAAACTGTGAATCAAGTGATCTGAGTGGGAACTCGACTTCTACTTCTCCTATAGACTTTAGCAGTTTTTAGCATTAGGGAACTTTGACCTATGACTGGAGGCTTAGACCAATCAAAGGGCAGATCAGATAAAGAGAGGGTGCCTCCTATTGGCTGTTCTACTCAGCAACTGTAGTATGTAACATTTACAGTACAAATAATAACAGATGTCCATAACTTTTAAATCATTGTCAAATGAATTCACACATTGTTGATTGAGTCTTTAAGCTCAACACGAGTCCCTCTGCTTTTCTTAGTATAGCGAGTGTTTCGATCTCGTGTTGCCCAGTAGTGCACACAGGAAGTGATTTGTTTTTTGTCAACAGACGGGGGCAACAGCAACAATGCACTAATAGAGTGAGACATTTGAAAACAAGTTGTAGTGTGACTGAAATCACAAAGAAGTGCCCACGAAAAAGTTTCAATTGTGTTTTCTACAGTTTGACTTGATAAATAATTATTGGCTCCACCCACCACTGTGCTGCTGGTGTATACACACAAACACCTCCCTCAGATCTGATCATATTGCTAGATGAAAGATGCAGCATGCAAATAATTTTACGTTGTTTCTGTTCTTAAAAACCAATTAATAACATCAACGACAATAAAAAACCCAACAACAGCAACAACAAGAAGTTAGTTATGCACAGTAGCTTTAACAATGACTCTTTTCAAGCTAAATGGAACTCAGCCGTCATGAATTAGACTATCCACACCGGTGATTTTCCCTCTGTAAACCAGTCTACTGGAGTTTTTCAGCTCCTCTACCACCCATAAAACACTTCAGTTGCATCGGAGATGTCAGAGAGCTTCCTTCCTAAAATGTTAGTATTCATGACTCAACAGTTAGCTGGGTTTTTTTTTTTTTGTCAATTCTGCCGACTAATGTAAAGTCATTCCTGTTGCAGTTATTTTTTGTCATAATGTCTCAAAGAAATGAGATGCTAATGCTAAAGGAGGTGTTGACGTACAAGTTATTTTTAGAGTTGTTCTGAGGTGAACCTGAAGCAGCGATGACTAAAGTCACTGGGATTCATTCATCAACACTAATGTCTGTATAAGGTTTCTTGTCATTTCATGTGATTGTGGTTAAGTCATTTCCATCGTGACCATTATGACAGACAGGTTGATCAACACTGCTGTATGGGAGATGACGTCACAGCGTTTGTAGATTTGTAGATTATGCACAACATCGGCAACATGAAGAGCTTTATCTGATAAAATACAGAAGTGGTTCTTCATTTCCTGTCATTTACACTCATATTGTGTATCTATATACTCATCATTATCAGGACTGGGGTAAATAATATGTGCTCTGTAGTCTCCTTTTTTGTTTTACCTCTGCCAGGGAGGTTGTGTTTTTGGCTACAATTGTCTGTGGACATCATTTCTGATGTTGGGGAATAAATTATTTAGATTTTGATGGTGATCTGGACACACATCTGGATTCTGGACATTTTTTTAAACCAGACGTTAACCTTGCCAGATAGGAGAGTGTATTTACACTTGGGAAAACTAAGTAGCCTTGTTGGAGGTTTGGGCTTTGAGGTTTGAGTGCTTTCTCTAGTTTTTGACAAAGTTCCCAGTGCAGATTCAGAGTCGACAGCAGAGACTAGACAGTGGGTAGTCCCAAGACAGGTTCCCTCAACACATTGCACACAACATGATCCCCTTAACCTCAATTATCCTGAGGGATAATTTCACTGTGTGTGTTGGAGAGCTGGGGTCAGAAAGAGTGACAGAATACACAACTTATCCGTACTGAGTGTTCTGATCACACTCAGTTCGTGCAGGTCTAATAGCTCTTTGTTCTGAATGCCTCCTCAGACCTGATCACAAAAACTACATTTGGAGGTGATTTGAGGACACATTCCTGAGTTGTATGGACACATTCTGTCCTCAGGATGGATTGGAGACTGTCTCCTTAGCTTACATCCTCTGACCTGCAGCAGTTTCAGAGTTTTCTCTACACTAATCAGTGCACATATGTTACTCAGTCACCATATGATTTCTTCTTTCTGATGGTAAAAATCTTATTTTATGTTTATAGCAGGGCAATTAGATCTCAGAGTCAGTCAGGTTTTTGTCTTTCTTTTTGCTCTTTCTCACTTTACAGATAGACACACTGACCATCAGACTCACAGACTAGATACATAATTTTGTTCTAGATACATAATTTTGTTCTTGCAAACAGTCATGATGCCAAAGTGCATTTGAATTAAAGTAAAAGCCACATGTTGTCACAGGAGTATTTTATTGCCAGATGTGACCAGTATGATAAGATCAATGAGGACAGATGTTAATATAAGATCCTAACAAGGTCAGAGTCTGGCACTCATGAAAGTGTAGTTTCGGTCCTGTAGGTCACACAGGATTCCACCACAGTCCATGATAATTAGATGGATCAACATGATGACATTTCACTTTTTCCTCTCCACCTCTCTCCACCTCTCTCTCTCTCTCTCTGCCTTCATGTTCCCACAGTTTGGACCAACGTGGAGCCTCGGTCAGTGCCAGTGTTCCCTTGGCATTCACTTGTCCCTTTCCTGGAGCCCAGCCAATCAGGAGCGGCTGCCCAGCCTGCTGATGGCCAGCAGCTTGTCAGTCAGAACAAAGGTAATAAAAATGACCCCACACCTTTACTCTTGACATGACTTTTTAACCTTTTATCTTGCAGACTTGCAAACACAAAATACTATCCTCTGCGTCCATCTTCTAGCATTATATCCAGTGCATATTGTATATAAATCATGTCCTACAATCAGATAGACTGTACATTACATACTCTGACATTTCTCACGGCAAAACACAAAACACTCGCGTACAAATGTTGTTTGGGCAAACCAAGAACCAAGTCAGTGTTTGCCAAAACAGTTGAGACTGAACTGCGAATCAGCACAGTTGGTGTTCACACTAAATATAGTTCCAGTAACATTGTTGATGACACTGTTTGTGGACTAGAGTGTTAAACAGTATTCATAGATAAAGTTTGGTGAGAAGAGACAGTAATCTGAAAGCACATTTGAAAAAATTACAGCAGCTTATTTTAGTTTATTTGTTTTTATGGATTGTTGGCTTAAAATTACTGATTAATCGGCTGAGACACTACAGCATTTTCATCCAGTTGTGTCACATGGTCGTCTGTTTTAGGGATTTATAAGAGATAAAACCATCTTTATTTTATTGGATTTGTTTTGTAAAATCACTGCAGTGTATATTTTTCACTTGTTCTTACAATACAATGTATGCTTTACACAAAAACATTTGAGATATAACACAATTTCTATGAATGTTTTCTCTGTTTAAGGTGTGTTTATCATTTGGTTCCCATAAAGACACTAAAAATCAACTGGTTTCTTTAAATTTCAGTCAGGAGCATAAATCACTGTAGATTTGTCTGATATTTGTTAATAATTATATATATATTTAAATTAAATTGATTTGAATTTTATTGTGATACTGTTTTTTGCCCTATTTGTAAGCAATTTTGCAACTGAATTAATGATGTTATAAGCTCTTATAAGTAAAGGGATTGTGTAATGAGGAAAACCTGCAATAAATAAGCACTTAAAACTAAAAAATAAGAAACACATTCTGTAATTTTCAACTAGATTCCATCATTTTTAGATTTAATTACAAAATGCACGTTTAAAGAAAAGAAAGTGTTTCATTATATGTGAAGAGACATTAAATGTTCTTCCTGTTCTTACTACTGCAACACATTATAACATGTAGATGCATTCAGAGTGAATCACACCTCCCACAGGCAGCTGAATGCAGCGTAGTCCTGCGTTTAAAATCATGATGCCTCTGTTACTTTATTGCTTAAAGCTTTTTTATCTAAATGACTGTTTGTTTTATTTTTCAGAGCCTCGTTGTGGCGTCACTCTCGTGAGCGAAGGCCGCACTGGTCCACCAGACCTAGAGAGGGGATCGCCGTCATGTCCTCCCTCGACCAACGACAATCCATCTACAGACAGAGGTGTGGCTGACAGTGAGACAGAGAGTGATACAGATGACCCGTAAGTGCAAATTGGTTTCAGCTATGTATTCTGACCTATTTTTTTGTGTCTAGCTGTGGCTGCAGAAGGAAATTTGAATAAAACAAGGAAAGATTATCTGGTGCAGTGTAACAGTGAGGCACATTGGCCACACTGTGAAACTAGACCAATTCTCCATGCGGGCACATTAAACAGAGAAATAGTTCTGTTCTTGTTGACATGCTAGTTCAATCATTTACTTTATCTTCCTCTCGTTCACATTCACTCCCTGGCCACTTTATTTGGAACACATGACAGTACCTTATGTGGTCTTCTGCTTCTTCTGGTTTGATGAGGCAAGGACTGTAATAGGGAGAGATGAACAGGGACTGAAATGACATATTCAAATACATACCACACTACTTTAATATGGAGTTGTTCCCCCTTTTGCAGTAATGACAACTTCCACACTTCTTGGAAGACTTTCCTCAAGTGTTTCTATGGGAATTATGCTCATTCATTCTGTAGAGCAATGATGAGTTCAGGCACTGATGTTGGACGAGAAGCCCTAGCTCGCAATCTCTGTTCCAGTTCATCCCAAAGGTGCTCAATGGGCTTGAGGTCAGGCCTCTGTGTGGGCCGGTCAAGAACTTCCACAGCAAACTTGTCAAACAATGTCTTTATAGTCCTTGCTTTGTGCACTGGGGCACAGTCATGTTGGAACTGAAAAAGGCCTTCCTCAAAAAGTTGGAAGCAAAACATTGTCCAAAATGTCTTGACATGCTCAAGGATGAAGATTGCCCTTCATTAGAGTGGCCAAATACTTTTGTCCATATCATGTATGTTGTGTGTCACATGTGATGGGGATATTATCTTTTTCAAATCACTCTCTGTAAAGGGGAAAAACCCTCCAGCTTAAATATGGTGAATCAACAAGACAAAGGTTGTGCCCTTTAAAAAGTGTCATGACTTGTTTTAGTGCCTCTAAAGCTATATAGTCATACTGAGCAAACTCTTCCTACACTGTGTTTGTTTCCTCTCTGTGACTCTGGGTATGACACAGTAGAAAGCAGATACTAACTGTAGAATCTATAAGTTTTTCTACCAGCTGTGTGTATGTAAGTGTTGTGCAGTCTGCGCTGGTTCATTCCACTCAGTCCTGGGCCGTGTCTGTGCGTCTGGCTCAATTTTTGCTCTTTCAGAGTGTCTCAGACAAGCTGCGAGGCTGTCTGGTTTGTAGTGTGGTTTTGAAAGTTTCAGGGTCACCGTGCTGCTGTTCACAAAGGCTGCTGGAATAAATGCAGTCAGCAGTCTCTTAATGTTGCACTGGTCACAGCTGTTATCTGCCTGTGCATCTACAGTATGTGCAGAGACTCAAGGCATTAATAAAACAAAAATGCACACAAATAACAAGATTTGGGCTCTGCTTATTATCTCCATCAACTCACTTGTGCACAGTGGATATTAGTACCCCTTCTTATCAGGCCAGTCTTGTCTCTTTTTGATTGCTCACATATTACTTTACCCCATTAAAACTCGACTCTTAAAACTGATGTACAAATCTTTTAAACATAAACAAATGTCTAAATGTTCTCTCTGAAATGAAGAAGCCTCTTGGATGAGATGTGGAACTTGTTGGAGAAAAACTTCACGTCCTGTTGCTACTGACTCAATGTGTTTTGGATGACTCTCTTCTACAGTATGACAGTGTTTCAACACGCAGGAAGTTATTTGTTTTATGTTCAGAAAAACAGAGTAAACAGAAGCTTTGTTCTTGTAAAGCAAGACTACATCAAACTGTGAACAGAAATATTTTTTCCCTGCGTTGCACCTCTTAATGTCCAGCCTTCTGGAAATTATTTGAAAAAGAAGATAGTTGGAATATGACTGAAAACACAAAGAAGCGTCCATGAAAAGTTTTAGTAGTAAATTAATGTGGTTGTTCATGGGATAAACACTTTTGGCCCCCACCCTGCGCTTTTGGTGTTTACACACAAGTGTAAACACCAAAAGGCAGTTCTGACAGTATTGACAGAGCCTGTTTTCAGATGAAGGATGCCGCATACTGTACAAATAAGGTTACATTACTATAATAATAATAATAATAATAATAATAATAATAATATTAACAACAGGAAAAAGTTACACACTGCAGCTTAAGATATGGAAATTGCGACTTCATACTTCATTTTGTATTGTGTCTCTTGTCTTAGCTTCTACCTGTTTAGACATTGTGTGTGCTGTTTCCTGTGCTTTTGTGTTACTAAATATAAAACTCATGTGCTCATCAAGAATAAGAGCAATAATCTAATTAAAATTAATGCATTACAACAATCTTAAGGTAAGCATAAGTTGCTGTTCAGATTTTCACTTGTTCCCTTGTGTGCCCTAATGAATGACTGTTGAATAGAAACATATGGGGTTTTAATTTAAAAAATTGTTGTTTTTCTTTTGGACTGACTTAAAGACTAATCCTTAGGGTCGGATGGATAGGCAATACTATGATTGCATTCCATTCTCAGCGCAAAGGTTCAGATTTTGGGTGATGGTGCTTCAGTAGTAGGGCAGGGCGTCTCTCAACCAAAAGGTTGTGAGTTTGTTTCCTGGCTCTGCTAGTCTACATGTCAATGTGTGTCTGGGCAAGACACTTAACACCAGTTTCCTGAAGACTATGCCAGGAGTTAGTGAATGTGTGTGATAGACAAGTGATAAATAATAAGCTGCACATGGTGCGCTTCATGAATGTGTGAGTGAATGGGTGAACGGTTAAACTGTGATGTAACGCAGCACTGAGAGAGAGAGGCACTATTTAAATACAGAACATTTACTTAGTGTCCCAAATTGTCAGAGGGTATTTTTGTCACTTTTCTTTTTAAACAAAATCTCAGAGATCGTCTCAGGAGACAGACGTGAAAGAGACTTTACTTTAAAAGATAGAAAAAAGGAAGAATAATCCAAGGTTTAAAGAGTCAGTTTTAGTTTTTAGGCACAACAAAGCACTGGAACTTTAGTACACATTGTACAAAGGTATTTTGTCAGGAGAGCAAGTGGAAACACACTGTGATTATGCAAGGGAGCAAGTGATGAAAGAGGTGAGCAGGTGATTGGGGCGGAGCTACAGGTCAGGTGACTCGTCTTTGTTGTCAAAAAACAGCATCATCGCATCGGTGTTTGGCAAACGTCTTATATGTAGACAGGTTTATTTAAGATGACAAACTGTGACCCAAATGTACAATATCAATCATGATGAGAGCAAATTTGTGTTTATACAGTTAGTCATGTCAGAGTGAACAAAACTACAACTACGCTTATACATGATCCTAACAAATGAGAAGAACCACTGTGGTCTAAATTCCTCTGTGAGTCAAAGCTGTGTTTCTTACCTGAAATTTCCCCAGAAAGTAATCTCCCTCCATTTTCCATCTCTTGTGGATTCTCAGTTTCAGTTTCTCTTTCTTTCTCTCTGTTTTTGCACTGTTGTGTTAATGTAGTTTCTCCCCGGGTGTGGCAAATGACGCAGCGCCCTCCACTGGCCCCATCAAGAGACGCACACAGTCCCTCAGCGCCCTGCCCAAGGACGGAGACAGGAAGGTCAGTCCACCATGCAGACAGGCCGTTATTAAAAGGAAAATGCAAAATAATACATATCAAATGCCACTCTAAGAACAGCTTAACATTTATTTCTCTTCCAAACCCCAACCAGAGGGAGAAGGACCACATCCGCCGCCCCATGAATGCCTTCATGATCTTCAGTAAACGTCATCGGGCCCTGGTGCACCAGCGACATCCCAACCAGGACAACCGCACAGTCAGCAAGATCCTCGGGGAGTGGTGGTACGCGCTGGGGCCCAATGAGAAGCAGCAGTACCATGATCTGGCCTTCCAGGTAGAGACACACTTCTTCACGTGTTTATTTTATCTCATTCCTACACTTGCTGTTATTGCACTGTCAGGGTTTTACGTCTCTGAAGTGAACAGTTTATCAGCAGCAGTTGTCGCAGGTGCAACACAGAGCTGAAGCAGGTCAAATTGCATGAACAGAAAATAGAAATGATCTTCTCTGTTCCTCCTCTTTTTCCTCCTCCTCCTCCAGGTGAAGGAAGCCCATTTCAGAGCCCATCCAGACTGGAAGTGGTGCAATAAAGACCGCAGGAAGTCACTGTCAGAGGGTCGTGGGACCCCTAAGGAGCAGCGGGAGAGGAGCATGTCTGAGAGCATTGGTGTGTTTGAGATAATTCTTCTTAAGCTTTTCCAAACTAACTTACCAAACATATCTCAGAGGAGAAAGCTAGATTAGGCGTGCACAGAGGTGATTTCAAGGAAAAGAACAATGAAAACTTAAAGGGGCTGTATGTGAAACTGTGACCTTTAGAGGTCAAAATGGGTACTGCAGCCCATATTCAAAATTACACAGCGTTGACCTTCTCCTTCTTCCAAGACCAGAGTTCTTTTTGCAAACCTTGGTGGCTATTCAATATACTCTCTGTTTTCTTACTCCCTTGTTGGTCTCACCTTGTAAACTGTTCTCTGTTTATATATACAGGTTATTGGTGCAACAGGACAAAAAGTTGAAATTTAAATAGTGTATATACCGGCAGTACCACTGTTTTCTTGTTGTTTGATGACATATATGGTCGTTTTGTGACTTAAAATAGTATGCCTATGCACAAAATTTTAGATTTTTGTTTTGCATTTCTGAGTTTTTCCTTCCTTCCTTCTGCAGATCCCCTGTCAGAGCCCCAGATTGTGGAGGGGAAGGGGGGAAGCCTGGGTTGGCCGGGGGGTTCAGAGCGTCGTGGGGGACAGTTTGTGGGGCATCTGCCACGTCCCAGAGCCTACTCCCAGAGTGCCATGCACACCCTTGAGCAGAGGGAGAGAGACTTGGAGAAGGTATGAGGTTGTTAATATGTAGCTACGAGGCAGCAAACAGACTCAAGAGATGAAAGATTTGGAGGAGGCTCCTCGCTAGCTTGATTATTAGTATTAATTCAGATCCACAAGTTTTGTGTAGTGGTTAGCACCCTTGTGTTGGCAGCAAGAAGACCCAGGTTAACGCCCCAGTCATAACGAGGGCCTTTCTGCATGGAGTTGGCATCTTCTTCCCGTGTGCGCATGGGTTTTCTCCTGGTTCTCCAGTTTCCTCCCACAGTTCAAAAACATGCAGATTTGAATTGGACACTCTAATGGGTAGATTGGGAAACTTTCCAGGGTGTACCCCACCTTTCGCCCTATGTCAACTGTGATTGGCACCAGTGCACCCCGCGACCCTCATGTGGAGGATAAAGCGGTAAAAGATGGATGAGTGAGTTAGTGAGTGAGTATTAGTTCAGGATCACCATGACCTCACAGTTAGAAAGTTAAGGTGTGCTTTCATTTGTGTATTTCTGAAAGGTTTCTTACAACAAAGTGCAACCAAGGGAACAAACCAAAAAGCAAAAAAGACACAAAAATGCAGACATTAAAAGTAACAGACTGAAGTAATTCTTAAAAATAATAATAATGAAAGAGTATTCAGGCGCCTACGCACCTGTGTCGATGTGAGTCTACACAGCTGATGTCTGTCCTTCACACCGCAGAGCGTTTTTGGTTAAACTTCACAGATGAGAACATTGAATTTTCAAAAACAGTTCAAATGGACTCGCTTGGTTCTTTGTGTGAGGCCTGGAGTTGTTGCTGCTGAAACATGCTGGAACCTCTGGGGGAGCTCAGCCTCCAACTTCAAAGGTTTCACTCTCTACTTCTGCAAAGCCTTTGAAGGTTTGAAACTGAGGTATTTGCCGCTTCGTTCCTAATCACAAAGGACGAGGTCGGCGTGTGAGCTCTGTTGTTTGAAGGCATTTGTTAAATGCCATTGGCAAAGCTGTGTATGTAGAGTAGGAATGCTTTGATAATGGCTGTGTTATTTCTGTCTGATGTGTTGTCCTTCAGTAGTTTTACTTTTCAGTTTTGAGTTGATAATCCATGTTCAAAACAAAGTGTTTTCCCCTGCATCAGCTCCTAGGATATATTTCTGAAAATATCAATCAAAGCTAGCGCCTGTAATAGAGCTGAATGATTTGATTTTTCTGATTATGTGGTGTAATCAAGGTTTAGTTCAGTATTCTCTGTGTAACAAATAGAAAACATATTATAACATATTATAATAAAACAATAAAATATAATTCTCGTCCATATTTCTTTTGGAAACACTTTTCATCATATTTGTTGTCCTTGCACAAATTTGCACCTCTTGTCCTCCTTTTTAGTTTAAACATCCAGCATTTTAATTTGGACAAGTAGATATTTTGGATGAGTATTTGGTTATTCGATTATTTGCTTGATTAAAAAAAGGTGATCAGTTGCTGTGATGGTTTGTAACATATAAAAAAGACACAAAACAAATGTTTTGTCAATAATTGAATTTATAAAAATGAATCTTCATACTCCTGATTTGTGGTGCATTTGTTTTCGCAAGGTCAACACTCTTTGAGCCCTGCATTACTTTCTCTGGCTCTCATGCCATGGATTAATATGTGGTAGTGTGGATAAATGTGGTCATATAAAAAAAAACGTTAATCTGCTTTTTTTTCACCACATCAGGAGGACGGGGCGGATTTGTTACGCAGCCAGCCCCCGCCCCAGTCTCTGTACCAGGGTGGGGCCAGTGAGGACATGACCAGTGACGAAGAGCACATGGTCATCTGTGAGGAAGAGGGTGACGATGATGTCATGGGTGAGTTTGAGGCACAGCAAAGAGGTTTTACTGGTTACAGAGACTTTTTTTTAATAGTTACAGAGGGATTACTTCCTACAAAATAAAACTACTCAACTTCAGCCTTCCCTAGTCAGAGTGAGAGTGAATGCCTGATGGCTAAAATAAGTAGCTGATTCACAGATGAATCATTGCTAGTTGCACATGAAACAGTCACACATAATTTTAAAAGTGACACCTGCAGTATGAAAACACCCTTTCACATTTTTGTACAGAAATTCTGTTTTGTGAATTTGCTTGGTCAGATTAGAATTAAAGCCTCTTTAGTCCACAAATTTGACATTAAATTGAAATTTCTCATTTTCAGAAGATTCATGTCCTGAAGGCTCCATCGACCTCAAGTGTAAAGAGAGAGTGACAGACAGTGATGAGGATGAACCAGATGGGCAGGTGAGCATTATTTAGAAACTTGACATGAATGTTGACATGAAAAATTAAAAAAATGGATATCACTAACCAGCCATATATCATCCTATCGCCATTGTATGTAAAAAAAGGATGTGATTTATTATGTCATAACAAGAATTTATTAATTACCTCATTATAATGTGAAAGGGTTCAGGTTATAATGTGATAAATTATCTTCTTATAATTATCACCTTGTGAGATAACTTATTGTTTGGCTCAGTGAAACTCAGAAACGGTGTGTAACAAACAGATAAATTTAGGGAATTACGATCAAAGAAAAGGAATCTCTTGAAACATTTCATATCATAATGAGTTATCGTACCATGGTACTATGTAAAACATTTCATTTATAAGATTATATGTCATAATAAGAAATAATAATAGCATGGAAATATCATGTTATGACGTGAAAAACATTGTTATAATGTGAAACTTTTCATCTAATTATGTGGCACACATTCTTTTTTGTTATTTTTTGTGGCTATTCTTCTGTAGGATTTTGATGCAGTTTGACTTCACTTATCTGTGTTCAGCGTGTTTCTATATGTTAAGCAGGATATAGACAGAATTAAAACCTCTACATTTGAAGTTGAAAAAGAGAAAACCTTTGATCTCTTCCTCTTTTCATCTCCCTCTTCCCTTCGGCATGGCTTACAGCCAGTGTCCCAGCCCTCTCTCTCCTCCTCTCCCTCCATCCCTCACTCTGACTCCACCTCATCTCAAGGAAATGATGCTGCAGGAGGTGGAGGAGGTGCAGAAGATGGTTCTGAAAGGAAGAGAAAGAAAGGGACAGACAGAGGAGAGGAGGGGAGAGAGGGAGGGCCCAAGAGAGAGGAGCCAGCAGCAGGTGGAGGAGAGGGAGGTTGTGAAGAAGGGCAGGGAGTCTCCTCTTTGACATCCAGCACTGCAGCTCCCATCGCTTTGGCCCAGCAGAGTCTTACCCAGGTCCACAGCGCCATCCGTATGGCTCCCACAATGGTGACCAACGTGGTACGACCCATCGCCAGCACACCCGTCCCCATCGCCAGCAAGCCAGTGGAGGGAGCAGTCACCCTCAGCGCCGTACCCCAGGACACGAAAGCCACTCTCCTGATTGGAGGAGGCGGAGCTCAGCAGCTGCCAATCGCCGTAGGGGGTGGGTACCTGTCTTCGTCCTCCTCTCCTGGTCCAGTCAGTGTAACTCCTTTGGGCGGCAGCAGTCTGGTCACTAACCTAGTTCTGGGAGGGTCCTTTCCTCCTGCCCACCCTGTGCAGGTCCTCACCCCGCAACCCACTCAGCCGCACACACAGACCCCCCTCCCCGTCCTCCAGCCCCAGCTCCACCCCTCTGGCTCCAAGCCGCTAACGCAGGTCCAGTACATTCTGCCCACCGAGAGCCCCTCCTCCCCTCAACTCACCCACCAGCAAATCCTCTCCCTGCCCAACAATGCTGCCCTGGCCAATGGCGTGCACACTGGGGTGGGAATCAGAGTCAGCCCCGGGACCAGAGGTGAGCTAGACGACAATCATTGGCCAACACTAAAAACCAGAAGTGTTTTCACATGTCCACTTAAAATCAGAAATCCATTTGTTTTCCTTTTTTTTCCTATAGTTCCCATCACATTCTTGTTGTAAATTATCTCCACAGGAAGCTTTGAAAATAGATTTAATTTGCTTACGTAAACCTGAAATAAATGACTGACAAGAGAAACTACTGATATGAGTACAAGTGCCTGCCGCCCACCCATGATTTAATCACTCTCTGCTCTTAAGAGTCAGAAGCAACTGAATTTTTGCTTCATGTACACGAGCAGCAGAAATGTCCTCTCATGCTGCCCTCTCTCTCTCTCTCTTTCTCTCCCTCTCCCTCTCCATGTGTCTCCACCTGCCCGCCGCTGCTTCCTCTCCACTTTTCCTCCTTTGGCTCGATTCATCTCTTCCTCATGCTAATGGTGGTGTAATTCTCTGTGTCTCTTTTTCTCCTTCTCACTCATTAGTCCAAACCCAGTCGCCGGTCTTGCAGAGCAAGATGTTGGTTCCCATGGCAACAGTGAGAACAGGGTCTACTTCTCCTCATCCCTCCATCTCCCTGGTGGCACCGCCTCTTCCTGTGCAGAACGGCCCCACGACAGGAAACAAGGTACGGGTGTTGTTAAGGAAGCGGAAAGACGGAAAAAGCGTCGGAATGTAAAAGATAAGTAAATGTCGCCATGTTTACTGACAGGCGATGTCATGTAGAGAACACATGCATCAGAAGCATTAAAACTAGATGACAATGACACACGAGGGAACAATAATGTGAGGGGACTATAGTGAAAAGGTCATGTTTTACTGCTCTGTGTTGAAGTTCTTTTCTCAAACGTATATAGATGAATCTGTATCATAATAATCTGTAATTATATGGCCCTGGCTATTTATTGTGGAGTTACATACACAAATGCTGAAGATGGCCCTATCTCATGATGATCTATCTAAAATCTAATCATCAATTAATGAAACTAATCTTTTAGATAATCATTTGTCTCGGTGTATTTGAAGTTTGAAGGTAAAAAAAACAACAACTTTTGTTTACATCTCCACAGATCATCCAGATCGCTCCCATGCCTGTGGTCCAGACCAACATTCACCCCAGCGGTACAGCAACAGTGCATCCTGGTAGCCCCTTCCCTGTAGTGGCTCCTGGAGCCGCGCCACCACAGACCGTTCTTCTGACCTCCCCACCCACCAGGTCCCTGACAGAGACAAAACACTTGAACATATATACCCACCATATTCTCTCACTTTTATACTCACTTTTAACCATTTTCTACTTCAGGATCACCTACGTTCAGTCTGGCCCTGGAGTTACCACAGCAACGCCCCAACAGGCCACACCCACTCAGGGCCCTGCATATCTCCCAGCAACTCTGGGCTTCACTGCCATCACCCCAGGCGGGCAAACTCTGGTCCAGCCAATCGTTGGTCAGTCACCACTGCTTGCTCCAGCTCCACCACTGAGCTGTCAATCACAGATTTCCCCGGGCCAGACCACAGCAACCTCTGGTCGTCAGGTAAACTTTTAAATTTTTGGAAAATTAATATACATGTTTCTCCATTTGCTGTAGACCAACTGTAGACATGAAGGTTACTTTTACTTTCCAGCTTTGAGGCAATTTTTCTTTTCAGCACAGATGTTGCAGATTTAATGACCTCATTTAAAAAAAACTGTCTGTGTTTTACCAGCAGTGTATGAATTAATTAAACCTCAAAACCTTTATTAAACCTAAAAAGTTTATTTCAGTGAAAAGTGCTCACTCAGTGTATTTGCTCTGAAAAGGCAGGAGCAGATGCAGCTCTGGAGGAAGAGGGATAAAAGGTGGCAGGGTGATCATTCTGGTATTGATATGTCATCACTACATTAGCTTTGAGACATTAGGGAAATTAGTGTAAACAAACAAATGTGTATATTGGCAGCTTTTCCTGGCCTCTGTGTGCTGCATTTTTAAATCTTGGCTCCCAGGTTGTTGCTGGGTTGATTCAGAAGCACAATCCATATTTAGTCTTTCAGGAATTTAAATGCTACAGAAAGTGTGCCCAGGCACCCACAGCCAATTTCAGTAAACACTGGGTGCTGGTCAGGCAGGGTTGACAGACATGTAGCAAACTCACCTTGCATCCAGATGACATTTCAAGCCCAAGCCCTTCTTCAGTAATGTCTTCATGCCACAGTTTTTTCTTTGAGCTCAACAGCTTCACCTTCTGAACAATTAACAATATTCTTCACCAGGTAATTACTGCCATTTACCCAGCACCCACTGTTGCACTTGCCTCTGGCGTGGTCTCTGTCTCCACCATACCACCTGCAATCGGAGCTTCAGCTTCAGCCCAAGATGTCATCAAGCCGTCTTCTCCTTTAACAAAGGAGGTACAGGGTTCAGCAATGGCTATGTCTCAGCCCAGCGTGGCAGTGGAGGTGAAGAGGGAGAATCAGGTGGACGCTGAAACGGGTGAAGATGGGGGGCAGGAGACGTCGGGGGCCACGTGTACAAACAATGTCACTACAGGTAACTTTGCTAAGCCCAGGGTTTGTCCCTAAGTTGTAAACCACCATGACCAGTTAGTGTCAGGTTGAAATTTTTGGCCAGTGCGATCTTGTTTTTTTTATTATTTTGATAATATGGGGGAAATAGAGAGGGGTGAGCCTACTGAGGGTGTGAGGGCTGTCAGGCCATCTTTTTCTTCTTCTTATCCTAACTGACTTAAAGTGGGACCATAATTTACAAAGTGGATGCCATGCACTACTGAGGAATACCTGAAACTAATGATTGTGACCTTCAACCCATCAGGAAAATGTTTACTAATGTTATAAATTAAACTAGAAGAAGGTTAATTTTCTCACAGATTTGCATACAAACTAGTGAAGTTCTACCCTGATGGCCATTCAAGAGAATACATGTTTCAGGCTCTTCTGCATTAGCTTAATTTTCTGTACCAGGAAACTACATAAATTATTTAGTCTTGTATCAGGTCTTAAATGACTCAGTGTTATTGTATCAAAGCCTGACGCCACTTTCATGTGTGCTAGTAAAAAAAGAGGAGGATGTCGTTGGTCTACACATCAAGGAGGAAAATGTGAGAGACGGCTATGGCAAAGAGAAACCAAGAGAAGTGGATGCAGAGCGAGAAAGAGGCATAAAGGAGAGCAATGAAAAGAAGAAAGGCAGAGAGATGGACAGAGAGGACCACGGCACTGGAGACAGTAGCAGCAGCAGCAGCAAAGAGGTTAGAAAAGCCGAATATTGAATCTGTTTGGAAATTTTTTTCTCATCAAACCCCACTTTTCTTTCAGCTTCGGTTAAATGTCCTCTGACAGTTTTAGGTTGCACATTATTTACTCCTGAGAATTTCCATAAATTAGATGAAACTTGTTTAATTGAGTCACCAGCCCTCACGCTCTCTCTCTCTTCCCAGGCTGGACCTCGTTCTCCTCCTACACTAACCTCAGGTTTGGACCCCCCTCCTCCTCCTACTGCAGAGAGAGACCCCCCCTCTTCCTCAAAGAAGACCAAGTTTCGTCCCCCGCCACTCAAAAAGACACCGGACTTTCATGACAAGTGAGTAAGGAGGAAAATCAAACTTTGCCCATTTGAGTTTGTATCTAAACATTTGTTATAATTTAGCCTGTTATCAACTTCTAATGCAGGACACGCTTTTATTTAAATGTCCATTGTGTAGAATTTTGGCAAAATTATAGAACACCTCTCCTCTGTCCCCCATTTTCCTCTCACCCCAACCGGTCGAGGCAGATGACCGCACATCTTTGAGCCTGGTTCTGTCAGAGATTTCTTCCTGTTAAAAGGGAGTTTTTTCTCTCCACTGATGCCTAGTGTTTGCTCATTGTGTGAACTGTTGGGTTTCTTTTCTCTCTGTAATATTGTAAAGGTTTTGGCCTTATTATGTACAGTGCCTTGAGATAATGTATGTTGTGATTTGGCGCTATACAAATAAAATTGAATTGAATGAATTGAATTGAACATGTTCCTAGCATTTATAGATGGTTTGGCTATTAATCAACCCTAAACATAAACATTCAATAAAGGAAAATTTCACAAAATAAGTCAAAAAAAATTCAAAGCTCATTAAGTAGAGAAAAACAAAAATCTGGAACAGCAACTTACAGACCAAGAACAAGTGGTAAGATCCAGTTTGTGGCTTTTCTGGCAATCTGGGGAGAAAGATGGTGATTATTAAAAGATTAAGTTCCTCAGTTCCAGTCACAGCCACACAGAGTAAACGCCTGAGTGAGCTCACAGATCGCTGTATTTTTAACTGACTTGAAGAAAACCTGAATGAAACCTGAATGAAACCACTGACTCACATATATGCTTTTTTTTCTTTCTCATTCTAAACTGTGTCCATGCTAGGAAATTTGCAATGTGTTAAATTTACTGTAAATAAAAAAACAATAAATCAGTTCTCATCACTCTTTCGGAACCATTTTTTTACCACTCTCTCACAGAATCAGTGCCAAAGCAAAACAAAGCAAGTTTGCCAGGTCCTTCTGTCTTTCTGGTCATTGTTCTCTCTATTTTAACAGTTTATGTTTTCTCCTGCTGAGAGAGCTCATACAACACCAATTTGTCTTCTGTATTTGTGGCTTCAAACAGCTTGAAGATGAGCTGCAGCCCTGGACAGGACTCTTAGTTTGTATTTTGAGTTTTTGACACTGACTTTCCCTTGTAGCGGGATCCAGTTTCATTTTTAGTTTGTATAAATCGTGGTGGAAACTCGTTTACTGAGTGTGAGTGGGCAGAATGCTCAACCTTTTTGTTCCTTACTTAGACGGTGGGAGTGTGGTGGGGAAGCCACAGAGAAAGAAAGCTCCAGCAGCTCTACAGCATGATTAATGCGAACCCATTCAGAGGACATCCCTAGATAATTTCACCACCACATTAGTGGACTGATGTGGCTGCTGCTGTGTGGTTTGTATTCATGCAGAGTCTTGTCAGAGACAAACTTCGAGGAGCGCTTAGCTGAACTTCCAGAGTTTAATCCAGAGGAGGTTCTTCCCTCACCCACTCTCCAGAGTCTGGCCACCTCGCCCAGAGCCATCCTGGGAAGCTACCGCAAAAAGAGACGCAACTCCACCGGTGAGTAGAGACGTCAATACAAGGGAACACTCTGAAGCCATTTTCAGACATGAATAGACATGAATCCGGATATTGTCTCATATGACAAATGCAGTAATACACTGTTTGAATGAGATGTGTTCCTAACAAAATACTGTCAGACCTGACTGACTGAGCGTTTGTGTGTATACACCTGCAGTGCAGGGGCGAATGGAGTCAAGAAGCATTTATCCTGTCAAACAACCAAACAACCCGATTTTTTTTAGCCGTAGGTTTCACTTTCCGTGGACTCTATTTGGCATTTTCCGTCACACTTCAACCTTTCTATAGTCATCTCACTTTACCAGCTCAATGTTGTCGTTTCCTCCGTCAGTCTTGACATGTGAAACAAATCACTTCCTCTGTGCAGCACAGGACAGGTGACATCACATCGAAACACTGCTATACTGAGAAACACAGAGTGGTATGGAGCTTATAGACTTAATCAGTATTATATTTTAAATTAAATTAAATACAGTAAATGAATTGCATTTACAAGAAAACATTGCAGTGTTTTGTTTGTCTTTTTCTATTTTTGCGTTTTCTAACTGCTGGTTAACTAAATTTCTTTCATTCATCATTTTAATGACCCCTGTCATCTGATTCACTTCTCTTCATTCGCTTACATTTCCTTCATTATTATACCCCCAATTTTCTGTCCAAATCACACCTAATGTTTCATCATCACCTTCCCCTCTTGCTGTCCCTCCCTCTCTTCCTCTCCACACTCTGTCATCCCACTGTCCCTCAATATTCTCTTCATTCATGGTTCACATTTCACGTGTCCAGAGCTGGAGCTGACGGCCGATGACCCCAGCTCCCCAAGGAGGAAAACTCGACGTCTGTCCAGCTGCAGCTCAGAGCCCAACACCCCCAAGAGTGCCGCCAAGTGTGAGGGAGACATCTTTACCTTTGACAGAGCAGGTAAAAAACATGTGCCATCATATACACACAGCCGCAGAGCTGCTCCACACAGTGTAACGACTAATGTGTTTGTCCAACCAGGCACAGAGGGAGAGGATCTTTTAGGAGACTTGGACAGGGTTCCCTACTCGTCTCTGCGCAGAACTCTGGATCAGCGGCGGGCTCTGGTCATGCAGCTGTTTCAGGAACATGGCTTCTTTCCATCAGGTAAATCACCTGTAAACAGAAGATAAGAAGGATCTGAGATGGAGATTTAATCTTTGACTTGTACAGAAAAGTCAGTTTTCTCATTACAACTATAATAATGTAATTTAAATACTAGAATAATTTATTTAAAAACAGATATTAAACAAAAACTTCAGGAGTTTGCTGTAGGTAACTGGACTTGCTTGAGTTAGATTCCACTTGCCTGCAGCTAATTCTTGAAGAAGACTTTTGTAAAATAATAATATTTACAGCTTAACAAAAGTTACAAAAAGAGTTGTTATGCTTTAACACAGGTTTAAAAACTTCAGTGAAGTAATTAACAGCTGTGCACTCCCTGGCTGCACCTAGATTGACAGACAATCATTACTGAAAGCTCACTTAATAAAATGTACAACAGCTGAAGTGTATGCCATCTGAAGAATGTTTTTGCTTACTCTCCCGTCACATTTAAGAAGCTGAAAATAAAGGAAATTTGTTTTAATTCTCAAAAAAACCCTCTTAAATGGATTAATTGATTAATTTAGTAATTGATTAATTGAGTCATTGTTTCAGCCCTAGAACAAAAATGTATGTTCAATCACTCAAACTTTATTAATACAGCACCTATTGTGCAAGCAAAATAGCAGTACAAAGTGCTTAACAAATCCAGATCATTGCAAATAACAGTAAATTGATAGGAAAATAAATAACAATATGATAAAACAAGTATCTTAAAATAGTGTAAGAAATACAGTAGATTAAAAAAAATGCAAAGCTCTGACAGAAGTTTTAATTCCTCTTCTCTGTATTCTTCCTCCTCTCGCTCTCTGGCCCTCTGCAGCTCAGGCCACTGCTGCCTTTCAGGCTCGCTACTCCGACACGTTCCCCAGCAAAATGTGTCTTCAGCTGAAGATCCGCGAGGTACGTCAGAAGATCATGCAGACGGCGACGCCCGGAACCCTCGAGCTCGGAGTCTCGGCTGAAGCAACCAATGCCGCCTCGTCCCTCAGCTCTTCTTTCAGTCAGTCAGCCAAGGAGGACGGAGGGGCAGAGCAACATGGAGACAGAAGCCGGAGCCCAGAGGAGCCCAAAAGTGAAGGATCATAAAGCTGGAGAGGATGATGGAGTGGAAATATCAAAGACAAGAAGACGAAGGAGAGAGAAAGAGGAGTGTGTCATTCCCTCAGAATATTCTTGTATGTGTTGAAGCAGTTTGAAGGATGGCTGACTCCAGCATGACCAGTTCTACTAATCTCCAACAGACCTGGGCAGAAATTGGCAGAAGTTGAATATGGTCACAAACATTGAAGCGACTCAAGGTGTGGTGATTTGACAAATCAGACACAAAAAAAAGCCTCAGAACTGGACAAAATCACATGAATGTCCTGATGAGTCACGTTCTTCTTGTCGTATTGTTGTTTTGCCCCTTTTTTCCCTCTCAAATATCCAGAATGTTTTCAGCAAACACTTCGCCCAGGTCTGCTCTCAGCACATTTGTACAGTAGTTTGTAGTTTGACACACAAACGCCCTGGTATACACACACACATTTTCGCTCTCTCTCTCTCTCTGGCACACAAACCATGATAATCTCCAGCACACACACACAAACACACACTTCCTTACCAAATCAGACTGTTACTCTTGGTGGATGATCCCCAGGATCATCGACACAAAGGCACTTTGTCACTTATTATTGTGCAGACGCAGTTTGCTGTTGCCAGCCAACCAGCCCTCAGATGCCATTGACTCCACCTCCTTCTCGCTCCTTCCACTCCTCAGCACAGTGGTCGGGACGCAAACACAACCCCAACGACCTCCACTGCTATTCCACAGCCCCTCGATGCTGCAAGACAGACAGCACACACACACACGCATACACACATACATGTACAGAACACACACACAGCGTGGTGCAGTGTAGGCACTCATACACATACACCTTCACCCCCTGGTCTGACCAAGCCATTGGCCTGCACAGTTTTTAGTGATTGTAGTGAGAAGAGAAACTGAAAGCATGAAATCCGTTTGCTCCCGAAAAGACGACAGGAGCTGCGATGTAGTGTGACCAATCTTTGCACCTTCAGTTGTTGCCATGTTGAAAGACTTGAGTCCTCGTTGGCAGGAGCTGATTATAAATGTCTGTATATCTGTTGGGGAGAGGAGGAGGAGGAGGAGGAGGAGGAGGAAGAGGAGTCCTCTCCCCGCAAACCTGTGTGACCAGGCACCGTAAAGAGATTATGTAAAGAGACTTGTGGTTGTGAGGCTTTTGAAGAATCAACGTTTAAGTTCGACACTGACTGGCTCTTGACAGAGCGCCGCAGAGAAAAAAAATGCAGAAGAAGAAGAAGAAGAAGCTGGACGATGTTCAATGCACGAAAGATTTGTATTCCAACCAACAGGAAGGCAGATAATAATCATCGTCAACAACGAGACAAAGATTACCAACAGAGGGGAAAAGAAGAATTTTAACCAAACTGCTCTCAAACTCCCCGTGGATAATATGATGTTGCTTTCTCTTGTTATCGTTGCCGTGGAAATAACCAGTTTTACTGTGGCCTGTCTTTCCTCTCTCGTGGCTCTATTGTGTTTCTTCTCCAGCATAAAAAAAATAATTGTTAAAAAAAAAAAAGAAGGGGACAAAAATCAGTCTGTGACCTCCCCCCCTCACCTTGAATCGTCCACCTCCCCCACTGTTTCTTACCAGAGGAGGAAGTGTGTGTGTGGGGGGGAGGCAGGGGGGAGGCGTTGTTTGTCATTTTGTAAAACGTTGAAATCAGGTGTTTGCACAATATGTGCGGCCCTTCTCGTCCGGGGACGGCCGTAAGTTAAATCAGGAAAGTATTGTTTTTAGAGATCGTTTTAGTATAAAAAAAATAATAACCTTGTTCCGTATGTTATAAAAAACAAAAAACAAAACCTCTTTCCTTCCCTGCTTTTTCCTCCTCACCCGTCTCCTCACCCGTCTCCCTCAAAGTGTTGTTAGAAAGTGCCCTTAAGCACTGGTCCCGGGTCAAGCGCTATGTAGCTCAGGATGGTTCTGGTTAGGGTTAGTTCAGGGAAAGCAGATCCTAGACCAGCACTGGAGGGCAGTCTCTCTGAAGCCCTCCCTCTGCCCTCTCCTCTTGACACTTTATCCTTTCCCATCAAATGGTGCAATAGGACGTTTATTTTTTTTAATTTTTTTGGAAACGGGTGGGATATTCTGCTTTTTTTGGGGGGGGGGGGGCTCTGTGCCATAGATATTAAATGGAGTCAGTGACAGGAAAGAGCTCATGTTATACTATCTTTAATTATGGTATAAAATGAAACAAAAAAAAAAGAATCACACAATTATTGTAATTGTTGAAGAGATATAGAAAGTATAACGTACTAAAAGTCAAAGAAAACTTTTTAAATAGCACTTTTTGGCTCTTTGCTTCCTTAGTGAAGAGCAGGGGTAGTTATAATTATCATTATTATTATTATGATGGGTATCTCTTTTATTTCTCTGTATACAGTTGGATGTGTGAAAAATATATAAATATATACAGGTATTTCTATATAAATGTGCATTTAGGTCTGTGTTTGTGTGTGAGTGTGTATGTTTTGGCACATGCAGGTAGCGCGTGAACACAAACCAACCTCTTCTTTCCTTTCACCACACAGCAACGTTATCAATAGTATATTTTTCATTGTATTCCACATTCTATATTCTACTCTAGAGACAGTATTTTTATAGTCACCACGACTATTTTGTCCGTCATCATGACTGTTATCAAACTCACTGGATTCAGGATATATATAAACATATATACATATATTATATGTTTAAAACACACAAGTAATGATGTAACGTAAAGCTATCAATTCACATCACTCTGGGGTCAGGGCTGCAAAGTGTCCCTCTGCATGCATGTGCAATCACATGTGCACACGCACCCATATACACAGACCTGTGTGCCTATACACACACACACATGTATGCGTGTACACTGTATGATTGTGCTTAAACATAAACTGTCCTTACTTTGGAGAAGGAAATTTTAGGATGAGCGAGGTGAGTGTTATCTCATAAGCAGGCATGTTGACCATGTGCAATATTTCTAAACAACAATGACAAAAAAACCTAAATATTGAAAAATATTAAAGATCTAACACAATGTCTGATGTCAGTCTGTTTATTTCACAGTCCTCAGTATCTCCATTTTTTTTTTTTATTCTTGCTTTAAAAATGTATACCACCAACCCTGACTTATTTTGGGTTCATAACTCTGTCCCATGATCTGCTCTTCACAAAAATGCTAAATAAATGTAATATTTTAAAAAGTAAAAACAGGGAAACAAAATCAAAATACTCACAAGAATGTCCTAAATTCAAACATGTTGATAAATTAACTGTTGAAATTAAAAAAAAATGAAGATAGTGATAAAATGATAATAAAGATAAAACTAATTTAAAAAAAATTATAAAAATTATTGTTTGAAAAGCTGTCTTTGCTTTCTTCATAATCACACTGTAAAAACAGCCCTATTAGAAATAAGCCAAATATTCTTAAAGTGATATAAATGTTCAATTACCTTAGGCCATGACCATGGTTGCCATGGTAATCTGCATATCTTCAAAGGACGTTGAGGGCAATGTCTGGGCAAAAGCCTGCTGCGTGGCTAATGGGAACACAAAAATGTGGAAATATGTTTTTAACTATAATTCCTGCTAATTCCATTTGATTACCTTAAGATTTAAATTTTCAAAAGGTTCTGGTGTGCACACCAAGCTTGGTAATTACTTAAGCTAGGTAAATTTTCCATGCATAGCAAGAATCCCAAAAGTGTGCTTAAGTGGAAGAAAAGGGGAAAAGATGATGATGATGGTGATGATGATGATGCAAATGAACAATCAGAGCAGATTCATCAGGACCTTAGCACCTACTGAAGTAATAAAAGTAATATAAAGATAAAAGACATTCTCCATAAACATTTGTAATGTTTATTTCAGCCAAAATAACATTGGTGTATTTATGTTTTTTTTTCTAATATAGCTAAAAAGGAAAAGATAATGTTTCAAAATAAGGTTACAATGTGCTGCAATAACATGTAATATAATGTTGGATTTAATGTTGCAACCTCTTATTTTATGCTGTTATACTGACTGATTTATGTGTTGCTCTTTCTGTGGCCTACATCCACTGTGAAGCAATTTTAAATTTGTAGTTGTTTTGATTGAAAAAGTCAAAGCAGCAAACCTGAGCAACGGCTACAGTGAACTTCATTTCCCAGGTGGCATTGCGAGCGGTCTGTTTCTAGGTGTCTAGCAACAGCTATCAGCCCAGACAGCCGGCGGCAACGCGATCGGTGTTTGTCGGTGTGCCTTCCCGGGACTAGTCGCTGTCTTGGCATCCATAATTAATAGTCGGTTGGTTGAAAATAGTGATAAACAAACAACCCTGACCCCTGCACAGAGATATGAGCGGCAGCGGGCGGCCAAGGACCAGCTCGTTTGCTGAGCCGCCAGGTGTTCCAGGAGCCGCCGCCGCTGCTGCGTCCTCCGGATCAGCCGCTGCCGTGGGGAGCAGCACAGGAAAGTCCGGGGTCCCTCAGGCCTCCGGCACCAGCTCGTCAGGATGCCCGAACCTCAAGCTTGGCAGTAAGTTTATTTTTTACAAGCTACATTTGCTCCATTGGGGTGTCTCGGACCATTATACGCCTCTCGGTGCTTTTAATTTAAATGTACCAGTCGGTATTTTGTGTCATTACCCGGAGGAAAGCCGTTTTTGCATCCGTGTTGAAGCTATCCAAATTGCTAGCATGCTAACTAGCTAACATGCTAACGTCAGCCACTTGTTTTGCGTGTAACCAGATTCCCGTTCTACTGAAGGATGTGTTTAACCTCAATGGTGGCTACTTAGCTCACTCGTCTTCTATTTAACTCCCCTGGAACTCAGTCATTTTCATTAAAAAAAGTATGATTTATACGTTTTAAAAAATAAGTGTATCAGTTTGTCTCCTGTCAGTGTGGCCAATGTTAGTGAGTTATTTAATGGGCTCTGACGTTGTTGTTTGAACACAAACAATACTGCAACACCTTAAACTTAGTTGCTGCAGCATTCGGCGTCCCTCTGTTGTGTAGTAGTTGTTTGGAGTGTGTGATCGTCAGTCCTCAGCCAGGCTTGTCCTGGAGAGACAGGTCAGGATGGAAAGTTGCCTCGTCACCAAGGTCACCTGTGGGGCAAAGGCTCAGCAGCAGGTGGCCGAGGATATAAGCGATGCTCTGCTCTTTCTGGAATGCAAAGAATCGAAATTAGAATTGTGAACGCACAAACCCAGTGGTGGAGCAGAATACATCTGCAATCAGGTAGCAATAGGGATTGGATACCTTGCTCAGGGGCAAACCTGTCCTAAGATTTGAACTGGCAGCCCTTTCTCCTATTGCAAGTCTAATTCCCTTTCAGAAGATCGCTGTCTGAAAATGCAAGCATGGGACCAAAAGATGTATGCATGTGATGACATGGAAACTTTCCACCAACATGACCAAGATATTGCAATTAATGATTAGAGTCTATAAGAGACTGAGTATCAGTACTGGTCAAAATCACTGGATCAGATGTTGTGAAAAGGAAAACTTAAAGCACCTTAATACAACATAAATGCATTTTAACTAAGTCATGTTGGGCCTGTTTTTTTTGTATGGGAGCAGCATTAATTTTAAACATTTGGAGTTGGTTTTTTAAAAAGGCTGGCCATGTCGAGGTGTGCATGTATTACCATTGATTATTGGATATGAAAAAGTCCAAAGTTTTGCCAAATCTTTTTTTCTAACTGATCAACGTTTTGTGCGGGCTTTTAATTGTGATGCTTGATATTATTGTAAACATTGTCCCATCCCTAAATGGCAGAATTTTCTCTCACTATCTCTGTACATGTGCGATAATCCAAACCTTATCGTCCATGAGCAGGCAGTGGCGGTGTGACTTCAATACTGGAGTTTGAATGAAGGGTTATCTCCAGTTCAAACCAGCGTGACCCGTATTTTTACCAACTCCCTCAGCAGCAGCAGCAGCAACAACAGCAGTAATATCAGCCAGGCAAGACTCACTGCCTGAGAGGCCGTTGAGCTCTTATAATATCTATTGGCTGTTACAGATTCTCTCTTGGTTGATTGATGGATATGTTGTCAAGCTTGGGAGACACTGAGGCTGTTTCAAGAGGCAGGTTTGACCTATTTAAGCTAATATTTGTGAAGGAGAAATATTTGACAGATCATTGGGAAATAATGGTAAAATATTTAAAATGGTAAAGAAAAATTAAAAATGTGTTGCCATTGCCACACCAACCACCTTTCTGTCTTTGAAGATTTTGAAGTAGTCCCAAGTTCAGTTTTTGGTCACTAATGTATTCTGAAATTTAAAGAGTTATTTTTCCATTAATATGTATCTTTTTTCATGTGTAAAACTAAACAAAAGCCACCTCATGCTGGTGGATTTAGGAGTAAGTAGGTTACAATGGGCAGATTTGACACTTGTCTGCATTTAAAGCAGCTGATGTGAATGTCCTATGAATGAACTCACAAACTTGGTTACATTCCTGTCAGTGAAAGAAGGAAAATGAAGATGAGAAATTCCACTGTGGCAGCAGTTTTGCTCCTTTACTTTACTCTTAAATCTTTTCCCTTTGCATTTTACTGTGCCACAGAATATTTGGTTCAAATGTGTATCTAAGTATCGCCTCATTATGTTAAATATACCATGCTGTGGATGAATGTGAGAGCTTAATACAGTTTCTGCTATATTGCTTCCAAAGTAAAATTGATCTACAGACAGGGATTGGGGCCTTAATCACACACCTCATTAGAAATTGGATAGTATGAAAATTTTGTGTCAACATTTTCCTGACCAAAATAATTGCTATGCTGTCATAATTTTGTTACATTGAGTGCAACTGTAGTAGTCTGCTTTATTTTAGATGTTTCAACAGGGATTGTTTTGCATTTACTTATGTTGCTTGTAAATAAAATAAAAAAACATGTCTTAATTGTTAATTAAGTAAATACAGTGTTGTTGACCTTGCTTCTATGGTAAACCATCACAAGAGCAACAACTCTGAAACAATACATACTTGTTTGAAACCTCACTCTTACACCGGCGGTTGTCCCTGTGGAGAACATGACCTGGTTAAATTTGGGAAGATTAATAAGGCAAATTAAGCTTCATTCTCTTGAAGTTGCTTGGCTTTGGGATGTTCAGTTTTCAACTTGGATTTTAACTTGGCTGGAAATCTGCTGCTTTTTGAGTGTAAGAGCCAAAAATATATATTGGCATGATAAGGTTTGAATATTGTTGTGTTTTGAAAGCTATGATTCCCTCCTGGATATTTTGAGTTTCCTAGTGTGAATGTGAGGCAAATGACAGGAAGCAGAAAGCAGCATCAGAAACTCTATCTGAGCCTGGATTGAGGCCTCATTTTTTACAAAGATAGATTATTGATCTTCGCAGGACTTGACTGTGTCACAGTTTTATTTTTCCCCTCTGTAAAAACTGAATGGCAGCAGGAAAAGCGTTCCAGTGTCTCCATCTTTACAGACTGACAATGTCAACATTAAGGCTGCACAATATAAGATAACCGTATAAGATATATGTATCATTTCTGCGTTCAAAAATAATTTAAAACGAAGAGACTGACGTTATATATATATTATATATGTAAATCCACTGAAATCTGCATTTATATTCAAAGTAAAATGAAATATCAGCATGAGGAAGGAAATATTTACTCCTAGTACTCCTATTTTTTTAATGATTGCAACTACTCATTGCTGTTTGCTGCGCGTTCTACCTCTGAAGGTCTCACAGTAGAATCAGATGATCCTGTACTGCTTCCTAGCGCCATCAAACCAGGTGTTTTGGTGCATTCCAGTTGTAATGGAAAGTCAGAATTTATGAGTTTCTAGTTCGAGTTTTCAACACTTCTTTGGGTGGGATTACCATCCAAATGTTGGCACAACCTCACAAACCCCAACCTGGGATTCCAAGATGGCTGCCACTCATGTCAATAAGCAAATATTCTGCTTCTTTTTTTTATTTTTAATTATTATGTTCCAAAAGAGCAACTACCTGTAGAATGCACTCAACTTGGAGATAACATTAACCACATTTCAGATTTCTGATGTAAATGGCATGCACCTTAATGTTATTACGATACGATACGAAGTACTTTTATTCATCCCAGAGGGGAAATTCTTTTGATACAGCAGCATACACATCAGGTAAGGAAGACAAAGAAGAAGAACATCCAATACAACTTTTTTTTTTCCCCTCGCATATAAACAAGAGCACACTGGGTCCGAGTAAAGATGAATGTTATGACCGGTTGTGCAAAAAAACAACAAACCCAGTTATGTAGAGACTAATGTAGTCAAGTTAATATAAGTCCCATAAAGAGACACTGTGCAAAAGAGCATGAGCAACTGAAGCATATGTACCATAATTTAATCAGCAAAACTTATACTGAAGAAAAAAGAAAAGAATAAGAAGACTAAGAACTGAAATAAGAAGAATAAGAACTACTATTAGTTTGATTTAGAGACTCCTATAGACAGAAAATATACTGTATATTCTGCTATTCTTTAACACAGATTCAGACATTCCTACAGCATTCATTTATTAAAAAGAAAGTTGAAAGTAACAAACACTTTACACAGAAATTACAGTAACTTCTTGGCCAAAGAAAAGTAGCACAAAGAGCATTTTTGTTATCACAGTTGAGTGAGTAAAGTCACTCAACAAGCCACACTGTTTCAGATATTAGAGATACCGTATCAGCTGTGTGTGGTCTTGTATTTGTTACCTCTTTAGGACCTTTTCTGACGTAAACACTGGCCTTGGCAGGACAAGTAGTCCTCATGGATAATTTGGTCCCAATGAAGCTGAAACTCATTTCTGAGAGTTGAATGGTGGTTAGGTTAAGGTTGGGGTTTACCGTCAACTGGTTATGGTTAAGATTGTGGAAAAACACTTTGTTTAGGCTGGAATGGAGGTCAGTCCTGTGTCCTAAGAAGTGTGGCTGCACAAACCCGTGTGTGTTTGTGTTGACATGGTCACACACAGGCACCAGGACATTTAGTTGTTGCTGTAAGAGGGTTATATCAATAAGTGCATTGTTTTTGGTCTGGTAAACAAAGCAGTAAGTGTGTGTGCACACGTGTGTGTGTATGATGTGTGCCAGTGATACACCAGGATGACAGCTACTAAGGGCTGCTCCATTATTATTATTTAAACACCACTAATGAGCAGAGGAAAATTAAATTTCCATCATTAACCATGCGAGTCAAATGACTCCAGAATGAGGTGGTTTCTTCTTCTTAGTCAGGGTTGGGGTTAAAGAGTTGATATGAAATTCAAGAAAATAAAAAATATATAAAACAAAATAAAACTGGTTTATCATGTTGGGTAATCAAAGCAAATTTGCATCGACCAGACTTTTAATGCTTCTCCTTCTCCCACTATTTCTTCCTTTGGCAATGCTTTAATGTAATCACATTAAAAAGGAGAAAAAATCTTGTACAGCTTTTGCATATAGTTATATTTTATCAAATGGAGGAAAAAAGAAAATGGGCTAGGTATGTGGGCCAAAAAATCTGCATCAGTTTTCAGCCATCGGCTGCCCTGATTTCTATAAATCAGCATCAGTCATAGATAAAACTCTATTCTAATTTATTAATTGTCTAATTGCTGCTGTTCTACTATGAACACAGAACAACTATTTTCTAGTTTTGTCTATAGACGTTTAATTTATTTTATTACTACATGTAAGACACTGTAGCACAGTATAAAATGTTTCATGCAGTCTTTTCAATGAGGCAGGATTTTGAAACTTTAAAGACTTAACTAGCATACAGTATGTTCACCATTGCATTATATTACTGCTGGATGATATTACAAAAGTACTCCTTGCATGGAAGCCTGTCATTATTTAAAACAGTTTATCAGGACAAAGAAAGTAGTCTGCCTATTTTAGGATCCATTCCCAGTTTAATTAGTCACAGTGTGTTAAAAATGAACTCTTGTCATTCCATTCTCCTTCCTCAGAAGTGTCTGTAATGTTGATGTCCGCTCACTAGGCTGTTGTTAACCTAGATATTCAGCCCAGATGTGAAGGTGGGCTGCTGCAGGTTTCCCTGGGTTAAAGGTCAAGGGAAGTGTTGTGGCTGATCCATTTCATGTCCTGAGGGACCACAGCGAATCTTTATTCTTAACTACAACAAGATTTAATAGATTACAGGAGAAACTAACCTGTTATCACACAAGTGTTAATGCCACATTTTATTTCCTCGGCCCTGTTCTAACCTTTCCTTGACTGTTTCCTAGGAGACAGTGGGAAGGTGACGACTGTTGTGGCCACGCCAGGTCAGGGGCCGGACCGCCCACAGGAAGTCTCTTACACTGACATCAAGGTGAGCAAAAATGTGATAATGATACATTTTATGATACATTACTAATAATACTTTTTTTTTTTAAAACAAAGTCACAAATTGCTTTATGAATAGTGAAAATCAATAAAAGCAGACAAAATAAGATTATATGTAGATAATATAATGAAATAAAACTGCTTTCAGACAAAATAATATAAGGAGCCCATGTTTCAGAATTGATAATAAAGATATAATTGATTCAATAAAAATTTGTTAAATTCAGTAAAAATAAAAATGATTGCAGAAGTGCTACTGTTTATTATTGTTATTACGCTCAGCTACTGCTGAGCGTAATACGGCTTTTATCATGACATTGCATAAAATGGAGTTGATATGGATGGTGATCAATGTCAGAAGCTCCTTAATTACTGAGACTGTATATCCTGCTCTGTGTCAGCCATCTTGTCTCTGGTCTGAAAAGTGCATCTGTTACCCGTGAATTAATTTACAAGAGATGAGCGATGGAAGAGTGTGCATAATAAAAACATTTATCACACTTACTTACTGACTTTAACTCCAGCCAATTGACTTACAATGCTGGCTTATCAGAAACACTGATACTTATCCAGTGCCAGTAGTAATTAAGGGAAGCACAATAGATTATCTTTGTAAGAATAATCTTTTTGTTAGTGTCCATAATAGTGTCCATTATAATTATTTGTTTAAATCCAGTTATATCTAGGAATGTTTTGTGATATTTATTTCATCTATTTATTTCAAAACATTGAAATAATTGTTAGTTGCAGCCCTAATTTGGCCCTGTACCTGGGGTAACATCATCAGAGGGTCTTGTTTTGTCAAGTCTAAACACCTTAAACTAGGGCTACAACTAACTATTTTCCTAATCCTTTAATCTGATGATAATTTTCTCGGTTAGATTAGTTGTTTTGTTCATAAAATGGTCAGACAATGTTCATCAGTGTTTCCCAAATCTCAGAATGATGATGTTCTCATGTGTTTTGTTTTGTCCACAAAACCAGAATTATTTAGTTTTAATTCTTTCTTTGCTATATTGAGCAAAGAAACTCGAAAATATTCACATTTAAGAAGCTGAAACATTTAAGAGTTTGTTTTAGTTATTAAAAATAAACACTGAATTGATCAATCAATCGATTAACAATATCATTTAATGATTGATTTATTAAATGATTAATATTTGCACCCCATCTAAAACCCTCAACTGATGAAAAGCTGCAGTTTGTCAAATAACAAAGTTGGTTTGTTATCACATCACATATATAAACTTCACATTGCGAAGACTAATTTTAAAATCCGACAGCTGAAGAAACAAATGAATAATCTCAGATCTCTGTTAGACTTTCTTAAATACTTCTGACTACTAATTTCAGCTCTAGTATTTTGATATAATTAGCCTTGTACATTTCATTAATTGTAGAACTGTAGTAATTCGGTGACTTTAAAGTACTTGAAAACAACCATAGTGGACCAAAGTACTGTACAGAATAATAAATAAAAAAACAGAATAAACAAAAGATATAAAAGCTCATGTGAGGAAATGAAATACAGCTGATCAGCTGACCTGAGCGGGCTGGGAGGTGTGTGAAGGTGTAGCGGCTCACAGAGGTAGGGCGGGGCAAGGCCATTAAGGGATTTAAATACAAATAAAAGCATTTCAAGATGTAATAATATCTGTAGTGGTTGTAACCTCTCATGAAAGTCTTGTATTAACCTATTGAACTGTTGTCTCTCTCCTGAAACTCTCACAGGTGATTGGTAACGGGTCGTTTGGTGTGGTTTACCAAGCTCGGCTCATCGACAGCCAAGAGATGGTGGCCATAAAGAAGGTTCTGCAGGATAAGAGGTTCAAGGTAAAGCTGAACAGTTTAAATGAATGTAGCGAAGCAGGTAGTGAATGTAAAGAATTTCTGTCATTTACACTGTTTCCCCCTCGGTTGCAGAATCGAGAACTACAGATTATGAGGAAGCTGGACCACTGCAACATTGTCAGACTACGATACTTCTTCTACTCGAGTGGCGAGAAGGTATTTCAGCTCTTTCTGTTTTTAGAAGTTAATTTACTCGAAAATTTACATCCTCGCCCATAATAAAATTAGGGTAATAGAAAACAGGTTTCTGATCATTCAGACATTTTTATTTCACAGTTTCATTGTAGTCGGGAGATTACAGGCAAAAAGAGGAAATGCATACATAACAACAGAGAAGGCCACTCATATACTGAGTAAATTACTGTTTACATATATTACTCAAATACATTGTAAATAGAAATACCACAGCTCTAAAAAAAAAAGGGAAGCAGTCAACTTTTTTGGTTTGACAAATGTAGTAATACCTCAAACTTCAACAGTGCTGAAGTAAAATTACTGGAAAGAGTCGAGATATTTACTCTACATGTTCTTTATTTCAGATTTTCATTGAAGCTTGACTTATATAAGTCAACAGTCAGCAGGCAACATTTCTCTGTGTGGATTAATTCCCTATGTGTGTCCCTCTCTATTTAACACTGTTTAGAAAGATGAAGTGTACCTCAACCTGGTGCTGGACTTTGTTCCTGAGACGGTCTACAGGGTTGCCAGGCATTTTAACAAGGCCAAGAGCATCATTCCTATCATATATGTGAAGGTAATCTTCTTCTCACACTGCACTCTTTCACTCTTTTTTTTGCTTTTTTTTAAAAAAAAATGTGTTTGTTTATTAATTATCATGCCTCATTCTGCCTCATTCTGATGCTTGGTTTGAACTTCAAGTCGTCTTGATCATGCCTACAAGCTGTTAAACAGGTGTACCTAATAAAGTGGCTGGACAGTGTATAATTTTTTTAGTCATTAAAATATACACATTATACATTTATGGACCTCTCTGGATTGAGTGTTTCTAAACAAGAGCCCACCTTTACTTGGACTTAAATCTGCCACAGTAACACAAAGAATCATAAAGTTGTTGTCCAGTGTTAACAGCTGTTTTTTGTGTTCCGTCCTCTGTAGGTGTACATGTACCAGTTATTTCGCAGTTTGGCTTATATCCATTCCCAGGGTGTGTGTCACCGAGACATCAAACCCCAAAACCTGCTCGTCGACCCAGAAACTGCCATCCTCAAACTGTGTGACTTCGGCAGGTGAGTATTTGAGATTCCATCGCCACTCAGACAATGTGAGGATTTTATTGAAGAACAGAATTAAACAAGAGTTGTTCAAAAATTGCATTCAACATATGTATTACCCCCTTAATTTGGAGTTTAGAATGGGATAATAAGATGGGATTGTAGTAAAAATGTCAGTGTGAGCTGTTAATTCTGATCAGGGTTTAGTTTAGTGTCTAATTTTAAGTATAAATAAGAAATTTCTTTAAAACAAATTTCTCTAACACTATAACAATGATATTCTTCTACTAAAACCTTTTGTTGCTGTGATTTCTTGTGTTTTCTCCAGCGCCAAGCAGCTGATCCGCGGTGAACCCAACGTGTCGTATATCTGCTCACGGTATTATCGTGCCCCTGAGTTAATTTTTGGTGCCACAGACTACACGGCTAACATCGACATCTGGTCAGCGGGCTGCGTGCTAGCTGAGCTGCTGCTCGGACAGCCCATATTCCCCGGGGACAGTGGGGTGGACCAACTTGTAGAGATTATCAAGGTGAGTTGTGAGTGTGACTATAGAGACCAGCAGCCTGTGTGTCTCCATAATGATGCTCATACTCCTTTTCCCTGTCTTTTTTCAGGTGCTGGGAACACCAACAAGGGAACAGATCCGAGAGATGAACCCAAACTACACAGAATTCAAGTTCCCTCAGATCAAAGCTCATCCATGGACCAAGGTAAACAAACATTTGAGGACAAATACACCTGTGTAGAAAGACATTCAGAGAAACAGGAACACATTTTATTGGTGTTTCTCAAAGTGGAGGAAGGATTTCATCTCTGTCACCAAAGCTCTGTTCCCATGTACAGGGTGTACAGGGTTCTTAAAATTCTATGCTCCAGTTCACATGTTGTGTATCCTCAACGCAACAGACATACCCACAATCCTTTGAGCACACATGCCTTATCAGGATTTTCAAAATCTTGCAAGTATTTTGATGTAGAAATGAGTATTACATCAAATTACAGCAAAATGTGTGCATGCCAGCATCAATACTCTGCAAAAAACTACTAACTTGAGATGAAATGGCAATGTTTATTAGCTGAAGTCGCTAGTTAGTATAAACAAAGACTAATATAACATAAAGAAAACCTTTTGCTCACAGTATGGCTTCAATGTCCACTTATATTTTCTACCAAACTGATGTATCAAGAGCAGGACATTCATTTATATAGTTCTAAACAGTCAAAAAAAAAATGCCTGCACCCACTGCACTGACCTACATGATTTAATTTTTCCAAAGTCAAAACTGATCTTAAAAAGGGAAAAACAACAGTGCATGACCCCTGATATGCTTTTTTCTTTGAGCAACGGAAACAAAACCTCAAGACGAGTTGTTGTTGCCCACATACTTTCAACCTGAATAACTAAAACGACCTACTAAAAGTTGATTCATCCAGACACCTACACAGTGAGAAACAATGTAAAACCAAGAAAAGTATCTCCTGAACGTTTATAATAGAGTGAATGGATCTTTTTATACCTCAGGAACTACACAAAACTGTGTTTTTATATCCACCACTAGTTTTAAGAAGTTACTTTAAATGTGAGTTATCTCTGTTTTTAATATTCTGCAAAAGCAAATCTGCCACTTTTATTTACAGATATTGCTTTAAATCAGACAAAACCTGGTTAGTTTTAAAGTCACATAATGTACTGAGTAGTTAATCTAAAAGCTCGGATTTGTCTGGTTGTTTGGATTTGGACTGATGTATATTCCGTCCTTCAGGTGTTTAAACCGCGCACCCCTCCAGAGGCGATTGCGCTCTGCTCTCGGCTGCTGGAGTACACACCGGCCTCGCGCCTCTCTCCGCTTGAAGCCTGTTCACACCCCTTCTTCGACGAGCTGCGTCAGCCGAACACGCGACTGCCCAGCGGCCGAGAACTGCCCATGCTCTTCAACTTCAGCACCACAGGTACGAGGGCGCGGATAAACTCTGTGAAACAGAATCCATCATCCAGAATTTAATTCAGTCACAATTCAGGGACAACACCATTGATCTCATGTGCTGAAACTGTTAATTTGTTCCTCTTGTTGTTTTCAGATGTCTGTCTGTTGGTTAAATAATTGCTCTACTGTCTTAAAGTCAGCACCATCTGTTCAGCTAAAAAAAAACAAAAACAAATAACGCTGTGTTTCTTGATTTTTACGGGGTCAAGTTGTGACCCTTGAGGAGGTGCAGTCAACTCGACACACACACTGTTCTTTTGTTCAATGCCGCAATCCTCTCATTACGTGACTCATCATTAAATAAAAACTCTTCTTTTATCCTCCGCAGAGCTGTCAATCCAACCCCAGCTGAACTCAACCCTCCTTCCTCCTCACGCTCGCTCTCATACAGCTGCTTCCGCCCACGGTGCGAAACTTTTTTCATTATCTTATTCTCCTTATATAAATGGTTTTGTGTGAACTGACAAAATCTGCTGAAGCTTGGTGCAAAAAGAAAAAAAACACAGACATCTCAAGTAAAGTTTGAGGAAGTTTTTGATAAGGTGGAAATTAAGTTAATCATACTTGGTTTGACTATTTTTATGACTGTGACTTATGCATAGCATGTGTTGGGACATAATACTAATTATACCAAAGCATAAATCAAATTACTAAAGCCATATTGAGCTGATTAACAACGCAGAATAATTTGCAGCTTATTTTTGGCACAAAAATGTAACATTTCTTATTTTTATTTCTTATTCAGAAGTGTCAGATGTTAGACTTTGACTTGAAACACATTTCCTGCCAAGTAGAAATACTGTAAGTATTTTCTCTGTGCTGCTATAAGCAAATGCTTCGATACATGATCTTTCTTTCTATTCTTAAATGATGATATTTAATATTTATGATACATTCTGTTCTGCAGACACAGCATTTGTCACATCTGCCTTCAAAATCTCTTGCTTCATCGATGCTGCTGGTTTTTTCCCCCCCTTTTTTATTAAAAAAACATGGTTTAAAGATGATAATGATCCACATTTAGACGAGTGTTTCAGCTCTGCAACCTGATAATGAAAAATTAAAAATGCAGAGTTTTGGAAAAGTCATGAAATGTGGCCGTACATTATACCATGTATCGGCAAATAAGATGACGTTGGTTAATGTTGTCGCTGATGTGTATGTGCGGAGTCTCCACTCCACTGCTGCTGTAGGACGAGAGCATGACCAGCACTTCTCTTTAAACAGTAGAAGGTCTCAAGTTCATTTGGAGAAGGCTGCTCGTGCTCTTTGTTTCATCGGACATCATTTAGCAGTATTTTAGTTGAAATACACTGTGGCAAATTTTGACTTGAATTGACTTGACTTGAATTTTGTATTTTTATTGTTTTACAAATGTGTTGATATTTCAGAGATTTTATGCCTTAAATATCCATTTTCAATTCACTAAAAAAAAAAACAAAATCACGTCTTCAAACAGGTTTTTTGACCAATGGGAATGTGTTAAACTGGCATTCACTTTGCAGGCCAAATGACTCTGTTATGCTTTTAGGTTTTTATTTATCAGCTCAGACCAGTCTCAGTGGGAGCTAAGACCCCACTTTTAGGCATTAGCATGTAAATAGCTACGTACATTTTTAGTGATCTTGCTTTTCTGGCTTGGGCAGCGTTCTATATTTTTTTAAATTCATCATTTAGTTCAGAGGTTCTCTAACTTTTTATACCAATTACCACCAACATTAAAATTCAGTGGTATAAATAGGTCGAGCAAAGATGATTTGCTCTCTCATCATCCTCCTCTTCCTCACATATACTTCAGACACTGCTATAATTACCATTATTTAATTTCTTATTATGTTGTTATCTGTTTCATTTTCTACACACTCCAGTCTAAATTCCCCAGCTCCAATCCGATCACATACCCAGGTATATACAGTAGAACAGTATTTATGATTTTCATCCAAGTACCACTAGAGGAAGCTCACGCACCACTGGTGGTACACGTACCACGGTTTGAGAATCATGGATGAAGGTCAGTACCAACACTGAGTGGGGCATATATATGGTGGGGCAAAGTAAGAGGATACAAAATGGTCATCACTGACCTTCAGGGTGGTGTTGATTTCCACACACAGGTGGAAACAAATCCCTGCTGCACAGAACAACGGCTGTTTCACCCTGTCAGGTTCACAAATTCTGTGCTTTACCTGTAATTTAGGTGTGAACGAGACTTAAATTACTGCCAAAGATTTGTTTGAGCGTTGTTTCAGGTCGTTTCTCATCTTACTGTCATGTCTTGTTTTGCATTAATTCACACGTTTCTCTTGCTTCTTCTCCTTCAGACGGCACCGGTTCAGAGTCGTCTCAGCACAGTTCAGTACCAGGATCTCTTAACAGCATCTGAAGCAGCGCATCACTTGCCCTGTCTGCCAGCCTCACCCCTTTTCTCTCTCTCTCTCTCTCTCTCTCTCTCTCTCTCACACACACACACGCCCTCTCTCTTTTTACAGCTTTCCTCTGTGCTGCTTGCTCTCTCTCCTCTTAAATTATCCGTTTTGTTCAGTTCAAACACTGAAGAAACCTTTAGTTCTTTAGCTGCCGGGGTTGAAACTACAGCAGGAGATTGTGAAACACACACTCACGTTTTCACTCACACCCATACACGGAGTCGTCTTGCTGCTGCTCAGGTGGTATGTGAAGGTTCAATAGTGGGGGCTGGTCCTCTGTTATATAACCTTTATTTTAATCAATGTTACGTTTTTTTCTGTTTTCTTCTTTATGTTTATTTATTTGAAAGCATCATGTGATTATAACACATTTGTAGAGGGTTTTTTTTTTTTTTTTTTTTTTTTTTTTTTTTTATCATGTGATTATAACACATTTGTAGAGGGTTTTTTTTTTTTTTTTTTGTCCTTCATGTTTTTAAATCTGTTTAAACTGCGCACTGCCCGGCCAAGACTAACTTTGGCCACAAGCAGGTCACCAGGGTAAAGGACTTTTTATTTAACTCAGGACAGGAGAACAGATGAATTTGTAACATTTCCAGCCACATTATTCACAATAAGCGTGTGTATATATGTATATATATACATGTGTATATATACGTATATATAAAATCTCATTTACAGGCTTAAGTGGCAGCACCAGGTAGCATTTAGCCTTGTTTGGAAGTCACTTGTATTTGATGTGAATCATGTTCAGTAGCTATGATTTCTTTTAAACTGGACTGGAATCAACTGCTGTGTCTGTTTTATCTGAAACCAAGAAGTTATTATCATTTTTTGTTGTCGTTGTCGGTTTGTGATTTAAGAGGAGATTCTGGCTCTGTCCACAGATGTAAATGTGCCCAACAGTCACAGAATTTTAATTTTCCCTTTTGAGTGTTCCCATTTGCATTTTAATATGAGTCAAATTAATTAAGACTATTTGTCTTTTTAAGAGTGATTAACAACTATTAGATTAAGTCACATGTTACTAAGGCACAGGTGTTGATCTGTCCAGAAGAAAGCTCAGTAATAGAAAATATCATTTGAGCTGTAAGGGTCAGTGGTCAAATAATTAAGTTCAGAAAAAACAGCTGTTTGTTCTCTGAACGGCCAAATCGTTTGTTGTTTTCAGTGGATTTTTTTTAGATGATATCGATGATATTGCAGCAATGAAAAAAAAAAAGAAGCAGGCTCTACGTAATTTTAAATAGGACATGAAAAGTGAAGCTATTAGATGGCGTCATGTCGATGATGCATCCTGTGCAATTTAACTGCTGAAAGACATGAAACATTAAACTTTCAAATTTTTAATCATCCTAAAAGAAAAAAAAATCTCTGTTGTATTCCTTCATTCTACTCGTGCAGCAAATGATATACACTGGTTTTATTTGTGTTTCTGTGTTAGAAGAAAGTGTCAGTGAGTCGAGGCTTTAATATTTGACTGTGATCACAAATGTCTCAGAGGAGTTTTCCACTAAAATTGGCTGGGATTTTATTTTTTTCCCCCTTCGTTTTTTTAATTTCAGGTTATAAGATTTAATGTAAACTTTCTCATGAATCATGAGACGTGAATTAATTGAAATCTTACATTTTTTTAAGATGAATGATCCATTTTCAACCTTTGAAAGGTAGGAAATATATCATTTTATGATTTCTCATGTTTTTTTTCCCCTTCCTTCCTTTTTTTTCCATGTATTAATACAAATTTCAGGAAATGATTCCTGGTTTTAATCTTTAAAGTCTTTTTATAAATATGTTAAAAAAAAAAGACATGGATCAAGAGCCAGTTGATATGTCTGAAAAAACAATATCATCTGACTACACAAAACCTCAACTGTCAACTTTTGGTGGAATTCCCCTTAAGTATGAAGATACTTTAGTGTATAGAACTGAAATTTAATGTGTTCATTAAATGCAGCAGAGAAACTAACAAATGCTTTTATGGTCGTGCTTAATGAAAACATGTTTAGAAGAGGGTGATGGTGATATGGTGTGCAGTAGAAAAAAAAAAAAAGCTTTGTAGAAACAATAATTACCGCACAGATATATAAATATATATGTTTTTCCTTAATTGGTGCCGCTAACATTTTTTTTATGAAGCCAACAGTAAGAATTCAGAAGCTTAACATTAATATCAAGTGGGGAATTGCCTTTAAAGTGACTTTAATGCTTTAAGAATCCCACTGGAGCTCATTTATTTGAAACGGTTAAGAACGGTTGGATACAAGATAATGAGAAAATATCGCTGCTCTCTGAAACAGCCAGTGTTAAACTAAATGAGCAGTTAATTCAGAATGTTGGTAAACAAACAGACCACCATATCAACTGACTTTTTCTTTTTTTTTTTAATACCAGCTGCAGCCATTTTTATTTATGTCAACTGGACATTTTGAATTTGACACGAGGAGTATGGGTTTTAAAAACTCTCCCATATTCTCCTCTCCTTGTTGTACAAAGACCAACCACCTCATGGGGTTGACACTGAATCGGGCGCCACACCTTTAGAGCTGTCAGACTTTCTGTGGCTATGAAAAGGTGTGGAGGGGGGAAGAAAGGAAAATAAACCCTGCAAGTCCAATCACACGAGGCAAATTTTTCCTCTTTCCTCGACTTAAACTGCATCTCTCTCTTATCGCACATGTAAGATAACACTGATGTTTAATTTTCCTCTTTTTACTTTTTATTACAGAGTTGTTTATATGTTATTTTCCTCATTTTCTCTACAAAGCCGTTAGGAGTTGTGTGCATTTTTGTAAATAAGTTTCTTTTTTCACGATCCAAAATGTAAATACTACAAAGGGGGGAAAAGAAATGGTGGGGAAAAATGGTCTACTCTTCATGTTTGTTGATGATCTTTCTCTCTCTTTCTCTTTTGTTGTGAAAATTGTACAGCAGCTGTTCCTCAGCTGTTTGAACCTCCTGACTGTTGTAAAGGGTCTGTTCCAAAATGCGCCCTCTTCTCCTTTGGTTGTAAATATAATAATCTTATGCAGTCAATATTAATCTGAAAGATTGAGACATGTTATGTTGGTTATTTAAGCTACGGAACTGCAGCGTGTTGGGTTTAATCTGTCTGTTTACATCTGCCGTTAATCTGGACAAAAACTGATTTAATGAAGAAGCAACACAGAAGTGTATTAAAAGCCCATGTTTAATTTTACCAGTGGTTCTTAATTTAAGTGGCACTTGCAGAAACAACAAGGTGCAGTTCCTCCACTAGAGGGTGCTGTTCAGTCCTTATGAGATAAAAATCAACAAACAAACCTGCATCATTTGTAGGAAACACATTTGTAATTTCCTAACTTTCCTCCATTCTCTCACATTTACCATGAGAAGAGGGAATC
Source organism: Brachirus orientalis (assembly GCA_016785285.1). NCBI lineage: Eukaryota > Metazoa > Chordata > Actinopteri > Pleuronectiformes > Soleidae > Brachirus > Brachirus orientalis. Next base: position 2,403,760 of record JAFBJR010000144.1, on the reverse strand, counting down.
ACTGACTGTTTAATTGCATTGTGCGCTCATCATATTTTAAACTGAGAAAGAGAATGAGATACTTTAAATGTTAAACAAATATCTAAAATATTTCTTGTCATAGCAGCTCCATTGGCAGTGTCAAACAATTAATCACATCAGTGCAAATAGACACAGTCGACTAGGTATATCAATGAAAGAAAACACACAAAACAATCAAATTACTGTGTTTTTGACCTTGATTTAAGTTTTTATGGTGTTTAAGGATGGATTTCTACACGGAAACCTTGTTTGAATCTGATTCTGTGAAATCATCCTGTATCTATTTTTTTAATTTATTTTTTAATTCAAAACATGATTAGGATCAAAGATGATGAGCGGGTTTAGCAGACTATTTATTCAACTTTTCCTTATTTGTTTACCTTTTTAAGATCGTTTCAGTTCCCCTTTTTCCAGGAGTCGTTTTCCTTTTCTACCTCTCGGTGGCGCATGTGTGACTTGAAGTTCAAGGCCAAAGCTGCAGGTGTGTGTGTGTGTGCGTGTCGTCAACACGCTCTTCATATTATCACAGAATTACATGTGTGTGTTTCTGGAACAGAACTCTTTATTATTGTTGTTGTCGTCATCACTCAGCTGTAGGCCACTGGTGTCTTCAGATTGTGTGACCTTTGACCTGAGTGATGTCACACTGTGATGTCACACTGTGATGTCAGCGTCTTCTCATTGTGTAGTAATGTTAGTGACATGCAGGATCACTGCTGATGAACGATCACAATGTTTGCACTGTGAAAGCAGGTGTGTATCTGTGTGTGTCCAGTAACATGCAGACATGTTTTAAAGTGTCAGAAATTGTACTGTTTTTTTGTTTTTAAATCCTCCATGTTATTGTGTAAGTGAAGGACATCATCGCTGCATCTCTTTACGTCATTTTTAATTACATTTTTCTACTCTGACGCTGTTGACCTTGGTCTCAGTCTGCCCTGGTGAACTCGTGTGCCAGTTAAAGAAGAGATTTAAAAAAGAGAAAGAGAGAGAAAGGAACACAAACCTGTCTGTCTCTGCTCTCTGTGTGTGTACGATTATGGGCTCATTTAATGTAATAAAGTGATGAAACTGTGTTCAGGCTGTGTTTGGTGTCTCTGTATAGTATAAACAAGTTTAGTTAAAATATATTCATTACATTATTTACAAAATAAATCTAAAAGTCTAAGATGACATTATCCTGCATATCCCTCATTTCTATATTAGTAGGTTGTTAACTAGTGAAGTGAATTACCTAAATGTATATAAATATGTTTTGAAAAATACCATGTATAAAATAAAAATAGCCTCAGGATCACAACAGTATTAATGCATAATATATAAAGATAAATAATATTTTAAGAAATACTTTGACAGAATTATGCTAAGATTATTGCACAAGTATGTTTGTCAATATTTTGCGTGTGAAATGGTACAAAATGAATAAACAGTTGAATATAAACTACCAATATTTAAAAAATAAAAATAAAAATTACAGAAATGCGTTAACGTCATTGACCATTGGCTGCAGTTCGCCTCCAGCCCAGCGGAGGCGCTGTTCGATCCACCGTCAGTATTTATGCTTAAGAGTTTCCTCCGCGTTCTAAAAAAAAAAACAAAAAAAGAGAGACATCGACAAAAGAGCGAGGAGAGAGCGAAACCTCGAAGGTAAATTTCCATAAAAACTACAGTTTCGTCATTAATTGCTAGCGATACCTCAATTATGTGTTATATAACAACGATTTACACAAGAAACTGTTCTTTTTTAATCCTGCCGCAACATTTAAATGCATAGTATCTCGGTCACATGTAATCCTAGCTCGCGGCTAACAACGTTAGCAAGGCGGCGCCGGTTGATGAAAGGCCTCTGTGGAAACGTTGATATTTTAAATTCAACTAGTCTTTATTTTCGTTTATATGTACGTGTTTGTATATGTTGTATCGAGAAACGGGCTGAGTTTAATGCCTACGTTTTGATTTTTTTTTCTTTCTTTATCACAGTGAATCAATAAGAAATACTCGAGTTCAACAGGCTTTTCCGAGGGGTTTAAAGTGTTAAAACACGTTAGGTTCCGTCTGCATTAAGGGGCAGTTAATACTAAGTCCTCTAATTTGTATTTACACTTGTATAAGCTTATTGAAGCAGTCGAATGTGGACAGCAATATTGTTGTGAGGTGTAATTGTAACGTTACATATAACAGTCGAATCAGTTCCTCGGCAAATATGTTTATAGTAGTTACTGTTTAGTTGGTAGGGTAATTATTGTAAAGATTATTATTTTCTTGATATGACACTAAATATAATACATTTCTGATTTTTTTTTTTATATGATAAGTTAAACTAGGGCTGTAACTAACATTTATTTTTATAATCGATTAAATTTGCTAATTCGTTTCATTTATCGCATAAAATGCTGAAAATGTTGGCCAAACTACCTAATGATGATATTCTCAAATGGCTTGTTTTGTCCACACACAAAAATTATTCAGTTTTAAATTTGTTTTTGCTATAAAGAGCAAAAAACTTGTTTTTAATAAAAATTATTAAAACCAATTCATTGATTAGCAAATTAGTTGACAATTACTCAGTGAATTGATTAGTAATGTATTACTAAATCAATCATTGTAGCCCTAGATCAGTTTCACCATACTTATTACCAACTTTTAAGGAAATAGTGTAAAAGAATGTGCCTTTATTGATGTTATGTTCTGCTATTCCTGGTCATATTATATATGATGATTTAAGTCTGTAATGTATTCGGATTATGGTCTGTTGGTCAAAGAGACATTAATTTAATTTAACAATTTAAATTTCTTTTTTGGGGGGACTGTTTAAATCCTCTTTGGACAGAAAATATGTGAAGGAAGTAATGGAAAGATGTAACAAATGTCTGTCTGTCCTCAAAGCAGTTTACACTTAACACCTCAAAGTTTTAATGTCTTTAGGCTGCTGCATTATTGATAATGTTATGAGTAATTGTTGACTCAAAAGTTAGTGGTCATTCATTGGATTTTTCTATTAACTACCTAGGTCTAGTTACATGCATATTTGTTATAAAAGATGACTTTGGTAGCAGATTTGTCCCATGGAAATTATGCAGTGATTATTCTTTGCATTTTTTAAATATTTATTTATTTTTAATTCTGGCAGGTAAAGCTGAGGGCCATGGCTCGTGGGCAGCAGAAGATTCAGTCCCAGCAAAAGAACGCAAAGAAGGCAGCGGAGAAGAAGAAATCTCAGGGTGCTGACCAGAAGACGGCGGCAAAAGCTGCTCTGGTCCACACCTGTCCTGTCTGCCGGGTAAGAACAAACATAACACACGCTTAAGCTCAGGCTTAAAGATGTTTCTAAAGATGGACAGATAATACCAGAGGTCAGAAGTTTTTCGCTCCTGTGACGTGCATTGTTTCAGTTTGTCAGAGTTTATGGCAAATTTAAAATACACCATAGCTGATGTCTGGGGCTTTAAAAAGTCTCTGCTCCGGAAAAAGTTTGTCAACACTTTTCGTGGACACATTAATTTCATGTAGACAGAAGATTCATGTCGTTCTGGATAGCTTACTGTTATTTTGTACCATTTACTGATGTCTTGCTTTACAATGACATTTTTATTTTTGTGTACTATGACATTGTGATACATTTTGACACATTTTACAATTACAATTTTTATAAATTGTATAATATAATATAAAAACATCATGTTGGACACCAACATGATGGTTTATGATATAAATACCTTTATATCAATGTTATATCCTGGTGTGGGCTGTGGCCCAGTGGAAGGTAAACTTGGCTTGTAACTAGAGGTTTGCCCTTATGAGACAAAATCCCAACAGGTCAAGCTCTGAGCAAGGTATCCAATCCCCGTTATTCCCCATTGATTGGGTTAATTGTACACTCTAATTTGATCCCAGCCACAAGGGGGCACACCCTGTGTACTTGGATAAATAGAAAGATTCTGTTGCATTATTTCTTTTGTTCTAACTACTACTAACCTGCTGAGTTTAACAGTTACTTTACTGTCCACAAGCACAGAGCAGGTTTAGCTTCTGTCTCCCTCTTTCTCTATCAGTGGTACTGCATCCTCACAGCAGGAATCTGGTCTTTGCTCGTCTTTCTGTTCTTCTCTTCTGCTTTATTTATTCCTCATTTCCTTTTAGATGTTTTATGTAAAGTGGCAGAGGTTTTCTATGTTTTTTCAACGAGATAAGACCCGCTTTGGGGACAAAGACATCACCGCTAGGTTGCAAATAAAAGACATGAATTCTTGGAACAGCTGTAATTTTTTTTCTCAGCCATTATTTTTTAACATGCAGTATATAATATGTGAAGAGGATAAAATGCATTTGTCTACAAGGAATTAACAATTTTCTGATTTGTCACTTCCAGTAGAGAGAGCTCTTGTTGCCGTGTGAGTAAAAACTTCTCTTCTTGTTCTTTCAGACTCAGATGCCTGACCCCAAGACTTTCAAACAACACTTTGAGAGCAAACATCCAAAATCCCCCATGCCTCCTGAGCTGGCAGATGTTCAGGCATAAAGGACTGCAGGCTGGAGTGGACTTGACCCTCGGTAAGAGCTAGACATGGTGCGATATCTCCCCTTTCCTGACCTAAATTATTGTGATTCACGAAAGCAATTTTTGCAAATGTAATAGTAAAAATACACTTTTCTGTTTTTTATATTTTTAATGCAAACGGGTGACTCGTTCTGTGTTGATCCATGTTAGTGCTTAAATTCTTAAAATGCATAGATATGGAGAAAATAAATGATCTAATGTTACAAAATGTAACCTGCATTCTAAAAAAAAAACCCCACAAAAATAGTTAAGAAAACGTGTCACTAACGTTTCACCAAATTACTTCCGTCACCTTAAAATGTTATAAAAGGGTAAAATGTGATGTAAACACGTGACTAACATGATTGACCTTAACAAAAATGTTAACGTCACAAAAACTTGTTTATTAGTGTTGCCAGAACATGTTACAAAATGTTAAAATATTCCAAAAACATTGTTAACTTTACCAGAAACTTTACAAATATATTAAAATGGCAGAATAACATGATGCCAATGTAACAAAATACAATACTTGTGTTACCAAACTATAACAAAAACATGTTACTAGGGATTGACATCTTTTTATTGAACATTTTAAAGTGGATTAATTTAGATCATTGTGAGCTGAGTGTAAAGATACAGGCTCCCCCTTGTGACACTTATAAATCACCAAGACAGCATCATGAAATATTTACTATTTTCTCAATGCATGATTTTCCAGAGAATGGAATTTCCTTACAACCAACCTTCTGTGCTTTTTTTATTGTAAAGTATGCATGAGAAACTTCATGTTTTTCCACAAATTAAATTGTCATTGCTGATATTTTCTAACAAATTTCACAACACTAAAAAAACAACAAACACTGTTGTTTACAGATACACGATGACCACGGACTAAATGTTGAGTTGCGGCACCTGAAGGAAGTAGATGAAGAACACTGGGACCCGTCAGTATTCGTGGATAGTGGGTTGGGGTGGGGTGGGGGGGGGGGGCTGGGTGTGTGTCTGTGCTGTGTACGTAGCGTACATGTGTTGGCCTAAGCGTAAAACAGTAATGACAGGGCTAGTAGTACACCACCAGCCCATGTTTTTATATTTATTGTGTACAACTACCTTGCCATTCCAGATTGAGGGGCAGAACCAGCAACATAACCTGCAAACACTGAATAAATTTACCCTGTGATTAATGATGGCGCGAATCAACTGCGTTTAGAAGTTGTGGTTGTGTCGTAGAGAGGGATAAATTTAAAGATTCTTCACTTGTCTACAGTTGACATGGCACTGCTGTTGGGTTGCAACTTTTAAATTCCAGTAATTTGGATTGAAATGATAATTTGCGTCTTAAAATGGATTATATCACTTTGTTTAACTGCAAAATTTGAGTTTGGATGTTGAAATGCAGGAAACATATCTGTTCTTGGAGGTTTATGGTTAACGTCTAAGAAAAAACATCCAACAGCTTTTCCTCATCTGTGCTGCTGCTGCTCCACAGGTGTCCTCATTCACTAACACCTCACAACAGTAACCTCACCTTACCTGAGATCTTTCCTTTTATTTAGCTCCAACTTCTTCTACTTCTGTTGTTTTCACTGTCTTCGTCTTCAGGCTGCATCCACACAATTCCGTTTTCATTTTAAAACTTATCAATTCTACTCCGGATACGTTTGCCATCTGTCGTATTGTAGAGAAAACCCTCTCGATTCCAGTGTCATTTCTCGTTAGTCGTACTAACTGCAGCGGAGAACATTCGCTTCCTGTTTACACTGTGAGAGACACAGAGCTGAAGACTTGTCCAGATGCAGATTGTTTTTGTTTGAACTGAATACGTCATAGTACGGATGTAGCCCTAAAATAATCTCTGCAATAACAAACCAGTAACAAGATTAGTTTTGAAATCCATGTTGTTTTTTTTGACACACTTTCAGCTTTAGTTTTGAAAGTTATTTCTTACATAAAAGATATTGTTAGTTGACGCAAGGACTAAACAAATTGCTTTGATTCCAAAATAACTGACAAAATAATGATTCCCTGTTCTTTCTGGTCCTTTATATGTTCAACAGTAGGCAAAAAATTTGCTTTATCTGTACTTTTTTTTTTACCCTTTTCAATAAATTGAACAATGTATTTAATGTGATCAATCTTCTCCGTTGACTTTCTGTCCATGTTTAATAGCACGATCTTAGTTATTGTGTGCCCAGAGCTGTGAAACTGATCATACATGATCAATCAATACTTAACTCTACAAAATGTAGGTAAATCGATAAAGATTGGACGATTAATTCCCAACTAGTTTCCAGTTATATTAGATTAAATGTATTTTTAATTTTCCTGTGATAAAGTTTTCATCAATAAGATGTTGAAATGTGATAAAGAGGAGAAAGATGCATTTGAGATCAAAATTCATTTAATCTGAATTGTTCTAGAAATCATAATTACATGAAATTCAAGTTTAATATTATCGTCAGGAACTACAACGGTATAATTAAATCTTTCCTTAAATTAGATGATTGTTGCAGTGTTGTCCACTTACCATAGAGTATTTTTATCACATCCTTTTTACTCTAACTGCATTTTATTCATGTTGATTTGGTTTAAATATTGAAAATATTTAAACCAAATCAACATGAATAAATATTTTCAAACTGTTTGAAACGTTTCACATTGTATTGGATCATTTACATTAACCATGTTAATGTTCTCACCAAGAAAAATACATAACTTTCTCTTTGCGTTTTTTTATTTTATTTTTTTTTACCTGTGACAATATATTTTAAAGCCCCTCGTGTTAAAAGCATAAATACATACAAAATACATAAAATGTAAAATAAAATATTGACTTTTTTAGACTTGCAACTTTACAAATGTTTTGTGGTCAGTGGTGCAACAGCACTTGTTTGGTGAAGTTACCATAAGCCAAGATAATGTAAATTGTCCTTTTTTTTATTTTCTATTTGTGTTGTAATACCAAAAAACAGGCATCATTAGTGGCACATCATGCCATCCAGTATCATCTGCCATTGTCTGTAAAAGCTACAAAGATCCAAACTTTCCTAATTAGAAAAGATAATGAAACATTATTTCTGAAGAAGAAAATGTCCTTCAGCTCCTAATTATCGACCTATATAGAGCCGATAACAACAAATACATACAGTCTCGATTTTACAGTGAAAGTAATGATGGAATGCATATTTGGAATCTGAACAAAAGTCTGTGTGTGTGTGGAAAATGACGCCTAAACATCATAAACAGCCACAGGTCTTAACCACCATGTTGCGATGTTTTTTGAGGATGACGTTGTTGTTGTCGTCGTAGAAGAGAACGGAGATGGGGCTGAGCTTGGTCGGGGCGCAGCACGCCTTCGGAACCTCGTCAGGCTTCAGGAGGTGAACCTGAGAAACGCAGTAAAGTAGCCACTTAATAATAAAATCTACTCTAGCTTTTGTCTATAGTATTTTTAGAATATGTCGGCAGCTTTTTCTTGCTTTTACAAAGCTTTTTAACTGAAAATCTGTCCTTGAAACTAAAGGTTGTGAACCGCTCTCTCTGCAAACTTCAAATATGTTATTTTGTGACTTTAGCGTTTTAAATCCATTGTTTGGATCTTACAAACTGCCAAAAAAATAAGGATTTTATCCACTAAACAATATACTCAGCTAATAATATCTATGCCAGCTAACGCCTGTGATGCCTTAAGAATATGTTTTCCACCTCTTTTACCATTAGACTACCTTTTTCAGAATGAAAACTAAGGTTTGTGTCACTCGATAGACTCCTCGCTCTCCCACACCAAAGTCCATGGAGAAAATCATTGATTTAACATCACAGCTCACAGGAGTTGTTTATGTACTGTAGCCTCCATCAGAAAGTTTGAATGTGTTAATTTAGTGACTTCTGTGTTGGAAATCTTTCAGATTTAAGTCAGTGACACAAACTTACCAAACAAGGCAGCAGTCAACAAGCAGCTCCTGTGTCCATGTGAGCTAAAAAGACTGAGTTTCTCTATGGAATATGGTGCAGGACTTTACAAACTCCACTTTCCAACCTGAAAAGGATCTCTAATGGCATGATAAACTGGTGAACACATTCTCGAGGTATCATAGATATAAGCTGGGGTGGATTTTATTGGTGAGGCTTTTGTTAGTTGCTGAAATCAGTTTTTCCTTGTTGGCAGCCATAATATCAATGTATGGGTCCCAAAAACCATCCGTGTAAGTGTCACGTGTGTGTTGTCATGGTACTGACCACTTGCTGGATGAGGGCGTGGTTGGTGGCGTTCATGCAGGAGCCCAGAGGATAAAAACACTCTCCATCACAGTAATAAGCTGAATAACCAGTGGGAGCTAAAACCCAGTCCTGAACACAACACAGAATATGTAGATTATAGATTATCATCAAGAGCAACAGGACAAATTAACAGCTGAGGTTTCTAAAGCTGCATGTAAAGCTAAATGTAAGAAAAGTTTGTTAAGTCAGTGTTACATATCAAGACATTGTTCACGAGAAAAGAGCTATAAGTAAAATCATTTAACTTTAACTGTTGCTTAAAGTTAATTTGATTCAGTAAATGTTTAGTGAGATAATAGGAAAGGTTTTAAAAACTGGTTTAAATGTAGATAAATTAAGTTTTTTATACAATTAGGAGTATATTAGTTTTTTCATTTCAGCTTACATACACATTTATACAGTTTTTTTTATTTTTTTAAGAACAGTGTAATTCGTAAGTAAATATATGAACCTTTGTTTCACAACAGAGCAGTAACACAAAAAGATAACATGAGGCAGAAGTTTCTCTCTAAATTCATGACTGAATTAATTTCATTTCCTTAGAATTGCCTCCCAATTTGTCTCATTAAATTTAATAAGTAGCACTCAGAATCTGGAAAATAAGAACCACATGATCATAAAAAAATTGAGCTACAGTTAATAGAAATCTTCATCTTTTAAAAAGCTTTGACAATGATAAGAGTAAATGAAAGAAGCAAACTGAGAACTAGAAAAGCCCTCAGAGTGCAGACCTTTACCAAGCAGCTCATTTCTCCATATATTTGCACCCAAAATTATTAGTCCTAGAATTATTTTATCTACATTAGTGGATTCCTTGACCACAAAAACATACCCTTACCCTTAATATCATTATTAGTTTGATAGTTGTTCACGAAAATCAATATTTCTGTAATGGTGGTTTTCTTCTGAATTTAGCTCCATAGCTAATTAATGATACTGCAAATCCATTGTCACAGTTCCAATTCAGCAGAGTTAGCTGTATGTCTGTATTTTTATTTGTTACCTTACAGTGCCCAAAATCCCACAAGCCTCCTATTTCTTCCTGTTCTGGATCGTAATATCCGTAATGTTCGCAGGATCTGGATCAGTCTTTGCCCTGGACATTTTTTGTGGAGTTACATACACAAATGCTGAAAAATTGCCCTATCGCGCAACGATAAAGAATCCTTCACAAAAATTCCTGGATCCAGAGGGTGATCCGGATCGCCACCAAAATCTAATCATCAGTTCCGTGTCTTATTACACACCTTTCCTGAAAATTTCATCAAAATCCGTCCATAACTTTTTGAGTTATTTTGGTAAACGACAAACCAACGCTGGCAAAAGACATAGCCTCCTTGGAGGAGGAAATAATAGAACTGGAGTGAAACAGATCTAATTTAAACAGCAATGTGAATGAAAAATCAAATGTCACCTTCCATCCCAGGTCACTGAAGCTGACGTAGAGTTCGTGTTTTTTACAAGGCTGAGCTCCGTTGTTTACAGGACTACGATCTGCGAAGAGAAAAGTTTTCATGAGCGTTAAGTGAAAATAAGTGTTTTCTGTTTATTGACTCCATTTACACTGAAAAAAACTTATCAAAGAAAAAGTTTGTAAACGTCATGGCTTCACTTTGACAGTCCATTTAAATAATCCATATCAACAAGGTTTGACTTTACATAGTTAGAAAATGCATCATTTCTTTAGCTCCTAAATTATTAAAATTTCCTAGGAAAATAAATGATAAATGTCAAAAAAAACATTTAAAAATCAAAAGAAGTAACACAGTTGTGACATAAACATGAAATCATCAGTCTAAGTGTGTGCAGCTGGAAGCTCACTGTGAATGCTGGGAACTGGGAGGTCATATTTTGGTTTCCTCCTGCGAGGATGAGGTTTTACAGCTCGAGGCGGTCGACACGGGATCTGACTCTCTCTGAAGAAGATCACCATGAAGGGCTGTTTGGAGCGAGGACCTCGACGACCCACCAACCCGATCCAGCCTGCAGACAGGGAGCGGTCTGGAACGCACACAGGGCCAACATAGTTTAGATTTAAAGTGCACGTAAAGTGGTAAATAAATGTCTGTTTTTGTTACACCACAGGAACATGTAGTACTTACTCTGCCAAATTTGAATGATTAAAAAAAAATGACTAAGCATTGACGAATTAGGTTTCACATCATGTAGAATTCAAGTTCTCTGCTCTGAAATGCTGGAGGAGCCAAACACAAAGGTTTTCTCACCTATTTCTTTAAGGACACTGAATTGACTTCCATTCATTTGGACACCCTAAGCAAAGTGTTATCCCTAACCATAATTCAAACCCCAAACTTGACCAGTTCTTTATAAAATAGTTTTTGCCTCATTAGGACCATGTTTTGGTCTCCAGGAGGACTACTGGTCTGGAAAAAAAACAGTTTTTATGCCAGAACAGGTTCCTAAAGTTGGTCATTGTGTGAACTGTTGGGTTTCTTTTCTCTCTGTAATATTGTAAAAGTTTTGGCCTTTTACTATGTACAGTGCCTTGAGATAATGTATGTTGTGATTTGGCGCTATACAAATAAAATTGAATTGAATTGAATTAAAGTGGTAACAAATACAAGAACACACAGACATTTCCGCTTTAGTTGGAACCAGCTAAATATGGCTGTTTTTTTACTGATTGTACACAATATTAACAAACACTCTGGTATCAAAATATGTTTAGAAACACACAGATTAGCAACATTTTCATCATTTTGGTGTCACAGAGCTGGTTTAGCTCCAGTCCTGTTCCCTGTTTCCCTCTGTCTCTGACTGCAGCCTTACAGCAGAGCAAAGAGTCAACTTTTTCTGTTGTGCTCTACTTTATTTTGAGGAATTTAAAATGACGTGGCAGAGGTTTTGGTGTGTTTGTGCCCTCTTTACTCCAGAATTCTGGTTATTTTTGTTCATATATAATGTTTGAAGAGGAGAAACTCTGCGTTTGTTATACTTGGTCCTCAAAGAACCCGTTTTAGATGTGCCCTCTGTGAATGAAAGCGTCTCATGAAAACAGTAGAGGACGCTGAAGCATAGCTCAGGGCTGAACTCACCCTCCTCAGTCTCCACATAAAGACGGATGCCCAGATTGCTGCGAGGATGGAGGAGCCAGTGGTTGGAGGCCGAGGTGACGTCGAAGGCGAGCCATCCTTCCTGACCTGCAGGCACCGACTGCATGTCCAGCAGCACCAGCTCCGGCTCTCTGAACAGACCATAAAAAAAGACGTCTGCAGTCAATTAAACATGAATAAGTTCTGTGGGTTGTGTCTATGCTGAAAAGTATTGGTGAGCCATTTCTCTGTTCTCATATGTATCTGTTTTCTTTTTGTAAATGTCAACACAGAAAATGCAAAAATAACTGGTGCATAATCTGCACCTGCATCCTAGAATGAGCTGCAGAGAGAAACTTGAAGCTTAATTGAGTTAATCTCACTAAATGCTTTTCAACTCAGAATGAAAGAACGACATGGATTCAACTAAAGATTATTTTAATAGAATAAATGTTGATTATTTTCTCAATTAGTCACCATTTTGGTCCTTAAGTAGTCCTTGATCAGTGTTTCTCAAATCTGGAAATGTCCACAAACCAAAATTATTCACTTTTGATGTTATAAAACTTTGTTATATGAAGCAAAGAAACCAGAAAATATTTAAATTTTAAAAGCTGCAAAATCTGAGAACTCAAACCAGTCAACCAACAATTTAGTAACTGATCAATAACTGAATAATCTTTGCAGCCCTAACTTCCTCAAATGCTGTCTTTGTATTGTGGTGTTCTCAATTGTCTCCCTTAAAACAGAGACGTATCTTCTCAATCAAGACAATTTGCTGGTTAAAAATAATTACTAAAAAAAAAGTTCCAAGTAATTTTTACTGTTTTTCAAAAATACGTGGTTTTCTTCATGTTTCATATCCTGAATGTCTGTTTTTCCATTGTAAGTTCTTGAAAATGAGTTTCATTTTTCACTACATAAACTTCTCACAATATATTTTAACCTTCTTGACATCACTGTCACATGATGAACAAACAATATATATAAACCAGAATAGGGTGGTTTTTACCTAATTTTGAATTAAACTTCTATAACTTTTCAATTTCCTACGTGCACAGAAGCATTTATGTCATAATGTCCAATGAATCCACTAACACAAAGTCAACCTGGTGGGGGCGCCAGAGGAAAAGTCTAGAGAAGGTTTATAATCTGAAGAGTTTTCATAAATGTATGGATAAACGTTGCTAAAAAAATGAAGTGTATTATGAGAAAAAACTGATCTGACAAAATGGAAAATATACCTCCTAGCTTGATCAAAGGTCTGAAGCATTATTTGTGGTGTTTATCATTTACATTTCAGACCAAACATCTGAACATCCATAAAAAGAGAAGATCAGAGAAATAGTGTAATACTTTGTCTCACTCAATCATCTAAAGCCTTAATTATCTGCAAACTTATCTGTAAATGTGACAAATATCCAAACAACCACAAGCAAACAGTTTTAATCAAAAGTCTGAAGCATAATTTATATGAGAGCTAATCATTATAAAACTGTAATCAATAAATTTAAGGCAAAATTTAAGCTCAGACTAAACATCTGAACAAACAGAAAAAGTAAAGTAAAAATATTTTCCCTCTTAATAGTTTATGGACTTAATTATCTGTTCAATTTAAAGTCTAAAAATTTTAGGCAAATATCTGAAAATCCACAAGCAGGACGGTTAGAAAATAAATATTTTCTGTCCTAATCAAAGGTTTAAAGCATTAAAAATGTAAAACTTGGAACTGAACAAAGACAAACCTGTGCCTGTTCTCTCTTTTGATGACATAAACAGAGATGTGCAGAGTCCTGTTCGCTCGCTGACCAACGGTCAGAGTTTTATAGATGCGAAACTCAGCTGCGGTCACTGTTTCTCCCTGAGGCAGTGGCGTCAGGTCAAAACGAAACTCCTTCCAGTACGGACGAGGCTGCAGCAGGTCACGCTCCTGCTCCACTGAGGTCACAGCACAGAGGACAGACAAAAGAGAGTCAGAGACACATCATTCACGAACAAAAGATACAAGCAAATAACTCTGCTTGTTTGCACCAACATCAGGTCATTGATGTCGGGCCAACAAGAAAGAGGAGAGGCTAGAGAAGCTCAGAATAAATGTTCAGATTAGCAACTTCAAACCTTTTGCTAACATTAATTGTAAGAAAGTTTCACGTCAACACAGACGGAGGCAACTGCAACATTTAGCTGGTAAAGTGTAAGCAGCTTAGAATCTGACTGAAAACTGAAAAGAAGCATTCACAAAAAGTTTCAGAAGTGAATTCTACTGGTCAAAAAGCCCTGATTGTTCTTGTCCCCACCCACTCGTGCTCTGCAGCTACATACACAAATGCTCCTTCAGTGAGGTCTGATAGTATTGCTTGACAGTCTGCTTTTAGGCAAAATACGTCACAAACAAGTGATGTTACATAAAGTAGTTCCTGTTCAAACAGGTGTAGAATGAAAACAAAACAAAAGTTGCGCGCTGCAGCTTTAAATGCAAGAAAGAGGAAAAGCGTAAACACAAACTAAACTTACAACTGTTCAGCTGCTGTGTTGTTTATTTAGCGGGGTTTACTCTGCCTTGCTCAAGGACACACCAGCAGCTGCTGATGGAGGGAAAAACACTTGCATCATGTTCCACTTCCCTTTTAACCACAACAACAGAAAACTGGGGAAAACTACGGGACCCGAACACATCACAATATGAATGAACATGATGTAAATGATGTAAAGCACACACGTTTGCAGAAAGTGAGGACCCTTATAGACATAATACATTCCCTATCCCCTAACCTTAACCATCACAACTAGATGCCTAACCCTAACCTAAACCCAATTCTAACCCTAACCCTAAAACCAGGTCTTAACCCTGAAAAAGCATTTAAGGGGTGAAAAAAAGTGAGGATCCGCCAAAATGTCCTCACTCTGTAGGTGTTTATACAATTTTTGGTCCTCACTCTGCAGCAAGTACAAGAACACGCACTTCAGAGGACATTGCGTTGACTTACATTAATTTCCTGGAGACTTACTCTAACCTTAACCATAATTACTAATGCCGTAATCTTAACTTTAACCTCAGCCTAACTTTAAAACATGTCTTCACCTTAAAATGTAGAAATTACATGATGGGGGATTTGATTCTTGTCCCCACAAGGAAGACAAATCCCCGTAATATGCGAGTGTGTAAACAGATTTAGGTCCCCACAATATAAGGAATGCCAAATACACACCCCCCCTACATCATACAGGTGTGTGTGTGTCCTTGAAGAACCTCACAAGGACATGAAGCAGCTCTGGTCATCAGGGTTCGGTCCACACACACACACACACACACACACACACAGAGCAGTAATTAGAGACACTTAGTGCTCTGAACCGCAGCAGCTGCTCAGCTCACTCACCACTAATTGCAGCTCAGCCTGGTATTTTTAGCGTCTCTCCCTCCGCACCAGTATTTTCATCTCTCCTCGGACGTTTGCTGACTTTTTTTTTTTTTTTTCAGTGTGTGTCTGTGGGGCCTTTAATTCTAACCAGCTGTGTCGTCCCATTACATATGCGTAAAGGAACACACACCCATATCTGTTTGAATCCACTGACATGAGCGACACACGAACACACACACACACTGATTAAATTAGTCACTAGAATAGAACTGGATTTAAATGTATCCGCTGAAGATCAGGTTACATTTCCAAAAAGCTTCACATAAGGAGAAAATACTTTTTCTAGCATCCAAGATGTGGAAATTACACCTTGACTGATATCGTTTTTTTGTCAGAGCAAATATTGATGCTGATTATTACTAGTGAATGAGGCTGACAAATATTTGGAGCCGATTTGCAGTTAGAGTAAAAAATAGAAAATTCTGTCAAAGATTTTACTTTTACAAACTGCAACACAATTTTTAGTTTAAATAACTTTAATATTTATCAATACTTAATAAATATTTAATTAAAAAAATTAAGTAATGAAATGATGAGTTAAGTTTCCTTAAATTCTGGAAGTTTAAGAAAGAACAGCACAGCCTTTAATTCTTTTATGTCTTGCCACTTAAGTGGACATTTGGTAACAGATACTAATCAGCAGAAAGAGGCTCCATGTTATCATCAGTCTTTAGACCTAATGTCCCAGAGGAAGAGACATCAGCGGAGACACTGTATCACACTGTTCATTAAAATAAAATGCTGAGTAACCTTTAAATATCAAAAATAATGGATTACAAAAAATCGACTAAATTAATTGGCTGAATACTTAATCAATCTAACTGTAGTGAAAGTACAAATTTTTTAAATGTTAACTTTAATTTTATATTTTTATATTTAGTTTTCTCAGGAAAACAACAGTTTCACTGTTACACACGTGAGTCGTCTTTGTTCACAGGACGATGACGTCTGGTTTGGAGGAGGAAACACTGTTTGTGTGTGTGCATGTCTTTACTGTGTTGACTGAAAAAATTCAGGTTGGCCCTTTTTTTTTCTCCTTAACAGAGAAGAAGAATTTTCCACACAAAACATTTGATGTGAGATCATTAAAGAGTCTGAGCTGAAAGAAGCTGGTGTTTCCCACCAACATCACCATCATCATCATCATCATCACGTCATCTCATTCCAAAAGAGCAGGAGGAGGAAGGAAGGAAACCATCGAGACCAGGGTAACAGATTATCATCAGTTACACTGTATGTGCACGCACACACACACACACACACACACACGGTTTACGCAGCTATCCTGTTAAGAATCAGAATCAGCTTTATTGGCCAGGTAAGTTTTCACATACGAGGAATTTGACTCCGGTTTTAAGGATTCTACACTGACTTCCATCCATATGAACAACCACAAAAAAAGCCTTATCCTTAACCATAACCACTTAATATCTAACCCTAACTTTAACCTAACCACAATCCAAACCTTAGTCCTAAACTTAACCAGTTCCTCAGAAATTAAAGTAGGTTCTGCCTCATTAGGGCCAGGTTTTGGTCTCCATGAGGACTTCTGGGGCCAGTGTTTATGTCGGAAAAGGTCCAAAAGAGGTAAAAATACAGTTACAAACACTTTGTTTTTAGTAATCTCATTGATTATTTAGTTTGTTGGATTTTTACAACCACCACTTCTCAAAGGATTTAAAGGGTTCTTAAAAACTAGAACTAAAATCAAAAGTGCATCTAGACAAAGAACATTGTTTGCTCCAAAATCAATTGTTAAGGTGATTAGATTATCACAGTTGTTGTCCTGTAGTTATCTTTCAGCAGATTAATCAGTGAATCAGCTCTTGACTCCCACTGACTCTCTTGTATCATCAATCATTAATCAATAATGGACTCAAGAGTCAGAGCCGAGACTCAAGCGTCTCGGTGAGACTCAGCCGGTGCGTTCAGGAACGTTGGGACAAAATGAAAACCTACAAATATAGTCAGGCCACACTGACATGGGTGTTCATTCTCAGTGTGGGGAAAAAATGTCTGTGGAGCAAAAAAAAAAAGAAAATAAAAAGGCAGCAGAGACATGTCACATGTCAGTGTCCTCAAGTTCACACCGAGTCCTGCATCCAAACCGCGCTGAAAGAAAAACTGCTGAGTCATCAGAACTGAAGAGGACTTTTCTCTGCACAATGTCTCACATTTGTGAAAACAAAATCACTGCACCAGTCAGTCACAGTACTGTGAGGGTGTAAACCTTCAATGCTAATGTACAGATTAAAGCACTTTGTTTCCATGGAGACCACAACGATGGACACTCTTCAGTCAACAGAAGAGAAACTTCAAACGTTGAAACATTCTAAATGTTGGGAACTGCATCACTTCCTGAGTGTCTCAGGATCATTTACCTATAACCAGGTGAATGTATCTCTGGCACAGATTAAAGGGACTGTTTAAACTTTTTTTAAGAGTATTTGTATGAGGTACTAACCAAGAGAGAAATCTGACAAGGGCACAAGAAAAATGAGATTTTGGCCTCAAAACAAAGAGCTTACCTAATAAAATTATTTTGAGTCTATATCTTAAGCATATGTTTGGTGCTTCATTTGCTATTAGACTTTTTATAAAGTTTATAAACCAGTCACTCTCATGTACCAAAGTCCATTGAGAAAATTTGCATTTTTAGCTCAGGGATCCCAGGAGAAGCTGGTCTACTGTTGCCCTGTTTTCTAAGTTTGTGTCACTGCGGTGAATCTGATTAAAGGATTTCAAACACAGAAGTGACACATTCAAACTTAATAACGGAAGCAGCAGTGGATAAACTACTCCTGTGAGCTGTGATGTTAAATAAATGATTTTCTTGATGGAGAATGAGCAATCTATAAAGCAAAACAAACCTTAATTTTCAGTCTGAAAAAGCTGTCTATTGGTGAAATAGAGTGGAGAGCATATTCTTAAGGTATCACAGACTTTAGCTGCCATATAATTTATTAGCTGAGCCTTTTGTTTATTGAATAAAATCCTTGTTTTTCCCCGTGATCCTGATAACAGCCATGCTTTCAGTGAGAACAAGCATATAGGCTGGTTCTTGAAGTCAGTGCTAACAGTGGGTCAGTACATCATATATGTAGAGAATGGAAATAAAATGGACATAGTACTTTGAAGCCTTGACCTGCATCGTGTCAGTTTTTGAGAGAGGAAAACACTGGTGTCACCTGGACAATACCAGCTGTCAATCTAATTGGTGTCCACTCAAATGTGCTGTGTTTTGTTGGCTATTTTTCTCTAACTGGGAAAATAATTTACAAAATTGGCATTATCTTCTGTTGATGATGACCAGAAACCATTGACTCCTCAAGAAAATGTTTACTGACTTTATAAATCAAGGGAAAAATAGAAGCTTTTTTTCTTTAGAGTTCTTTTTGCAATCAGTGGAGTCGCCCCCTAGTGGCTAACTGCCCCTTCCATCCTACTTTTCAAACCAGAATGCTACAGTATGTCTGTTTTCACATGCAGTCACACCTGAACTGTCCCTTTAGAGAGGCTCATGCAGGGGGAGGGACTTTTCTACTCACCCAGGTTGACGAAGCTCATGACAGTGTCGGCCTCGCTGACCACCGTCCCCAGTGGCGGTGTGTGTGTGCTGAGCGTGGGCAGCGCTGCGTGGTTGACCTGAGCTAACCTCTCCACTCCTCCAAACCTGCCCATGCCTGGACCACTCACGATGATCTCGTTGCCCTCGTCCTCCCCGTCGGCCGACATGGCGTGGTACAGGTCCAGCATGAAGAGGGGAGCAGAGGAGGGAGGCCGCAGCGGTGGGTGAGGTCTGGGTCGACCTGGCAGACCCAGGATGGACAGGATCTCCTTCTGCATCTCCTTCTTCTCTCGGCCACTGAGCCGTTTGAAGCTGGAGTGGACCACGGCCTCGGCCTGCTGGCTCCACATGGAGGGGAAGAGGAGGAGGAGTAGGGGCAGGAGGAGCAGCGTCCTGGGGTGGAGGAGAGGTTGCGGGGGTCTGGTGGTGGAGGATCTGCTCCTCCGCTGCAGGAGGAGGCTCCTGCTCGAGTGTTTCATGTTGGTGCAAAGACAAGAGAAGCTGCAGGAGATGTTTGAGGCCAAAGTTGAAGTTTGCTCTGGCTTCATCTTCTGGAAAACCGTTTTTTCAGGCATCGTTTTTTACTCACAAGTGATGAGAATTCACTCAGGTTTTATTTCCTCCAGTGTCTCCAGTCTGAAAGACACTTGGTCCAGTTTGTCTTCGGAGTCTCCACAGACAAATGTAGTGTTGATTTGTGGCTGATGTGTTTAGAGGAGAGATTCTGGATGTGTTTACAGCCTCAGACTGACTGTTTATCTTTCCCGCCCCTCTTTCCTCCCTCTCTAATCTTGAAGGAAAAAAAGAACCTCCCTCTCTTTCAGCTGTGCAGCTCAATAAACTGAGATAATCAGAGAGAGGACATGATGATGATGATGATGATGCACCAGTGGAGGACTGCTCCTTGCTTTAAAGTTGTCAGACTTGGAGGATGGACAGAAGTCTCAGTGACGAGCAGGTGCTGCAATGTTTCTGAAACTTTCCCTTCAGCTCAGGAGGAAATGAAGATGTTCACACCTGCAGTGAGTCGACGTACATGCAGACGCCTCAGAGGAGCAATCACTGCTGGAAGCTTTAATCCATGATAGTCCATTCATCCATGCGGGACGTCTTCACCACCCACTCTCTGTGACTCCAGATGTTCTCCTCAATCCACTTTATAAAAAAGAAAAAAAAAAAAAAACCTCCAGGAAACTGTTTCCTGATCGTCGTCCTCCAGAGAAGAAACAGGTTTTTCCTTCTTCACTCTTAAAATCAGTGCCATGAGCTGAGGAGTCACAGCAGACAGAGCTCAGTGTGTGTGTGCAGCAGTTGTTCCTGACCAGGAGGGAGTTTCCCTCCGAGCCTCGGCCTCTCCTCCTCTTTCAAGTCTTTAAACTTCTCCCTCTCTCTTCTGCTGACATCTCCTCATCACCCCTCCCAGTGGTCGCTCTCTCTCTCTTCCAATACTCCACCCATCTATCTTCTCATCTCCCCATGACTGCTTCCTTTCATGGCTAATCGAGTCTCAGGTGGGAAATTTATCATGTGGAAACGTCGCCTTTCACAATCAAGACTGAAGGTTTCATTCATTAAACGATGATTACATTTAATTTAATGAATTAAAAGGTAGTTATGACTGAATGTATAACTAAATGTAACTGTTTTAGAGCCAAAGGGGTGATTAACAGTATCAGATTTGACAAACAGGTCAAACAACTCTACATCATAACTAAAATTAATCATTTCTTCCTTGGGTCATGACCTACGACCCTAGAAATGTCACTAAAATCTGTTCTTAACTGAGTTTTGTTGCTCACAATCAGACAAACAACATAGACAGAAACATTGCTTTCTTTTTACCAACTCCCAATCACAAACTCAAAATATTGACTTATTTTCATTATCATAACCCTTTAAATGTCATTTTGATCAAAATTTCACTTTTTTTTTTAATTATAAAAACACAAAAAAAGTATAATATTTTCCAAGTTCTTAATGATAAAGTTTTCTTTTAAGGATAATTCTATGATTATTGGATATGCTTTTGCCAAATAACAGGATCTTTTTTCTTTCCCGCCATTTTCACTCAACAAATTCATAAATCACGAGGATGCAGTGATGCTTCTAAATCCTCCATTTAGTATTTTGTTGTCTTCAGTCAGACAAATATCATGATATATCTTGCTATGTATCAATTAGTGCAGAAATATGTGTAATTATTATGCAGTATCATAAATTATTTATGGTACTGCAGGCAATGTTCCAGAAGTGGTTCCTTCGGTAATGATTTAATTATGTTTTTATATTTAGATATCATTAAATAAACTGCCTCCATAAAGACTAAATATATAAATAACTGTAGGTTTAGAATAAATACTGGTTTCACCAGTGACCAGAAACAACATGAGCTTAAAGTTCACATTAAAATTGTTGAGAGCTGTAAATTTTAAAGTTGTTACACTGAAAAACTAGTTGACCTTAACTGTAACAAATTAAGGATTTTAAAAAAAAAAAAAAGTTTAATTAGGACAATTTCATGAAAGTTAAAAAAAAAAAAAAAAAAAATCATTGTAACTCGCCATCTTAACTCTAGCTCAGTTAGAATTTGAAAATGACTATCATTAAGTTTTTAAAACCTTTTAGTTTTTATTTTATTTATTGTATTTTATTTACAGCAACAGCATTTACTGAGACTTTGATAATTCTGACTTTGTGGTTCACCGTGTTTTTACACTTTTAATGAATTCCTTTTCCTCTTTTCCTCACTGACGTCTGAAGCTGAATAAGAAGTGACGCGTCAGGTTTTTTTGAGTTACGCTGCGTAACAACATTTCCTGTTGAGACGTTCATTAGTGTGAGGAGCTCACTTTGTGTCAGACCCAACACTAACACGTGTGAGGAGTCTGAAGCAAAGAGAAGAAACGGGGGGAAGAAATGAGTCAAATCCAGTGGTGAAGCTCAGGCATGCAGTGCCAGCTCGTGTTTGTCTACTCTCCTCTTCAAAGCCACCGGGTACTTGTGGTCACTTTGAAAGGCACGAATAACACTGACCAAACCAAAGTGACCACGGCTCAGTCTGTCCTGGCTGAAAGGGCGAGTCCCGAATGCCAGGAATTAACGCTTGGACCATTTTTGCTTTTCTTTTCTCTGTACATCTGCAACTCTGCCTGGAAAGAGAGAGAGATAACAGTGAGAGGGGGTGAGAGAGGATGAAGATCAAAGGACAGAGCGAAAAGAAGAGGAGGAGGAAGAGGAAGAAGAGGAGGAGGGAGGCCAAGGTCCTTGAAACCACGTGAACCCAGCGAGAGAGAAAACTGGCATTCCCGAGAGACAGACGTGGTGGAACAGAGTGAGGACTGTCATCACAGAGAGGAGGCTGAGATGACAGATGGACGACAGGGAGGACAGATGAAGATGGATGGAGAGTGGACAGAAAATGAGAGAAGTGTGTGTGTGTGTTTGTACACACAGCTGTAGAGGGTGGACGCAGCAGAACCTCATCATCTCCGGTGAAACCACTGAATAAACAAGTTATTTTCAAATCCACCATCTTTGTCTCACACAGAAGCACAAAGTGGGACTGTGACCAGGAAAATGACCAAAAAAAAAAAAAATTAATACAGCGTGTGACCAACACCACCACCACCTCCTGTGTGCAGAACCTTACAATCCCCAGAGGAGAAGCTGCAGGCGGGTGTGTCCTTATCTCCTACAGGATAATTATGTGGAAGCGTCCAGTCACTGACTCTGAGTCTGTGGTCAGACGTGCACACACAAGAAACAGGAAACAAATTTACATCCACTTATCTCCACTTACTATAATGAACAAACAAGTCGTTCTTTTAATCATGTGTACAATGAAAACAGTAAAAACCAAAAAGCAAAACCTCTAACATCATCAAAGAATAACAAAGTAATAAAGGTAATTAGAGTGAAAAAAAAAAAAACCTGCAAAAGTAAAATGAAAAGGAAAAAGTAATTTTAACCACCTAAGTGAAGGTTCACCTAATAATATAATAACCCTTTTCCAAGTATAAATTTAAGTTTGTAACCACACACGCTCCTGCACCAAATTCCATAGAAATAATCAGTAAAAGACATATTTATCTCACAGGGACACAGGAGCTGCTGGTCCACTGCTGCCTCATGTGGTAAGTTAGAGTTTCTTGGGTAAATCCAAATAAAGGATTTCATACACAGAAATTACAAAATAACACATGTGAACTTACTGATGGAGACAGCAGTGGATCAGCAACCTTGAATTTTAAAAGCCTTGTTGCATCTTTTAGAGCTCTAAATGGTCAGGTCCCTCCACACATTGCTGATCTGCTGCACACCTACTCCCCAAGACTTAGGCTCAGGTCAGCAGATCAGAGGATTCTATGTGGTCCCCAGAACAAAGTACAAAGATGAGCGCTCTTTACAAGTAGTAGCACCTAGATTTTGGAGTGCTCTACCATTCAGCTGAAAATCTGGCTTTTTAAACAACTTTAGTTGAACAACGGTTTATACGATTGTCTGTTTTTGTATTTTATCACAGTATTCTGGTTATTCCCTTTTTTTAATTCTATTTTTATTGGGAAGCACCTTTATCTCTCTATGGACTTTAGTGCAGGAGAGTAAGAGGTTGACATAGCATCATTTTCTAGACAAAAAAAGGCTGTGAAAAAGCAGATGTCATAGACTTAAGCAGGTGTAGATTTTATTACGTGAACTTCGTGTTGAGTGGAACCAAAGTCCATAATGAAAATCAGTGATTTGCTGCCTCAACCTCCTTCAACCCATTATTGTTTTCAGCATTCTTAATTTTCTATGTACTTTACATGAACATGAGTTGAGCATTTGAGCTGAAATGATTTGTCAAGTGATCACTTGGCAGAAAAGTATTCCATATTTTTATGCAAAAGTGCCAAAATTCAGGAGACAACTTCTGAAATGTTGGAGTAAATTTGGACTAGCGCTGTGCGAGTGGATATTAAAAGAAAATGACCATGGCACAATTAATCAAAAGACGAGAGAGAGTTTTACTGCAAGCATATTTTAATACAAAACAGAACAAAAAAGTTTATAATTTTAGTTTTTTGTTTAACTTTTACACAATTGACTCATAATAACAGCCCCCCCAAAATGTTCTCATCATCACACGAGCACAGCATCAAAAAGTGGTGACTCTCCTCCTTCATCCTGAATCATCTCCTCCTCCTCTTCAGAGAGACAATAAATAAATAAAAATCGCTTAAGATGTTTTCTTTCTTTCTTACTGTAATTTCATTTTTTTTATAAACTTCATCTCTTACAATGAGAAAACACGGAGACAGTCGGCCCCGCCATCGACGGGACATTTGAAAAAAGCCTAGAAGAAGAGACGTCTGGGGGGGGGAGGAGCATGAGGCAGGAAACCCTGCTCTCATTGGTCAGCTCGGCCCAGGACGCCTGTCATTCATAGTTGTAGTTCTCTCAACACGTGAAGGGCAAACCCCTTTGGTCATGGTCTGGGAATAATAGCAAACAAAAACGAATAAACAATCAGTGACCGAGCAAGCGAGCGAGCGGTGTCATGTGACAGACTCATTACACACGGAAGATGGGATGGACAAAAAAAAACAAAAATTCACGATTTGTTTGACCACGTGTTTCCACCGATGATATGACATGTAACTGAAAAATAAATACTTTTTTTTTCCAAGCTAAATAACAAACTGGATTATAAATTATCAGAAAATGACGAGAGGAAAAATTGACATTCGCAAATTAAAATTTTTGCATACAGTGACTCAAGTCAATGACCTTTAGTTATTATTTATTTAACACACACACACAAGCTTCATGTATGTGTGTCTGGGTTGCTAAGGGCAACGCAGCGTAGACGTTAAGGTGGAACTGCAGAGAACGAGACGATCTTAGTGCATGCTGGTAGTTAAACTCTGTGGGGTACGCTGACGTGTGATGTCAGCGATGTACTGTTAGTCGCCATAGAAACTGTCCAGTCGTGTTGTTGTATGTGTTTAGATTTGTTACAGCGGCGTGCGGCAGAAAAATGCCACCCCTTTTAGCTGAAAAAAAAAAAAATAAAAAAATGCTCAAACACAAAGTTGATGTTAAAGTTCCAGCGTTTGGGAAGAATCACCTCGGCTGCAGTTGTCACCGTCCATCCTCTGCCGGTGTGTGTCTATGTTTGTCTGTGTGCATTTCCCGCCTCCTGAACTCCCCACATGTGGCGTCTGCCCCTGCAGATCTGCTGAGGTGAACCCTTTTTTTTTTCTCCTCACCAACCAGTCCAGAGGAAGCATCATGGCAGTCATTGCATATTTTCTTTTTTAACTCATCGTTGAGGCATGTGGCCCACAAGCCAAAATAATTACCCACAATTCTTCGCTTTTTTTTTTCCTGAATGTCATTTGAGCCTCTCTTTTTTTTTTTTTTTCCTTTCGTTGTGTTTTTATATCCGTGGTGGAGGCGGCAGCAGCGGCGGAGGCGGTGGTGGTGATGGTGGTGGTGTTGTGTCCCACTCCCTTTCACCACCTCACAGTAAAACTGTGCCTACTTGTATGTGCGTGTGTTATAAAGCAGTTTAACGACGTTATGTGTCGCTGGGTCTGATCACAACGGACGCGTAACACTAAATAAGGCAGCATCAAGTCAAGTCATTGGATCATTTGATTCCTCGCTGGTGGGGAACTGATGACAGAGGAAGCAGGAGACTGGAAGGCAAAGTGGCTTCACTTCTACAAGAGGAAACTTCAGGTTCTTGACCTTGCAGACTTTGACCTGGTAAAGACAAACCAAAGCTTTGTCTCCTTTAAAAATTTCAGTCGTTTTTCAAGAACAGGAAAAGAGTGAAAGGGAGATTTTACTCATCTTTCCATCTCCTTCTTTCCCTGATAAACATCAGTCAAAACTTCAGTTCTCGTCCTGCGGATGGACGTTCACATCCAAAATAGCTGAATGCGGTGGTCAATGTTATTTCTTTGCAGACCCCGGAGTCTTCGGGCTAGGAGCCTTCTTTGAGATGGTGGGGATCTTGGATGGTTTGGCCCCGCCCCCTGGTCGTCTTGGTGTGTCCGAGGTGTCAGAGCAGACGGAGCGAGAGTCCTGGAGCTCGGATGCATCCGAGGCATCGCTGCCACGGCGACTGCTAGCTCTGCTGCCTGCTTGGCTGCCGGCGCGACTGGTCGCTCCTCGCTTTGGATCTGACAGGGAGAAAGAAAGAAAAAATTCGCTTGCATTTAATTTAAAGTTACCGTTCCTTTATTTAAACCAGGAAACTTTGGTTGATTGAAGTATCTAAATAAATAAATAGGCTGCCAGAGGAAGAAACTTAAGTCCTGACATTTTCCTGAAGTTGTCACAAATGTCAGAGAAAGGTCACTCTGGACAATTTGTTGAACTTTCCTGGCAGCTCTCAAATCAAATTTCAGATAATGTCCTAGTGAGTCCCATGTATCACAGACTAAGTGCGTGTTTTAAGACAGACTCCGCCCCTGGCCTGGATAATCCAGAAACTCTACTTCAACAGCAAAGTCCGCAAATGTCAGGAAAATTGGGTCTAGCTCAAATCAGCAGGTCAATGTTTTCACACAAATCCATGAAATATCCAAACAATAGAGATCAACACTGTTGACCTTGACATGAACGACATTGTTCTATTTTATTTCCTGCAGCGTAAACGTGACGTTGTCTCACCACTGCGTCCTGATTTGCTCGTGTGCGTCGATCCTCCGTTCTCTCCGGTCAAAGATCCTCGACTCGAGTGAAAGGTCGGCCTTTTTAGTTTAGACCCTGAAGCTGCCCCCTGCAGGAAAACACAGGAAACATCAGCTAATGTAACAACACTGTACAGACAGTTGCTTGTCTAGCACCAAACAAACAGCTCCGCACACTGACATGAACAAAAATAACATAAACACACAATAAATAGACTGACAAACTTTACACTAACACAAGTTATAAATCTAAATATTATTTATACTATTATTATTATTTTACTTAATAACATACAATATTGAGTAGTAGCTGCAACATTTTTTTCCATAAAATGGTGTCCAAGACTCCATCTTTTAAAATCCAAACTCAAACGTAGTCTGTTTAAGAATTATAGCTTTAATTTAAAAAATGAAGTAAAATAAAATCCAACAATTGAGAATCGTGATCTAATAAATGTTTAGTTTTGTCTGCAAGACTCTTTTCTTCTTTTTTCCAATCAACTCATTGATGAATTAAATGGTTGTTTCAGCTCCAAAGTAAATCGTTTAATGACAGAAGAAAATGTGATTTGAACATAAACCCAAACAAAATATATAATATAGATAAAAAAATCTTACTATAGTATAGTTGTAATATTTAAATTATTTTATGACATGAAGAGTTTGAGATTAAATTGGAAAATGTCGATAGCCTCAGGAGATTAAAATAAAATTAATTACTGTAAACTGTGAAACTGAAGTTTAGAGGAAAACTTTCAAACTGGAGTTTCCTAGTTTTCACTCAACAGCAGCAAAAGTAAAAGTGAGGACATGGTGTGAGAACCCGGGAGTGTGCGTTAGTGCATTAGCGCCTTCAGTGGGGTGAGGGGACAGGGGAGGTGGGTGATTCAGGGTTGTTGTGGGTGGTTGGTGGGGTGAGTGTGTTACCTCGTGCCCAGGAGTGCTGTGGCTGTGACCGAGATCTGGGCAGCAGTGGCACTTGGTTGACGTTGGAGTTTTACTGTGTGCCAACCAGGGTTTGGCATAGTCACGCGGGTGAGTATGGGAGGACTGAAGGAGGGGAGGGAAGGAAGGAAGGAAGGAAGGGTGGGGAGCATAGCAGTGTAGGAGACAAGCAGGTGAAGGGAAGGAGGAATTGATGGAGGCAGTGGTTTCATAGTGAGGGAGTATGTTTTAGTGAGAGTGGATAATTTTTTATTTTTTTATTTTTTTATTACAGTGAATCCGACAGTGCAGGAGGAACGATGTGAAGCAGGTTGAACGACAGGAACAAGAGGGAAAAAAAAAGGAACAACAAGGTGAAAGAAAAACAAAGGAACAAAAAAATAGAAATCACAATTAAGGATGTGGTGATTTCTGACAACAGGTGGATGACAACAAGTAAACAAGGTATAAACAGACACACACACACACACTAACGTCATGCTTTAAGACTGTAACAAACTTTTAAAATGAAACACATCACTAATGATTACATGTGATCTGACTGACACAAAAGTGATTCTCCTGACAGTTTAAACAGATGATGGGTTGGAATGAGAGAATCCTCAGGTTTTCACGAGTTAAGCTTCCTCCTCTCTGTTGAGGTTGAAATAAGTTTTTCTGCAGCTGTAAATGACACGAGACGGTGTCATTTACAAACAGGACTGTGAGTTTTATGTGTCTGAGACGCTGCAGGCGCTAAAGCTACGACAATTTCCAGAGAGTTTTCCAGAGAAGCTGAATGTGTGTGTGAGAGAAAATGTCAAAGTCCACAAAAGTCATTTTAAACCTTCTCTATAATTACTTCTTCTAAAGTCTAATCTCAGGTCTTTGTCCATGTTAAATTTTACCATTTGATTTCAGTAGGAAACACAAGGTACCCATCTCTTTAAATTATATGTCATAAAATGAAAGACAAGAAAATTCAGATAAACTTTGCTTTTTGTCGTTACAGACTGAATTTTGGTTGGGTTTTATTAAAGGGGCTTTTATGAAACTACTTAAGGGCTGCGGCAATTAATTGAATAATCAGTTTCTAAATTAGTCAAATTATTATTGTGGTTATTGATTTGATTGATTAAATGTTCCTTTTATAAGTAAAACAAGGGTTTTCAGTTTCTAAAAATTTCTAAAAATTTTCTGGTTTCCCTGCTCTACATGACAAATAGTTAAAAGTGTTAATTTTTTTTGTTTATTTGTTTGTTTTTGGACAAAACAAAACATTTAATTAAATAACTGTTAGTTGCAGCCCCAAGAAAACTGAAATAAAACTGATGAGATTCATTATAACTGAATTTATTACCGTTCTACACAATAAACACAAACCTTAGTTGCACAGAAAAATTATTATAAAATAACAGAACACAAATAACTACATTCAACACATATTATTTCTTTTGTGGGTAAAATTAATTATTTATTCTGAACTTAGGTGAACTCGGACTCTCAGCTCTTACCCTGGATGATGCGGAGGCTGTGGGTGTGGCAGGGGCGGAGGGAGCAGAGGGGAGGGAGGCGCCACTGTGGGAGGCCGAGGAGGAGGATCGGGTCGGGGAGGCATTTCTGGAGCCAGGTTTAGAGCGCCGTCCCCGGGAGCGGAACGCGGCCAGGCCTGTGGACGCTCCTTCAGGAAGGATGAACTTCTCCCTCAGCTCCAGGTTTGTACGACCACGAGCTGAAGACGGAAACAAAGACAGAAGAGACACGTAAGAGGGTTTGTTAGCATCGCCTGACAGTTTTCCTCCAGCAGGGGGCGGCAGAGGTAGCGAGCAGCGTGAGGGAGAGAGTCAGTGCTTCCTTAGCTGCAGACATCAGAGCCCGTGCATGGTTTTTTTTTGTGAGAGTGCACGTGAGAAGGATGGATGTTTGGGGGAGTGGAGTTTAAGGATTCTGGTTCCAAAATAAGTGCATCACACTCAAGTTGTTTTTAAGAGGAGAGTGAGTGAGTGAGTGAGTGAGTGAGTGAGTGAGTGAGTGAGTGAGTGAGTGAGTGCATTTCTGTGCAAAAGTAGAGAGATATTAATGATTCTGATACGCAACGAAAGTCATCAGTCATGGCGACCAAAAAAACCAAACAATAAACCTGCATGTGTTTAGCCTCAGTTCACACATTTCTCTGTTCCAAACACATTACACATATTCATTTAAATCATTTTTGTATGTTAATTTTTGTAAGTAAATGCCACTATTTACTTTTCCTGACAAGAGTTCAGTGAGAGGCACTGTCTTGTCTCTGAGACATTTAGCCTAGCTTAGCATAAAGGCTGGACACAGTTGGAAACTGCTAGCCTGTCATTGATCGGGGACCTTCCAGTTGACTTCCCCAGAAATTCATTAGTTATTTTGTGGTTAATGCTAATGTTAGCTAGGTTTGCTAACTAGCTAGCAAATATAGTCAATTTGGGAAAAGAAAAAAAAAAAAAAACAGTATGGAGCAGCCACCTTAAATGACAAATTCAGGGCAAAGGGAGTAAAAACAACTTAACACTAACAGAATCGGGACAGAAAGTATGACATATTGATAAGTCAACAACTGAGGTGAGGTAATATTTTATCTAATACTTCGCTAGGCATCATATTCGTACACATATCAAACCTTTTGAGCAATGACAGGTGTCTCCACTTTTGAAAAAGAAAAGTAATGTAATTGACTTTCATTGCGTATTTACTTTAAAATTATCAGAGGACAGGCCTTTCTTCTCTCATTTTTTATTTTTTTAACATGCGCTCCCATTTGAGGTCCTTTTTGTCCTCTCACTGTGAAGGAGCATCTCGGCTCTGCAGCATATACAAGCTATGTGTATAAAACCACTGTATATGTGGGGATGTCATGCCTGGGTTTAAGCTTATCCCCGTCTTTAAAAGACACGCAGCAGCATTCTCGAAAAGAAAGTAGTGCAGCAGCGCTAGCAGACAACAAAAAAGGCTGGAAATGTGAGATCGGTAGGTAGATAGATGGAGTTGCTGGATAGATAGATAAATAGATAGCCAGATAGAGAATGGAAGTAAAACAAGATGAAAATATGATTTAAAAAATGAGGAGAAAGAGTGCTGCAGCTAGCTGTAGCAGCAGTGCAACTCCTAGCCGCCGTCCTTAGCAACTAAACAACAGCAAGGCCAGTCAATTAAATGGGTGCACCCTGCAATTACGTCCCACCTCAACGCCTGCCAGCCAGTCAGCCAGGTGCACCCTGTAATTGTGTGTCCCACCAACCAGCCATCACATTTAAAGGAGCTGCGTTGGAAGCCAGCTTTATTAGAAACCCAGGCTGGCCACGCCCAGGTCTTACACGCACCCACACACACTCATTGACTCTTTACAGTGACACAGAACAGTGTTTACTGTGTTTCTGTGATAGGTCAATGTAGAAAATAATTGGCTTAGTTTAAAGTGATAGTGCTGGTTATTTGCATGAGGCACTGGCTTTGCTAATGACGGTCACTCTCAGTGAAAACACGACTTCTAACAAGTGCACAAAGAAAATACTTTATATTTTTAATGCAGACTCAATAAAATCTACACCTGCTCAAGTCCAGGAAATCTTAAGAGTATGTTTTTTTTCTTTATATTGCTACTAGACAGCCTTTTCTGACTGGAAAACTTAAGTCTGCACCAAATCCCATAGAATAAATCACCAACTTTACATCATAGCACAGAGGAGTTGTTTATCCACTGCTGCCTCCATCAGGAGGTTCAAATGTGTTATTTTGTGACTTTGTTGTTTGAAACCCTTTGTTTGGATTTACCAAGTTGACACAGACCCACCAAATGAGGCAGCAGTAGACCAACAGCTCGTGTGTCCCTGCGAGCTTAAAACACTGGTTTTCCCACTGTGATTTGGTGTGAGAATGAAGGAGGTTTACAGTCAAAAAAGTCTGTCTAACAGCAGAAAACATATCTTTAAGATACTGTAAATTTAAACAGGCATTGGTGTGATTAGGTGAGATTTTTGATGAGGGGCTAAAACTAGTACTTTCCTCGTGTTTCTCACTGGCAGCCATGTTTTCAGTGTCCCAGGCTAGTTCCTGGTCCAAACAGTGAAATCAAAGCTGTGTCTGTACCTCATACAACCACACTTCAAAAAGACCCGAACTATCACTTAAATTTTTAAAAAAAAACTGTGATGTCATAATGTCAGATCATCTAAAAAAAAATATTAGATAAAATTAAATACAAAGACCAGGGTTTGGCCAAATCCTGCTTATTTTGTGAGTGAGGAAAGCATGATGCAAACATGGCACAAAGACAAAACTGATGTCAGTGCCTGAGCACACAAACCTGACCACAGTTATAAACTGTACACAGACACACACACATATATATATACACAGAGGAGACAGCTGTGATTTAAGATGGGGACTGACAGCTGGAAATGGACAGATGAACGGTGAAAGAGATGAAAAAATGGAATGAGACACAGAGACGAAGTGTAGATACCTCGGCAGCAGAAATAGCCAGGAGTGACTGTCACTGAGAGACACAAGAGACAATGTGAAATAACTGCATGCTCATGGTGGGAGGAAGAAACTCACACACTCACTCACTCACAAACACACACACACACACACACACACAGAGATGAGATGAGTATCACTGACTCCTGTTTAAAAATCATGAACATGTCAGTATTACAGAGCACGTGTGAGTTCGACAGCCAGAGGGGGAGGAAGGTCAGGAGGAGAGGAGCAGAACACATAACATTAGTCAGGTGATCATCGTCAGCAAGGCACAGCAACAAGGCCAAACCAACAAAACAAAACAAAAACTAAAAGATATTGAGAGAAAAAAAAGAGAGTAAAGAGAAGAATCTTGAAGAGAGAGAGATGGGAAAAAAGTGTCCAAAACAAAGAAGATGAAGAAAAGTCGAGCGTTTAGAAGAGAGTGAAAGAGATAGATGAGAAGTCCAACCTATACGAGATGAGATGGAGCTACTGGAGTCGGAGCGGAGAATCTTAAGTCCTGGATGTTGCACTGGGGAAAGAGAAGAAGGAAGAGAAGGGGGGGGAGGAAGAGGGAGAGAACCGAGGATCATGCATCATGCAATACTACTGTTATATTTAAGAGGCAATGAGAAAAACAAACAGGACAGAGAGTGAGGAGAGAGGAGGCCGTGAATATACAGAGACGAGACGTGACGAGTTCCTTCAGGATGAGCAGAGGACGGGACAGGTTTGGGGAAAAGACGTGGAGAAAGAGAGAGAGAGGGACACCGACTGTGGACGTCACTGGAAACAGACACTGAAGAGAAAAGTGAGACAGAGCAGCTGTTTCCTGCTGAAAAATCTGTAGGTGGTGTTTTTGTGTTTTCCGTCCTGCTCTAGTGTCAGTGTGTGCAAACGCATCAAGAACGTTGAGCAGGATTTTACTTTTGAAAAGAAAAGTGTGATCTAAGTGTGTTTTTAATTTTGAGAGAAGTGTATTATTTATTTATTATAATTATTTGTCTCGGTTCAGTCTGTGTTTTAATAATTTTCTTCCTTATCATGAATATTTTATGTTATAAATTGTGTAAAGGCCACCCATGGATCTTTTTTGTAAATATTACTATATATACACTACTGTTCAAAAGTGTTTTTCAATGAAGATAACATTAAACTAATCAGAAATACACTCTGTACATTGTTAATGTGGTAAATGACTCTTCTAGCTGCAAACGTCTGGTTTTTAATGCAATATCTACATAGGTGTATAGAGGCCCATTTCCAGCAACCATCACTCCAGTGTTCTAATGGTACATTGTGTTTGCTAATTGCGTTAGAAGGCTAATGGATGATCAGAAAAGCCTTGTGCAATGATGTTAGCACAGCTGAAAACAGTTTAGCTGCTTAGAGAAGCTATAAAAGTGACCTTCCTTTGAGTATCTGGAGCATCACATTTGTGGGTTCCATCTAACCTTGTCAATGACTAGATTTTCTATTCATTTTGCAGCTCATTTGATAAATAAAAGTGTGAGTTTTCATGGAAAACACAAAATTGTCTGGGTGACCCCGGACTTTTGAACAGTAGTGTATTTTATATATATATATATATATATATATATACTGTATATATATATAATTCTTTCCCTTCTTCTAAAGTGCAGTGTTAAAATGAAAAAGCTGTATATCAAGTGAATTTTACTGTCAAGAAAGTAATTTTCATAACTCACTTTAAGCAATATGTTGTATGAAATGAAAGTAAACCAAATTTAAATTTACATAAATGTCAAATATGATCTCTGTTTTAGAAAAATCATTTTTCTGTGATGTAATAAATGTGGAGTATGTGAGAGAACAAGAAAGAGGATGTGACTGTGTGTGTGTGTGTGTGTGTGTGTGTGTGTGTGTGCGAGAACACGTAAATAAATCAACATGTGTGAAAACATGACTCACCTCTGCACGGATCATTTTTGACGAGGAATTCGTCCAGAGCCATCCAGCCGCCTCCGACTCTCACCATCACCGTGCTGCGTAAAATCCTCACCAGACGGAGCTGCTGAGAGTCACCGAACTGAGGAGGTGAAAGGAGGAGACGAAGGAGAAGGAGAGAGGGATGGAAAAGGAAAAACAAACAGAGGAGAGAACCAGAGAAAGACGAGGAGAAAATCGGTGAGTGAAATTATAGTTGATTCGCTCAATCACACCAAACGGGACGGATAATCTCCTCTACTTCATGCAAAATAAAACATGCACTGCTGATTCTCAGCCCAGGTCACCCAGCCGCCAAAAATATGATCATCTACTCTCAGGAAAAGTTTTCTAGATTCTGTCTTTTCCAAGATTTTATTTACAGTATATATATATATTTAAAAAAAAAAAAAGACAATTCAACCCACGCAGCAAAGCAGAAGTCCAAAGCATCACCAGCACAGAAGGAATTTTCTGAATCTCTCTCCAAGCAGCTTGATTTGTTCTCCAGCCTCAGTCCAAAGCACACTATATATCACCCAACCACTAATTACCACTTCAGCCATGTCGCTGTCGCCTGCCTCACATTGTGCAATTTGTCACTTTCAACACCAAACAAATCACAGCAAGAACACGAGACAAGACGGTGAAACCTGCTCACACGTCACAAAGACACAACGGAGTGAGTGCGCTCCTCCTCCTCCTGAGATTTAAACAGGACTATGGTCTAATTACTGTGTTTTTATGTGTGTGTGAGTGTGTGTGAGAGAGAGAGGACTGCACTCCATTGGTGGGTGATGCGTGAAGCAGATTTCACACGTCCAGTCAAGAGCAGCGTCTGTCACTTTACCTGGTTCCCGAGGAAGAACTACAATAAATCCAGTAGACACGGAGCAGAGGAACACGAGGGGGAAGAAAGAGAAGAAAGAGTGAAACATCAAGTACAACTGACCTTCACTGACGTGTGAGTGTGCATAAGTCTAACAGCCGAGTGTGTGTATGCGTGTGTGTGTTCTTGAGTATTAGTGGCGTGAGCAGACAGGTGCTGCGTTGCTGCTGTGACGTTATAAATAAGATGGAGGTGAAGACGGGGAGGTGGAGGAAAAGTGAAGTTAAAACACACACACAGAGTGAGAGAGAGAGAGAGGTGCTGTACATTCTGCCTGACCAGTGTCCTGCACTTGGACCCTGGAGCTCATTATGCAGTGGATAATGACAGAGTAGGTAATGATGGTCAGTCCAGGAGAAGCTGCTGAAAACTGTGAGGGTTAATGGCACAGATACACACTGACTACTGGGTTCTCATCATCTCGGTTACTCACTTTTGCACTGTACACATACCTGCATCATGGCATTTCACATTTAATGGTCTAGTGTGTAACATTTTCTTGGGGTTTAATTGCCAGAAATTTAATATACTACTCACATAACTAGGTTTGTATGAGTGGAAAATGGCTTTAAAATAAAAGGGAAAAACGTTTAGATTCCCGTAGCCTTAGACGAACCTTTTACATGGACTTTAGACGAGGGCCTGATGTTTCATGACCTGGGGATGAGACTCAACAGTCAACTGTTTTTCAAGTGAACTAATCTACTGCAGCTTTAAAAAACAGAGTTATATTTTGAGTCCAAAGCAAAGAAAACATTTACTTTACTTCACTTCTGTGTATGAGTTTGTGATGTTTGCAGTGAGCAACTACAAGGGAACAAGTAGCCTGGGTATTTATTTACTTATTTTTACCAATATCTCTTGTATTTCCCACCAAAACAATGTTAAAGGTGGCATTTGTGTCCTCAGCAAGTCACCTATCAAGTTTGAAGCCTACCAAGTAAACTGTTGGACAGATATATATTAATTTAATGTACAATATAAACTGTAGTATTTATTTTTTCTGGTGTTAAAAGTCAATAAAAAATAAAAGATAAGAAATCATGAATGAATGTCTAAATCTGAGCTGTAGCTCTTTAACACCCAGCAGTCTGTTGTGAATCTACGCAGTCACATTTACACATGAATGTTAATAATGTGATGATGACAAAGAATCTGGAGTTCCGCGAGACGTTAATTTCACATGTTACAGTGTCAAAGTTGAATCCATGTCACTGTGACTTGTTGGGATTCAGAGAGTTCACAAGATGACACCATGATGTGACATGGAAACATTAAAATGCTGTGAGGTTAAGTTCAGGAGTGTGTGAGCTGCTGCGTGAACAACATGTGACGACACAGTGAGGATAAATAAATAAACAATAGGAACTGGGTAAAACTGTTTAAATGAACTCAAGTTACAGACCCACAATTGTTCATTAAATTTGCATTCTTAGCTGAAATTAAAAATTCTGTTAAAAAAAAAATGTGCCAACAACACAAAAAAATTATTCTTTAACAATCATACATGAAATAATATTTGCATTAGTGTCTTTACTTACTAATTTTT
Source organism: Brachirus orientalis (assembly GCA_016785285.1). Lineage (NCBI taxonomy): Eukaryota > Metazoa > Chordata > Actinopteri > Pleuronectiformes > Soleidae > Brachirus > Brachirus orientalis. The sequence continues at coordinate 2,367,384 of JAFBJR010000144.1, read as the reverse complement.
CTTTCATTTTCTGTCATTACTTATTTTATAAATCAATTCTATAAATAATTACTAAATTAAATAAAAAAAAACAACTTACCCGGTACTTGTTCTCTCCTATCTGTTCCACCTGGAACCTCTTGGCACATTTGCACTGAGCCACCTGTCGCGTCACCTGCACAACAACAGACAACATGTCATTGAACGCAGCCTTAGATTCACATTCAAATTACTATGACTACAGCATGGAGACGGACTCTGAGCTGAGCTGAACTCAGAAAATATTATATAAATATTTAATAAATAGATGTTAAAATAAGACAATTAGTAGAAACTGAAACTTTAGTGTTTTTACAACAGCACACTGAACATAACAGCCACGATGGATTTTATTATTATCCTCCACAACAACTCAAGATGAACCAAGAGGGTCGGATTATGATGGATTTAACAGCAGTCACAGTTTAACTATCGTTAATTAAGAAGAGCCGATTGCTGTTTATGGTGAGTCTAAAATGTAATTACGCTCATAATTGTTGGTGATAACTTGTGTGTGATGTTTGTGTGTGTGTTCGTGGGATGAGCAGCCTCTTCCTCCTGGACGTAACAATAACAATAACTTTTGACATTTGCTGTAAACATAAATTTAGGCCACAGTGTCAGGTCAGGTGGTCAAGTTCAGGGGGGTTTGGACAGAAAACTGCATTTTTGTGGCGTTTTCTGGTCTTTCTAAGCCTCTGTATATGGGACATGTATTGATTTTATAACTCTGCATTTATCATTCAGCTTTTTTTTTTTACCTCATCCTCTATCTTGTCAGCATCAGTGGTTGGTCTGTACGCGTCCTTGTTGGGGTGCAGCGCAGCAACAAATTCGTAGTAGTCGATGTAACCGTCTCCATCTCTGTCAAAGATGTCTGCCACCGCAGTCATCTCCAGCTTACTGGTGGGAAACTCTGCACAAAAGTTAAAACAAGACTCCGATATGTAATTTACACTATATTTCTGTACATTCCCGTTTTTTTAAAACTCTAACTTGTTACTTACTTGAGGCCAAGATGCCGTCGATGAACTCCTGGCGTGTAATCTTTCCGTCTTGGTCCTTGTCGATGCGTCTGAAGAAATCCATGACGCGGGACTTCTTATGGTTCATCCAGCGCATGTACTTCTTCCTCCACACGTCAAAGTCAAAGTTGGCAAACTCTCTGAGCTGAAAGTAGATTGTGTGTTTTATGTGTCAAGTCAGAGTGATCAAATAAATCTGTACAGAACATGAGACTGTAGTAATATTACAAATTATATATTTTCGCAAAGTCAGAGAAGTTAATACAGCTTTGACTGGACAGGAATGAACCTTTGGTGTTTTGTTTCTGGTATTATTCTGCCTCTGTTTGGTCTTTGTGAACAAAAATAAAGTTTGTTTGCTGCTTCTTTCCTCTGAAAACAGACTCTGTCAAGCAAAAATATCAGACCTGTCTGAGGGAGCGTTTATTTTTACGCAGCAGCAGCAGCGCAGGGGCGGGTGGAGACAAGTAGCTTTTATGTCGTCAAACTGCTGAACGACCAGGTTCTTGGAGTAGGAGAATTCACTTCTGAAAGTTTTCAAGAATACTTTGTGTTTTTCAGTCAAACTATAACCTTCTTGCTTCACAAGCTAATTGTTGCTGTTGTCTCCATCTCTACTGACACAAGATTAAACGCCACCATACTGAGCAACACAGAGAGAGTCGAGAAGAGCTGACACTTAACAGCGTTTGATAGTGTAATGGACTAATATTTATTGTATTTAGAAATGAAAGATACCTCCTCGAGTCTGTCCAGAGCATCGTTGAGTTTGCGTTGGCGGTCGAGCGCGAGCAGCCACACCTGCTGCCAGCGTGCACACAGCTGGTTGAGACGTGGGTTTCCTCCTGAAAGCTGCATGGCCGCCTGCTGCTGCTGCTGCTGCTGCTGCTGCTGCTTTCCTGCACAGGTTACAGAGGATTTAATAGAGTGAATCATCTGTACAACGTGGGAGATCATAATGTTTGTGCGAGAAAAGGCAAACACAGGTGGACTTACGGGCTCCTCTCCTCTCTGACAGGCTGCTGGAAGCCTCTGCTGGTTTTCTCTTGTATGTCTTTGTCACTTTGTCCACGTCAGGCTGTTTCCTCGTCATCTCCTCCATAAACATCTGAGAACAACAAACACAGACAGTGAGTGTTGCTCATGAACAACACAAACACACTTAAGAGGCTTTGATTGTACTGAAACAGCAAATACTACATTGCGGGTCATGTGTGTGAAATTTAAATCCACCTGGTGTTCAGTGATGAGGGTTTTAAGTTGAGGGATGTCCTGAGGAAGCGCCTCTGCATCTCTCTGGACCAAAGTGGTCTCAGCGAACTGTAACCATGACAACAGCTCCTCCAGCAGGTTGGCGTTGTTGAGCACCTCGGTCAGAGCCGTTTCCAGCCGCTGCTCGTGCTGTTTCGCCCACGTCAGCACCTGCAGAGTGAAGGCACCGATTAACAGCCGGTCTTCATGTGCACTGAACCCCGAATTAGGAGCAGATTCCAACAGCTTTGTTTCTGAACCTCTCTCTCTCTCTCTCTCTCTCTTACCTCTTCAAATCGGGCTCTGATGATGGTGATCCAGTGTTTGATGGTGGTGATGGAGTCTGGGTGACACAGAGTCAGGATTCCCTCACCCATGCCTGCAGCTTTGTTGACATCTGTCCTCTTCTCCTCCACCGTGCCCATGAAGTCACGGTGCGTGTGCAGCAACGCCTGCAGAGTCTCCGCCTCCTCGGGGAGGACGCCGCGGAAACGAAGCGTCTGCTCCGCCTCCGACAGCCACTCCAGGATCACCTGCACCGATGTGCGAAACTCCTCTGCCTGATGGAGAGTAGGTGACATTAGAACAGAAGAGAAAGGACAGATCTGTGTGTCTTATTTGTGCAGCTTCTTCTCTGACCTGTTTGAGAGCCTGCTGCAGGCGCGTCTGCTTGGTGACTGACAGGGCACACACTGTTTCCCAGCGGTTGGTGAGCTCCTGAAGCTGAACTTTGACCCAGGCGGTGTCATCGCGACCGGTTTCTAACAGCTCGCGAGCTGAACGCTTCAGAGCCTGAATGCTGCTGGTTCTCTTACCCAGCTCTTTCTGGAAAGCCTGTGGGGTTAGATGTCAGAAATGTAACAGTGTTATGAAGGCAGCCACTCTTTTAAAGGTACAGGAGGCACAATTTCTTTGGCGTCATGTAGCAAAAAGCATGATGTAAATCTGTGGGAGAGCGACACTTCTGCACTGTAGACATTGTTTAAACCCTCACAACTAAATCTGTACTATGACACAAGGCTTATTAATTGCAGAGCAGTTCAGTGGGAGGAAAAAGCTCCTACTAGCTGTTCTTCTGCATCTACCTTGGATTCAGGTCCTTTTTAATAGTGCTGCAATACCAACAAAAATGTCCTACACTGCAAATTACAAACTAAAAAGGTAGTCTAAATGAGATTTGGACAATAAACACAATTAAACATTTGAGAGCTGTGAGTATTTTTAATAACATGAGGTCGAAACTTAATAATCAACGTTTTCCCCAGCAATTGTGCTAGTCTGTTCTGGTTACACACCTTATGTGAGTCCATGAGGTTGGACACCAGATCCAGGTCTCCATGGACGGGCTGATCTTCAGCGAGCTGAGGTTCCACACGGTACAACCAGTCGACGAGAGCCTGAAGAGCCTCTGCAAACTGGCCTGATAACAGCAGAGCCTCCTCCAGCTTGTGTTGTCTGGACAGAGGGGAGCAGAGATTTTAATCATCGTGTTAATTATCCACATAAAAATTCTGTGATGTGATCAGATTTATTTCCCTACCTCTCCACACTCTTGCCACAGACGGTGTCCCACTTGTCACGGACCTCTCCTACCAGGTGATCCAGTTTCTGAGTGTCTGCAGGCAGCTGAGCCTTGTCCCTCATGGCTTTCCCAGACCTGACAGTGGTGTCGTACACCGGCTGCTTTGAACCCAGGGCTTTCTGAAACTCCTGTGTGTGCAGACAAACAGAGATGAAGATGCAGATTTTGTGGATAAAGAAATCACTAGAAGAACATCTGGATGCAGTACCTTGTGTTTGGTCAGCTGTACTTTGATCTTGTCCGGCTCGTTGGAAATCTCCAGCTCTGAGTCCAGTCTTTTCTCTGCTTCTTCCAGCCAGTCTGTCAGCTTCCTCCAGGCCTCATGGAACTAAAGAAACAGTTCACAAGTTTTATATTCTGATACATACACCATCTACAGCTGCTACAAGCTGATGCAATTTCAGTTAACTACTGATAAATGAGGTGAGAAGCGAAGGAATCAGAATCAGTTTTTATCCAAAAAGTATTAACATACAAGGAATATGAAAACTAAATATAATTAAAGATCTCAAGATCTATAAAAAATTAAGCAGATACAATTTTGAAAAGCAATTTATGTAAAAGAGACAATATAACATAAAACTTATATAGAAATAAGAAAATAAATATGTAAAACATGAACACCTGTGCTGAATATGAATATTTATGGAATAAGGTTTCAGTAAAATGTGCAGTAGGTAAAAATGATTGTGATTTTGATATAAAAATGATTCATTGTTCAGTTATAATAATGCACAATATCATTGTACATTGCATAGATGCTTGGAGGAAGACATTAGTGAAAATTCTTAACTTTTATAATGTAATGTATAGGAGAACTTACAATATAAAAGAATGTCAATCTTTAAATTGGCATAAAACATAGACATAGAACAATGAAAAAACGGATTGTTTAAACAATGAAATTGAACAATGAAAAAAACGGATTGATTAAACTGCAGCCTTTGAGATTTGTGATGTTTTGAAAAGTGTTTTTGATTTGAGTAATTGTTCAGCCCTAATGTGCAGATGTTCAAAAAATTTTCTGTATTAGTTTGTATAATTTAGTAAAGATTAATCAAAAGTGCAGGTTTGCAAACATGAGCATCTCTGTAAGTGTATTTATTAGTTTAATACCTGTTTGGCTCGTTTGCGAGCCTCATCCAGGTGTCGGCCGCGGTCCAGTGACCTCTGGACCAGCTTGTCCCATCGAGCCTGGACGCTGAGCAGCAGGTTTTTGATGAGGACCACGTCCTGCTTCAGGCTGGCAAATCGAAGCTGGGAGCCGGCCTTCTCCAGAGCCAGGACCTGCTCTCTGTGGGTGTTCACCTCATTCACAAACACCTGGAGACACACACAGAGGGCTGGTTATAGGAATCCTCAGTTTCACTCTGATTAACTTTCTCAAGAGTGAATTTAATAAACCACCTTGTGTTCATCAATCTGGAAGAGGACGGTGTCCAGGATGAGGCTGGGCGGCTGCGCCATGTTCAGGGTCTGTTCAGCCTGGGTCAGCCAGTTGATGGTGTCCTGCAGAGACGTCTGGAAGCCTGTTGCCAAGGAAACAGCCTCCTCCAGTTTTGCCTGTCAAACACAGTTCAAATTAGCGCTGTAACTCATCTCTGTTGTAAATCAGAAACACCACAAATGAAGGGGGAATCAGAGATTTTGCCTCGTCCCTCACAGGTGATGGGGGACGGATGAGACGGATACGCTCAAATGGAACTGTGACCTTAAATCTAAAATAAACTTAAGCTGAGGATTTAAATTTTAGACACTCTAGTTCAAATAATTCAAAGTTAATAACTGGCAAAAAAACATCAAATCTACATTATTTGACAAAGCTCATATTCAGGATATGATGAAGTGAGAGAAGAAAAGTGTGAGAGTCTCACCCTGCGGTCGTCCATCTTGCCGTTGAGGCTGGCCCACTTGTTCTGCAGCATGGCCAGGTTCTGCTGGGTCTGGGTGGTACCGGGTCCTGCTTCCTCTCCTCCTCGAGCCAGCAGCATGGACTCTCCCTGATCCAGCAGGCGATGGTACTGTTCTGCTCGCTGAGTCAGCTGAGCCTGAAGCTCCTGGAGACGCAGCAGAGACACAGGCGTTACAGTGAGACTCGGTCTAAACGGCGAGTGTTTCACTTTACAACAATGGACGTTATTAAACTTTCATAGTCACCATATGCCAAGTGCCTCTCTGTATAAACTCATGTAAGTGTATACTCTGAGAACCTTTGCAAGTAAGTAATGTATTTGCCCTTAAAAATCAGTTTAGGAGGAACTGAATCAGTAATTTCCTGAAGGCAACTTCCCAGAATTATTATTTTCCTTAAAATATGGAATTTACTTGACTGACATGTTACACTATGTTTCTGTGCGTCATTGTGAATTACACGTGTGGTTCTTGCGTGTAAACAGGTGTAAAATGATTCGCTGTTACCATGTGCTGCTGGAGCTGCTCCCTGGCTGTTTCTGGGAGTCCACCTGTTGGTTTGGCGGCCGACAGTTGGCTCTCCGTCCTCCTCAGCCACTGGAGAAACTCCTCTAACTCACCATGGAAACCTTCAGCCTGCCGAGAAACAGGTGACATACGTTCAGTCATTTAGCCACACATGAGAATTTAATGAAAATATTACCACAAAAGGCTTTTATCCCACTGATTACTGCTCTTTTTGTTTCTCACAGAGAAACCAAAGACTATTTTATTAATCTGTGCAACATATCTATAATAGCCCTCTACCACTGCACTTCTGCTCCATAGTAAAATATGTATAATGTATTTTATGTCAACAATTTAATTTTTTAATAATCTTACATTTTATAAAATGCTGCTCTCTTTTAAACAAATTAATATTTTTTACTGCAAACAAAAAACAAGATTTTTAATGTTTGCATAAAAAAAACCCCAAAATAATCAGTCACGTAAATATTGTACATTTTTTTACATTAAAGAGATGCAAACAGATACAAAGTAAAACGGAAAATGAAGTGTCCTTTCTTAACTTATGTCTTCAAAGTATCCGATAAACAAAACCTCAAGCTTCTTAGGTGCCTAGGTTGCCATAGTAATACTATACTATATATATATATACTCTTGAAACAAACAGATCAGGAAGTAACTGTCAGTACTAGTTTGATGAGAGTACCTGCTGCAGCGCGGCCTCCAGCAGCTTCTGCCGCTCCTGTGTCTTGAGCAGGAGGTTTTCCCAGCTGTGGTTGAGCTGATCCAGCTGATCCCTCAGGTGACTGGCTTCATCGCCAGGTGACGACTCCAGCAGCTCGGCTGCGGCGCTGTTCACCGTTTCCACTGTGGCGTGATGGGACAGCACGTCGTTACGCAAAACCTACGAGAGAGAGAGGGCGAAGGAGAACGATGTTAATATTACTAAACTGACTCTTAAGTGAGTATCACAGAGCAGAAGAGAAGTTATTGGCATTTAAAACAACAACAAAAAAGGCTTGTTTTATTTTGTGTGGCTGTTTAAAATCACACTAGTACAACAGGACGAAGAATCATCGGCCAAAAAAAAAAGTTAGCACTAATTCAGGTTAAGAGTCAAAATCTTTTAAAGAAACAGCCTCTCTGCAAATGTACACCCTGATCTGAAAGTATTAGTCACATGGAGAAGGAAAAAGTCTCAGATTCTTTCTCTGGATTTAGACATACATGGTGCTTGGCCAGCTCGATTTCAATGGCCTTGGGGTCGGAGTTGACCGGCCTCTGCGTGTCCAGGGTGGTGTGTGTGTGGCTCAGCCAGGCCTGTAACTCAGACAGGGCATGTTGGAACTGACCCAGAGCCAGCAGAGCAGCCTCCAGTTTGTGCTGTGGTGGAAGAAAAGACACAGGCATGTGTGCTTGAATGAAGGAATTTAAATATTTTCACTGAAATGAAAAGCAGCTGCTCATATACACAAAACTGTAAAGAATTATTTTGGGGCCATATGTGGATTCATTACCTGTCTCTGGGTGATTTTATCTCCCAGGTTCTCCCACAGGTGGCGCAGCTCAGTCAGTGGCTCCTGGATCATGTCCCGGTCTGTTTGGTCTGAGACTTTCTTTAACAACAGCTCCCCCTGGTGGCACAACTTCTCCATGTCGATCTGCTGCTGGTAAACCTCCACCTTGTATTGCTGCTCGGGGAAAATGAAAGGATGAAAGAAGAAGAGATAATAGTCTTTTATTTGTTCTTTACAATCCTTGATAGATGTGATTTGGATTAAAAAAAAAAGAGAAATTCATGTCTGAACCTTGAGCTCTTCAATCTGCTGTTTCACAGTTCCCAGATCAGTTCCCACGGTCGGCATGTCACACAGTTTGATCACTGCATTGTCCAGGTAATCAAACATAGACTGGAGGAGAAACAGAATGACACACATAAGCTGCAGCAAAGAGAAAACCTTAACTGTTTGTGTCCATTTCTGATGAACCAACCTGCAGTGCATCCTGGTACTGCACGGAGGCCAACATGGCCTCCTCCAGTCTCTCCATCCTCTCTCTCCATGTCCGATTCAGGCCTTCCCACGCAGCGTTCATCTGAGAGAAGAAACAGGGCAAACAGAATTAAATTACAAACACTTTGCTCACGTCCTTTACCGTCTACAGATGTCATTTTTTAGACTTAATTTTGAATGCAGACCAATCTGACTTGGTTGTTTTAAGGTCGTGGCCGTATTCACATTTGTGATGCTACGTTCAAACAGGAATATAAGAAACAAGCGCCGTGTCGGTTTTCAGTGCAGGACTCGCTGAGTTTTTGTTGTGCACTCAAGGAGATGAGTATGTACTGAAATGTTCTGTTATGAAGTCAAGGGCGACTCTGCTTCCATCACCGGTTTTGGCAATGTCTGTTTGTTGTGTAAAAACAGGAGGTAAATGAAGTGTTTGTAATGGAAACATTTATAACGAGAATTCAGTTGAGGATTGACTCTTTTATGGATAAACTGTATGTTCAACATGGATTTTGCCGACTGTGTCAAGAAATATGAGCTGAAATACATAAAGATGCAATGTCCTATGTTTATTCATTTTTCCTCTCTGGGGAATATTATTTTTTGTTTTTGTGTGATGTTTTCAATCTTAAACTTTATTGTTGGTATTTTTGGAACATGTACATCAATGTCTGTTGTACTGGGAAAATAAAAAGACAATTTCACTAAGACACATCTGTAGAAATCTGATTTAAATTGCATTTTCTTCGATTGACTGTTACAACCAATTTGGATACAGTCTGGATAGGAAAAAAATAATTCAAAAACAAAACAAAAACTCATATTTCTTTCTGGCATTTTGAATCTTTCACCTCATCGATGGTTTTCTTGACTTCAGGTTTCTCTGTTTCTCCACAGGCGAAGATGAGGTCAGCCCCGAGGGTCCTGACAAACTCCAGCTCCTCCCTCAGGCCATCCGTCTCTGCCTTGATGGCCTAACGGAGGAACAGAAAAATACGTCATTCAGACATTTAATTCGTCCCAGAGCCTCAGTATGTATTCACAGATTCAGCCTCTGTACCTCAGCAGCTTCGATCTGCTGCTTGATGAGTGAAGGGTCCACACCAGGATCCTCCAGCTCTCTCACGATATCCTGCGAGTCTCGCAGTGTGCTCAGCAGCGCCGCCACGTCGGCCCAGAACTTCCCGGCCAGGTCAAGGACGTCGTTTAGTTTCCCCTCCCGCTCCTCGGCTCGCTGCCGGATCTCATCCCACAGAGAACGCAGGCGCAGGAGGCGGGAGCGAACAGCTGGAGGACAGGGGAGGAGGGGAGGGGAGGAGTTTTAAATAGACGGCTAGAGAAAAGTCAAATCACAATGTTTTCTTTGTTTTAGTTTGCCATCTAGTGTCCAGTCCTGGTTAGTGAACATCTTTATCGATCCACTCCCACTATCCCTGCACACACACAGAGTCCATTCATGTCCAAGTGGAGGCCTGGAGAGTGTCAAAGCATTTGCAGAGCAGTTTGACAAAAAAGACAAACATGTTTTGTTTCATCATGTGGTGGCGTTGGAGGAAACATGACGATTCTGTGACGCTGCCCACTGGCTCTGTGCCAGTGAAACACTGACTTACTGCAGTCTGTTGATTGTTCAGTCCGGGAGTGAGTTGGACAGGAGCCCATAACAACTGTCAAGGTTAATATTTAACAACCAGATTACGGAAGCATGTTGTGGTTTTCCCTCGTTTCTGACTCTTTCAGTGCCAAATAATGAAAAGACTATAACTATAACAGACACACACTGAATGTCTGCTGCAAATATTAAAGACACAAATGAGTTACTTCAATATTTAGCTGTTTATGTGGTCACCATTCTGTTGGCCAAAAAAAAAAAAAAAAAGCATTAAAGCTGCAATAGGCAGGATCTTTCCTTTTTTAAGTTCTGAATGCACTTGTTTCATATGACTTAAACTTTCTTTGTTTTGGTTTATTTGCATTGCAGTAACACAGAATAGCCAAAAGGAGCAAGAACTGCCATGTGATTGGTCAAAGTCTGCTGTCACTGACTCAGTCGAGAAGTGTTGTTTTCTCTCTCGGCCCATTTAATTCACAATAGAAAGGGTTTTATGGAATTATCGATCAATACACAAAAAAGTCCTGCAGGTTCTCATGTCTTTCACCAATGAAAGAAAACAATTGATATTCTTTGTGTACTTTTAAGTATCTCTCTGTTTCTTGGTATGGTATTTTGCTGCACACAGGAAATTATACATCAAAACTGAAAGGAGGAAGCACAACAGCACCAGAGAGCTAGAATATTTAAATGGCTGCAACAGGTTGTAGTGTGACTTAAAACCTCCAGAAACACCAGATCACCTGGGCGGACATCATGTAGAGACCAGAGCAGGGTTTTGGTAATGACTCAGAAGTTACACACTGGAGCTTTGACTACAGTTTTAAGTAGAGCAGCTCATCCATGACAGAAATGTGTAAAATATACTCTCAAATCAACACTAGTCTTTTCTTTCTTTGCTTGTGACAAAGAGAAGAGAGAGAAGTGAGCGACTGAATGACAGTCAGAGACTCAAACTACCAGAGTCATGACTCGGCAATTTCAAGAGTGATGCTGAAATGAGATCAGCCATCAAACACCTACTGTCATCCTGTTGTTTTTGTCTGTATGGAACTACTGTGTGCTGTCGGTGAGATTTTACGCGTCTGTCGAGAAACTTCCCGACGACTCACCCTGAGCAGCCGGATCGTTGTGAGCAGCTCGTCCGATGAGCTCCTCTCCGCGGGAACACAGGGCGGAGAAGCTGGGCAGCAGTTTGTCCAGCTCCAGCCCCTGAGCTCTGTGCTCCGCCAGCTGCTCCCTGATCTTCTCCACCTCCGCTGCCACCGGAGGGGGCTGCCTCAGGCGCTGCACGGCCCCCTCCAGCGTCTCCAACAGTGGATCCATCTTGTCATGAAACTGAGGACAGAAGAGGGAGAAAGTTATGAGGAGGAGGGAGGTGGAGGTGAAGGAGAGAGCATCTGGGATTTTTTGATAACTGTGACATTTTGAAAGTGGGAAAATAGTGATATATTATGTGGGTGGTCGGCCATCTGTGGCATTAACTGCTGAGACTTTTTAAAAGACTCTAGAACGAATAAAGGACAGATAAAAGAAAATTCTAATTAAAGCCAAGTAGTTCTGTTGTGTAACAGCTCAGCACTTTACTCACATAATGTCATCCACATTGTGTAAATCTGCCAAAAAATGGACTTGATCTACCACACAAGAGGGAGCTGCGATATTTCAGTCCGTTTTAACGACTCACTGTGGGACATTATCACAATGTCTCACAGTGTAATTGCAACTGCGTTAAAAAGTCATCTTTATGCATCAGACTGAAATCACAATGCTTCATCACATCACCATTTAGTCAAAAGGGGAACAAACATGACAGGAAAGGATGTCTCAGTTTTAGACTAGGTTTAATTCTTGCACAACAAGGAGATTTTCTAGCAGATTCAGTTCAGTCTAACAGCTACTCAGGTTTGGCAAACACATGATTTGGATCAATGATAAGATCAATAAAGCCACGAGCAAGAATTAAGTTATTAAAGTTAAGTGGTTATTGAGTGAGATTTGTAAAAACCATAAATTCCCTCTGGAACCCAAAGGCCAGATAATTATTATGAATTTAAAGCTGCAGTGCATAAGGTTTTTTTTGTGATTTTCATCGTTGATTTTATTATCCTCCTTCTATTTTTTCACTGTAAACAAAAACAATGACACATTATTTGTATTCTGTGTTTTTCATCTGAGAACAGGCTCAGTCAAGCACAACTATCAGACCTGACTGAGGGAGCATTTGTGCGTATACAGCAGCGCCACAGAGGCGAGTGGAGACAGGAAGTGTTTATCCCATCGACCAGGGTATCTCAGCCGCAGAATGTATTTGTCTTACCTTACTGGCACCATGAAAAAACAAATCACTTCCTGTGTGCAGCGTGGGAAATGTCACAGAGCAACATGAAATCTAAGCCTAATCAATACTGTGTGAACAGTTTTTGGAATTTAATGGGCATTTGTTTATATTAAATCGTTATGCACCACAGTTTTAAAACAGAGCGATAATATAAAGTATTAGTTTATTTTTATTCCCCTAATAAAATTTAGAACTTTATTTTTAACTGAGTGGTAAAAGATCATTGTTTCAGCGCCGATTCATGTTTTGTTATTTGGACCAAATCATGTGATGTGTGACCACAACCTGAGAGCCCGTTTGACGTGGTCAGTCCGTGATCTTACCTCTACCAGCTGGGTGATTGCAGTGAGCAGTGACCATGGAGAAAATGGTGGCGGGTGGGTGCAACACACACATACAGCACATCCACAATGAACGAAGGGTTGGGATGGAGGAGAGAACGGGATGCAAGGACGAGGGATGTTGAATATGATGAGGGGAAGTTGAGGTTAAGTTAAAGGGGGAGGGAGGAGAGACAAGGACGGAGCGAGGGATGAGGACAACATGAAGGTGCAGGTGGACGAAGAGAAGGAGCAGCAAGTGGATGGAAAAAACAATAAAAATGAGTTAAATCAGAGACATGCAGTACAGTTTAAAAAAAAAAAAGACTGTCCGATATTATAAACTGCTCATAAAATGAAAAGATAAATGTACAGAAATAAAGACATGATGCAGTAAAACCTCACACAATCTTATGGTCAGTTTACACATTTTAGTTTTTAATTGTTTTGGGCAATTTTGGTTGTTAGTGCATAAAAATTGCCACTCATTTGTATTTTGTTCCATTGACAGTGCAAAACAAATAGTTACATTTGTCACATTAAACGTACCTGTACATTGAAACATATTATGAACCAGCAGGTGGCAATGTGGTATTATAAGCTGCCAATGGAAGCCTAATTTGAAAATACTGAATATAAATGAATTATATCTTTTATGATCAGGTCTGATGTTGGTTAAAAATGTTTTGACTGAAACTAACAAATAACTATTGTTTGAAAGTAGTTTATTGGGATGGGACATTTTTGTGCTTAAGGTAATGAGAGGGTAGTGTTTTAAAAAGCGACAAAAAACATGTTGCAAACATGTTAGTGTCCAGTGACATGTTATTGACTATGTCTTCCCTCCAAAGATATCTTGTTATATGTGGTAGTAGTAACATTCATATATTGTGTTTTTTTTTTTTTAATGTGATTATGAAATTATGTTTGAAAATCTGGCATTTTAAGGGGTTAATTGCCAAAGAAAACTCTTCTAATTCAATAATAATTGTATTGTATATCTTATAAGACACGTTCTTATAAGATATGTTTTTAACATGTAAAATATATAAAACTAACTTTGTAAAACATTGCTTTAACTGAACATGTGATGTAACAAAATAAATTCTCATTATAATTTAGTGTAAACCAAGCAATAGATACAAAACCATAAGTACATGAACCTCATGCTGTTAAATTCTCACACTGGGTGTCAGTGTTTTATCTGGGGAAGCAGACACGACAAAACCGGCTGTAAACAAAACCTGGACCAAAAACAGCATTTATGACCAATTTCCAAATGAGAGGCAAAAGGTGTAAATTTAATTTCAAACATGTGTTGGAGCCTCAAAGCTGCGTAAGAAACAGTTAGACCCAGGTCTGCAGTTACAAGTGATTTGTCGTCTGTATCGTACCTGAGCCGACTGTGACACCGCTTCATCCAGCACCGTAGCTCGACCTTTCACCTCCTCTTTGATGGCTAGGTAGCGTTTCTCTGCATTGGTGTAGCGCTGCGTCACTGTCGCCCCCTCCTGGAGGCTCAGCTCGGCCAGCTGGGGTCCGATCTTCAGCAGCTTGTCGATGTGAGGCTTGTGCTCCGCGATGGATTCCCTGAGAAGCTGCAGGGGACGTGAAGGAATGAGAACATGGAAATCAGGTAGATGTTTTTGATTAGTGACAGTAGTAACAGTAGCTGAAAATGTATCGTGTTCCATTCATTGCTCTTTTAGGTTCACTGTGTTAGAATAACAATAATCTAAAGGTGACACTGATCGTAACAGTGTCGTTCACTCTCTTTTCACAAGAACAGCAGAGACATAAGGAAAAGATTTATTCTTCTTCACCTTGAAATGTAATCTTCCACTTTGAAAACACATGCTCTAGCTGGGTTTTATATTTCTGCCACTGTAGAAATAACATTTGTTGATTTTAAAGCAATTATACACTAATACAAACATATTTAAAGTTGGCATATTAATTTCTGCCAATAATCCTTCCTAAATGTTACACACTGGACGTTTAAAGGAAAACTGGGGGTTAATTTACGAGCAGTAGGTGGCGCTAAATATTACGATGTAAATAAAAAGCACCATGTTAATACATATAACAAAAAAGTGGAAGTTGGAGGGATGTTTCAGTCACATACTTTTTCACTGCACTCATTCACAAACCTTTTATTCAAGATTTTTATTTTATTCGCTGTGGTTCCAAAAATTTTTTTTTTTTAACGCACAAATTGGAAATGCCTGTTAAAAAGGCCAATAAAACAAATCTAATGAGATTTCATGCCCTCTCTTACCCTCATCTGGTCTTGCTGCAGTCGGAGAGCGTCTGTGTCGATGGCTGGCGGCGGCAGCTGAGTGATAAGGGTTTCAGTCTCGCCCAACCACGGCTCCAGTTCCTCGTAAGTTTCCCAGAACCGAGCCACCAGAACCTGGGCCTGCTCCAGAGCTGAGAACCGCTCACTGTGGCTCTGGCTCACTGCGTCGTAACGATCACTCAGAGAATCGGTCTTAACCTGCAGCGGTTATTGGACACAAAATAAAATGAATCCCCCCCTGTATTCAAGCTTTTGTTTTCACTCGTCATCTTAACACTCCACCAGTGACTCACCATCAGTGCATCCTTCTGGGCTTCACTGCAGGTCTCCAGGATTTCGTCTCTCGTGCTGAGGAGCTGGTCCACGGTGTCTTTGTGTCGGATGATGTCGATGTTGAAGGCTCTCTGAACCTGGAGCTGAGCCACCGTCACGTCAGGCTCCAGACTTAAAGGCCCCAGGGACGACAACTTTCGCTCCGTCTCTGCGACCCAGGCGAGCTCTGCATCCACCGCCTCTTCATACTGGAGGAGGAGACGATGTGTGGCAGCTGACAAATCTGACGTCATTTCAAAAAGTTAGCATCAATGTATAGATGTGGTCGCTTTACCTGTTGTGACCTCTGGATGGCGGCTTGGACCAGCTGCACACGCTGGGTGATGGTTTCGTCCGACTGGCGATAGCGTTGGTTGGAGTCAGCGACCAGACGGTCCAGGCCTTCGCGGGCTCTCCACGGAACCAGGTCCAGCAGGGCGCTTCCCACCTCGTTGACCGTGTCCAACACCAGACGCTTCTCTGCTGATACTTTTTTCAGCTCCTGCAAAAAACGTAAAAGCTGTAAAATAAGCTTAAACAGATTTAATACTTCACATTCCTAGTAAATTTATGTGACTTTGGTAAAACTCATCCAGTGCGTGGATAATGAACTTTTCCAACATGGCACAATGAAAACAGATTTAATCAAAAATGCTGAAAATGTCATTGTGGAGAAGAAAAAAAACGAGCAGCAGCAAATGAAATGAAATAATCCTTTCAACAGCTTTTAGAAACTGTTACTGGGTTCAGAGAAAATCAATGTTTCTATGGTAACTCGACTGTGGAGCGGCTGAAAATGGTTTTACAGACGCGAGTTATCAACAAAATAGCGGCTCAGTTCTTCTCTGGGAGAGGAGAAATAATCTGTCACAGGTGGATGAATAAAATCTGTAAAGATTATTCAAGTTGGAGCAAAAGTCACGGGACTGAAATGTCTGAAGTGAAACTGAACAATGCAGAAGAGGAGCTGCACGTTTGACACTTGTGTGAGAAATGTGGTGTGTAAAGAACAGATGCCGAGGGTAGATGTCGAGTTTTTCCACCATTGTTCCAAAGACTCACTTCAAACCAATGACTTAGTCAAATTGAACAATATACAGCACCTGGAAGAAATGAGTGTCGTGAAATAATGTATATAAACTGCCCTATAGTGTTGAAATGGGACAGGTGTAATGCAGCGGAATTAAAATGTGCAAAATGGAGCTCTAGGTGCTTTTAACTAAAAAGTTTTAATATAGAACAGTAGAAAAGAAGACAAAAATTAGAAAATCTCTCACATACACTAACATAAACTTTATTTGTTTCTATTAACAATGATATTTCTGTCTATTTTATTTTTGTTCAGCATTTTTCTTCAGCAAGGTCGTGCAGATTCCAAGTTTAAATTTTTTTAAGGGTGAGACTGTTAAATCTGTCCAGGGACTACAGATGAAAAACAGCTAAACCCATAAATAAATAAATAGACAAGTAAATGAAATCCACCCTCCTACCTTCTGTCGTTCCTGATAGGCCGGTGTCGCGTCAGGCTCCGCGTTGTTAAGCTCCGCCTCCACGCTGTCCAGCCACTGGTTGAGGTCTTCATTTGCGCTGGCGAAGCGCGTGGCGAGCTGCAGCGCCTGCTCCAGCGTGCGGAGCGCCTTGCTGCTGCTGGCCGTCATCTCAGCGTAGCGAGATTTGATGCCGTCCAGCTTCTCCTGGATGAGGAGAACCTCCTCGCCTGCAGAGAGACGCACAGGTCGCACGTGAGAGAGGACATGCACAAAGTCCACGGAATCATCTCTATTAAATTCACCCTATTTAGTCTTTTCCACTTCTTTTTTTAAATGTGACAAAAAGATCTGGAGACCTTTTAAACAGATTCCTCATTCTTCTAAAATATCTTCCGAGTACAAATATTAAAATCTTCCAGTAGCTTTATTTCAACAGACTGGAAAATCTCTCAGCACCACAAAACGTGTCCACACATCTACACACGACAGTAAAAACTGAGGATCAACGGTCTAATAGTGCAGCTGCCTGTCAGCATGGCTAATATCAGGATATATGAAGAGGCCAGATGTTGTCGTTTGGTTCGCCGCTGGTTCAAAAATGTGCGGTTCGGCTGTGAAACTACAACAACAAACAGTTTGACTGTGTTTTTTCTTTTCACTGAACTGAAACTGAACTGAGTTTTATGAACATTTAAGACAATAAAAACAAAACAATCACCTGCCAGCACGTGTGGTGGCAGATTTTTAAATCAAAACAATGTTTTTCCTGACCCACAGAAAATGTGCGTGTAGGGAAATGAACGTTTTGTAAGGCCACTGTCATCTTTTATCTTTATCATTGGAAGGTGGAACAGTTAATTTGTGAGTCGAAATTAAAAGTTGTGCTAAAATCAGAGGCTATTCCCAAGAACTGTGGGGTCACAGCGACCTTGACCTTTGGTCATCAAAAAAAAAGTTCATGTTTGACTCAAAGTGAAATTTAAAAGAATTTGCTCAAAATATTGTCTTCAAGAGCATGTGGAGGACAAACAATCCCTATATGATAATATAACTAATGATATTATATATATATATATATATATATAATATTTATTATCATGTCTAAACAACAATTTGCATTTGATTTTACCTGTCGTCTGTTTGAGTAAGGCTTGTCCGTTCTTGATGGCCTGGTCCACTGTCTTCTTCCTGCTCACGATCTCTTCATTTAGAGCCTGAGGTGAAGACGAAAAAGAGGAAAACTTCAGGTGAATCAAACACAACCACAAGCACAATGTGCGCTTTTTCCAGTGACATTTCAAATGATAAAACTGCACTATTGTGCTCTTAACACCCAAAACACAGAACCTGTGTGGAGAATGTAATTATTATTTTGACACAATCTGGTTGTGTGTACTTTTCTCACAAGAATGTGTTTATACTTCCAATAAATTCAGTTTAAATCAGAGAGAAATACTGCAAATGAGGTGTATCATAAATAATTTGATGTCTATAACGACAGAAAAGGCTATAAATACTATTTATACACTCTTTGTTATTTGTATAGGCAACAAAGTGGCTGAGAACTGTCGTATCTGATGAGCTGAAGCACTTTTCTTCACTTAAGTCACTGTGTTGATGAAGTCGTACCAGGGTGTACTTGTGCTGCTCTGCGAGCAGCTGGGGCTGGAAGCTCTGGACAGAAACCTGCGCGAGTCTCTGACCCACTTCAGCCAACCAGTTCAGCACCTCTACCTCGTCCTCTCCGAACAGCTGAGCGTTGGCCAGCGCCTGCTCCAGCAGAGCCGCCCGCCTCGAGCACCAGTCGGCGAGGTCGGAGTGACCCGACCTCACGCCGCACACGCGCTCGCCCAACCAATCGCGGTCGGCCGCGCAGCTGAGTGGGGTCAGCGAATGGGCGAGGGACTCGAGGTGGTCGACTTCAGCTTCACGTGAGGACACGTCCTCTTGGAGCGCCTGGGAAGTGTGTGTGTGCGTGTGTGTGTTTTATAGGAAGGTAAAAGGACATGAGAGACAACAAAAATGGATGAAAACTCAAAATATGAGCATGCAAATGACAAATCATAGATAAAGAGGAAATCATAAACATCAATGAAAGCATGAGAATATATATATATATTTAAAAAACTACAAAAAAATGAAAATCAACTGGTAAATATGAAAAAAAAGATGAGGGAGTGAATAAGTGGGATGCAAATAATTGGTTCTTAGATGTTCGTGTTTGTCCTCAGCATCTTTCCACTGAGTTGTAGTTCAATGGCAAACTTGGCAGGATATATTGAGTGTTTATTGGGTGTTTTTTGATCATTAAATCAATATTTAATGACCATATTTTATTTATTATTTAGTCTTGTAAATCCAGCGGTTCAATTATTTGTTAATATGTATTTTAGGTCTCCATTATTGGAGCCTGGAGTGACTTTTACCATGTTATATAACATTTGTCATGTTTGTGTCTTTGAGCTGTTGGTGAAAGGATTGAGTTTGTCAGTATACCATGGAATCTACTTTATATGTAAATTTGTCATTTATTTATTTATGTTCTATTTTGATTTATGACTTTTTTTTATTGTCACTTGTTTTAACATTCATTTAAGGGTGGAAAATTAAATATATGCTGATAAGTTACAATAATCATGCATTATAATTGGACACAATTTGCATATTCCCAAATAATTTATCCTTGAAAGAAATCACAGTTTTATGATTAGCCTTTACTTTGCCAAACAACTGCAGTAAAAAGCACCTTCAGGTAAAACTGAAAGAAAAATGACTTGAAGGAAATCTCATTTTTGTTTATTTTTTGATACCGTTACCCAAGAGGGAGTGTTCAGGATCCATTGACAGGCATAAACAAATCACGTACAGACACCGTAACCACGGTAACAAACGGTACCTTGTGCTTCATGATCTGCTGTGTAATCTTGGCCGTTTGCGTGCCCATGGGCTCTGCAGAGCTCAAGCGTCTCTCAGTGGTGCTCAGCCATTCACCCAGAGGCTCAAGGGCTTCATGGAAGTGAAGAGCCAACACCTGCAGCTGCTCCAGCTGCTGCTGCCTGAGGGACGGAGAGGAGAGGAGAAGAGGGGAGGAGAGGAGAGGAGACACTTTGACTGAGGTTTTACTGCATAAAATGAACCTGATTTTGTGTCAAACAGCTGCCAAGTCTTTTTGAAAGTTGAATGTTCTGTGTGATTAACTATTAAAGAATTTCATAAACTATTAACATGAATTCTGTGTGTTTGAGCCGTGAAAATTGTGATGAACATTTCTTATAGAGGTGTAAACTATGCAGAAAATATCTAGATCTTATTTTTTAACAGATACTGTGATCTACATTTGATTGGGAATATCACAAGTTCAGCTTCTGTTCAATATTATTTTCAATAATATTCAATATTCTCTGTCTGTATTTAAATACCGCATAATAAAATAAAATAATAAATCCTATGGTTTAATACAAAGTCGAGAACATAAAACCTAGAGAACATAGTACAGTCCAAAACAGAACAAATAGATGCAACTAAAATAATAAATAAAAATTCCAATAAAATAATAATAATAATCTCTTACATAGAAATTGTTCTGTCATTCACTTTTATCACAATTTGTAATAAATGACAGGCATTGAAATTGGCTAATTGTGTTGAGTCACGTTGGGATTTGAAAACGATTCATTGTTGAGATGGACGTCTACAGATGTGAGTCTGACCTGTTGCTGGCTTTGTCCAGCAGCTCAGTCCATCTCTCTGCCAGACTCTGGAGCTGAGTCTGGATCTTGTCTCGGTCCTGAGAGTCGGCTGTGGCTGCGATTCGCTCACCTTCGGCGCGAATCATCTCCACCGTCGGCCGCCGATCGTCTAACAATCTCTGGAGAAGCTGGAGAAAATTAAAAACAAACAGTTACTGAGACACTTAATGCAGAAAAGGAATATTTTCATCATCTTTTATATTAATATTTAACCTACCATAGCGGTTGCGGTTGAAACTGCAGCCTCACTCATGAACATTACTTTAAATCAACACCTCTCCAAAACAAATAAAACCTTTTTAAACTTAATATTTATTGCAGAGCTGTTGTGTTAGCCTGAATATGTTTATCTAGCTTAACCTACGAAAAACACTGCCTAAATAAATGTGATGTAAAAATCTAGTTTTCTTTTTGACTGTCATTACGTCCGATAATCAATAAACTCTTTTGACTAAAGTAAATCACTGCAGAGCAAATTTTTTTGAAGGCATCTGTAACTCAATAAACTGCACGAGTACTTTTGTGATTCTCACTATTATAGGTTTTATACACTGAATATTTTTTTTTAAATTAACCATTAAAAATAGGGATTACAGTCAGGTAAACATGCAGCTAAGGGTGGAAGTCAGAATCAAACATACAGAAACTGTAGGATCGATGATGACGCACCAGGTTAGAAACCAAAATTGTATAATTTCTTCATAGAAGCTCATCATTTATCTGCTCTTTTTAGACTCAGGTGAACAGACACATGTTAAAACGTCTATTTCACTCAGGAATTACTGAACACTTTTCCAAAGACAAACATCCGAGTGTCTTCTTATTTTAAAAAAAAGAAAATACAGATGTAAACAAGCTTCCTTCCTGATTAGATCTGAACTTCTATACAGTTTACTCTCTTCTTCAGCCACACAGCGACAGCACGCTCCAACGCGGATGTAAACACATGTGAATGATGGCTGCTCAGGACTAGAGCACTCTAATGTGGACAAACACAGGAAATGTGTGTTGGATAAACAGGGGAAAGTGTGTGTATGAGTCTTTGAAAACAATACAAACCCTCGGTGTGTCACTGTTTCTATGCCAGTCTGACTGGCAGACGGTCAACTGGGGCTGTTTCAATGCCAGGCAGACAGATCATTAACTGTGTGTGTGTGTGTGTGTGTTGTTCACACGTTTGTCATTCAAATGTTTATTGTTTGTGCTTAAAGGTCACTAAGGACATGTGAATATCAACAATGTCTTAATCCAGACTGTCTGACAGAGAGAAGACATTTTTGTTTATCCCAATTCTGTTTGCAAAGGACATAAATAAAGCGAAAGTGAAACGTTTAATCAAAGATAATGAGGGCGAAAGAGGCAAAGTGGAAAATCTGAAAAACAATCGTCATGATAATGTGACCTCAGTGACCAAATGAAAGACACTGGCACGACTTTAAATGCTGCACCTGACTGTTCTGTATTTAAACTTAGATCTTATTCTTTATTATAGTGTATTGTCAGGCTGCAACAAACCATTTTTTCAGAATCAATTAATCTGTCAACTATTTTCTTGAATTATCGAGTACTTGTTTGGTCCAGAAAATGTCAGAAAATGTTGATAAATGTTAAGCAGTGTTCACTATACCTCGAAATGATGATGTTCCCAAATGTCTTGTTTTATCCACAAACCCAAATTATTCAGTTTCGATTATCTCTCTGTTATATGCAGCAAAGAAACCAGAAAATATTCACATTTAAGAAGCTGAAAAATCAGAAAGCTCAGTTTCTCCTTCGATTAATCGATGATCAAAATAGTCGTTGCAGCCCTGTTGTATTTTATTTTGCACCACTCGGTCTCTGACGTACCTTTTGTTCTTGGATCTGGGCTTTGACGACACGGTACTCGGCTGACGGAGGCTTCTGATTGGCTACCAGCTCCTCTGTGTCGCTCAGCCAACTGAGCAGAGGCTCCAGAGCATCCTGAAATTTCCCACAGTGCAACAGGGCCTCCTGCAGCTGAGCGATCCGCTCCGCCACCTGGACACAGTTGTAAAAAGAAACAACAAAAAATAAAACTGCAACGTCGTCATCTTTGTTATAAGTCAAATTTTATCACAATAAATGTCACAATATCCGCAAATGAGCAAATAACAAGTTGAAAACGCAAATTTCTAACATGCCAACTATAAGCAGAGATGACCTTTAATTATAATATAGGCCAATTTAAATTGGACTTTAATAAAGAGACAGATAATATTTCATGTGATGAGTAAAAATAATTCAAAGGAACAGACGTAATTACTGTTTGTTAAGTCGGACCTGAAGCAATTAACTGAGGAAATTTGATTAGAAAGTTTAATGGACAATTTAACTTTTCATGCCCTTCACGTTGCAAAAAGAAATACAATAATTTTTATCCAGTCTGACTGAAATGTCAGAGCCTCACAGGCCAAAGCATCGTCTGAGGTGAAGTTTCAGGCATCATTTATACTAATCACATGCCCAACGACCAATCAGCAGGCACAGCGACAAGCTGGAAACTGAAAGACTCTTGTTGTTATTAGTGTTCTAAAGCGCAGGTGTGGCACACGCATGGATTCATACCCGCTTGTTGAGTGAGTTCCACTGGAGGTTGGTCATCTCCAGGTCGTGCTCCAGCGCCTGTGTGTCGGTGTGTTTGTTGGCGCTCTGGATCAAACCCTGACCCACCGCGTTGACGTGCTGCAGCTTCGGTTGAATGCTGTCCACCTGCTCTCGCTCCACAGCCTGGACGGTAAAAACAGAGAAAGAGGAGGAGGAGAAAGAGGGAGGTCATTAACTGATAATGTTTCTCACCACTCACTCCATAATTAATCCATATAAAAATACCAAATGTCAACTTAATTTCACCTCTACCTTCTTCCATCAAACCTTTAAACAATGCTGAAACAGTCTAGTGGTGTTTTAACCACTCCGTTCCTTTTTACCTTGTTTTATTTTTAGATAACTGTGGCCTTTAGACTCACAAAACTAGTTGAATCCAACACAAGTACAGTATATTGAATCTCATCATATTGCAATCATTGAATAAAAGGACAAAAAGAAGAAGAAGAAGAAGAAGAAGAAGTGGTTCAGGAGGAGAAGAAATATAAATCATACTTTTTAATCTGCATGACAACAAATGGAGGTGAACTGGTCCCACATTCTGTACCTTCATTTAGAGGCGACAGACAGACAGACAGACAGACAGACAGAAGGATGTGAAGAGATAAGAGAGGAGTGGGAGAAGAGAAGGGAGGAGGGGGAGAGAGGGGATTATGGGGATTAGAGGGTTAGACAAGTAAGGGGATGCTGGAAAAGGCTGAGTCGACATCAGACACACACACACAGGTTTGCACAGCTATTCTTCTTGGGACACTTTATTGACACTATTTATTTGGGCAGCATAAACAAAGTGTGATCCCTAACCTTAACCATAACGAGTTAATGGTAAACCCTAACCTTAACCTAGCCACAGTTAAAATCCTAGCCCTGAACTAAACCAGTTCCTCAGAAATGAGCTTTTGTCTCATTAGAACCAGGTTTTGTTCTCCATGAGGACGACTGGTCCTGACAAGGTCAGTGTTTGTGACAGAAAAGGCCCTAAAGATGTAACAAATACAAGTACACACACACACACTGGAGCCATCTTGTGATGACAATAGAGCCAGTCATCCGACACTAAACACAACCAGACTTTACTTCCATGACCAAATTAAGATCAAGCAGCAGTCGATTCACCTCAGTCTGAGCAAATATGTGCCGTCGTCGTCATTTAATCTGGAGTCCAGACTCATATTTGGATCAGTGGGTCAACAGCAGAGGCTCATAGCAATAAAGACAATTAGATTAAATTTCATTTCCACTCAAATTCCATTAAAAAGGTGCAGAAGAATTAACCTGCAACAACATTATTCACAATCAATAAGTAATTTAGGTAATTTATTGAACAAACATGTGACATTAACTGGCTTTACCATGTGCAGCTGTTCTCTTCTTTCACTTTATTTTAAGTGGAAGCATTTGCCTCAAAAAGAAGCCATTTCATAACACCGTGTGATCTGTATTTTGTTTTTTGTCTATTTAGATCAAATGATCAAATACGAGACAAATGGAAACAACTGGTAACAATCAAAGACAACAGTAAAATTACATTTAAAAGCCTTAACAAATGACACATTTTCAAACCTAACATTTTATAATCGCTGAGCTATTTAACGCTGTTCCAGTCTGGATTGTTGAATGCTGCTTTTCTAAAGCAATAAACAGTCTGGTTTTCACATGGACATTGTTTTTCTCACTGAGAATAAAAACAACCCAAAACCTACAGCTAATAGAGAACATAAAAGTCATTCTACATTCCTGTAAACCACTCTAAATCCAACAATTCCCCCCAAATCCACAAAACAACTTTGTCAATTTCAGGGTTTTCCACTGTTTCCCTGACCAGTGGGAAAACTGTAAACCAACACAGATGCATTATCTTGTTTTCATTTTGGTCATTTCTGGGACACCATCCCATCAAATGGTGAGTCGGCGGCTGCGATTGTGGGGTCACACTGACACGAAAACTCTTGACAAGTCTCGACATTCGGAACAGACCCACAGAGGGAGAATTAGAGCCGGTGGTTTGTTATGCTGCGGCAGCCAAACCCCAACAGACCACACAAAGAGAGGAGAAGAAGAAGAAGAGGAGGAGATACACACATAATATACACACACTGATAAATGCACACCCGATTTTGGTAAATCCAAAGCCTGAGGGAAAATATGCCGTGTGACATTACTGAGGGAGGAGCAGTCAAGAGTGAATGAGAGGGTGAATGTGAGAAATTAGGGTTTGAGTTTCAGTAAAATGCAACAAAATCACGCCTCTAAAACGGGTGTAGGGAGAAAACTATAACAATAAACTGCCCAGTATGTTTAATTCTATCAATAACAGCAAAAATAAAAACACAAGAAAATAAAAGGCTCTTTTTTCCATTTTCTTTCTTCTTATCTTTATGTAGTGACCTGGACGTTCAGGACAAATGCTGCTTATCTTAGTGAACTAACTCCCACATGAATGTGCATTTTTAATGGATTTTTAAAAATTCAGTTAGAAATTGCAATATAATACTGGAAACCTCAGTAACGTGTGTCGTAATCTGTAAAAAAAAGTGCGTGAGGAAGTGTTCAACAGGTGAGAATCTCTGGGGATTAAATATGAATGAGCTGTCCATGTGTGTGTGTTCTTTGTATTTGTTGCCTCTTTAGGACCTTTTCAGATCAGGACCAGTAGTCCTCGTTGAGACCAAAACCTGGTCCTAATGAGGCAGAACCTCATTTTCTGAGGAACCAGTTGAGTTCAGAGCCAATATTTGAATTGTGGTTAGGTTAAGGTTAGGGATAAAGCTTTGTTTATGCTGTTCAAATGAATGGAAGTAAACGCAGTGTGTGTTTCTGAGTGAGTGAGTGAGTGAGTGAGTGAGTGAGTGAGTGAGTGAATGTCCAGTTTGGACGCAGCTGTGTTGCAGTGATGGGCGTCATAGCTGCTTGGAACAGGAAGTCTGTCGGCCAGAACAACAATGACTGTATCCATGACCCACTCCACCCTTTGCCTAGTGTGTGTGTGTGAGTGTGTACCTGTCTTTCTATCCTTTTGGGGACCAAAACGCATCCAGACCTATCCTTGTGTGGACATTTTGCCTGGCCCCCCACAAGGTTAAATGGCTTTTTCAGCATCAAGACCTGGTTTTAGGGTTAGGGTTAGGCATCTAGTCGTGATGGTTAAGGTTAGCGTAATGGGCCAGGGAATGCATTAGTCTGTGAGGGTCCACACAAAGACAGTAAGACAAACATGAGTGTGTGTGTTTAAAAAAATGGAGTGGAACAGAAAAAGGAAAAAACAGGGAAAGTGCACTCACACCCAGTCATCATCTAAACACCCTGGGATGTATATGAAAGTGCTATATATGCTTTTACATTTCACTCTCCTCTCCTCCGTCGGTCTGTCCGTCCATCACTCTTTTTGTGTTTTCTCTCTTTCAGCCTCCCTCTCTCTTTCTCTCTCTCTCTCAGCAGCTCTGAGTGGTTGAAGCCACTAAACCACAGCTCTGGAAAATGTCCCACATACTTGTCATTCTTCACAGCAGCAGCAGCAGCAGCAGCAGCAGCAGCAGCAGCAGCAGCAGCAGCAGCAGCTAACGTGCTCTAACTACCCCTCTCATTTTCTCTCCTCCCATCATGTCATCCACCATTCCTGTCTACCTCCTCTCTTTCATTTTGCTGCCTCCTCTTCTCTTCCATCAACAGCTCCGTCCTTCTCTCTCTCCCTCCCTCCCACATCTGGACCACGACAAACACACAGTGGCTTTCTCACGTCAGCTGCAGCTCAGTGTGGACAGATGATTAAAAAAGAAAATGGGGTTGGAGACAGATGTGACTAAAGCTGAAGAAAGAGATGATATGAATAAAAGACTGTTTAAAGATGAGATGACAGGTTTAACTCTTTATCAATTTAAGAGGTTGATGAAATGCAAATGGGCAACTGTGCTTCCGCCTGTTTCTATTCCCTCTTTGAACCAAACTTTCTGACTTTTAATTATGTTGATTATTTTCCTGGATTGTTTGGTCAGAAAATGTTGAAAAATGTTGATCAGTGTTTCCCAAACCTCAAACTGATGATGTTCTCAAATGTCATGTTTGGTCCACTAACCAAAATCATTCAGTTTTTAATGATTTGTTTTCAAAGAAACCAGAAAGTATTCACAATTAAGAAGCTGAAATATTGGAGAGTTTGATTTAATTATTCAAAAAAAAAACAACAACACTCGGACGGATTAATCGATCATTAAAATGGTTGATGAATAATCAATTAATCGCTGCAGTCCTACACACAATATATTATCGACTTCATAAATAGTGTTTAAATCTTGTCCCAAAAGTTGCTCCGGGTGAAAAGACAATTACAAAAACTGATATTCAAATAAAAATAATGCAAAACTCTCGCCAGAATATAAATGCAAATAGAAAAGTTGAGCAAGTTAATGTGAAACAAAGAAAAAATATAAAAATTCCATTATAGGGCCATAATAATATATACAAATTCATCAAAATACAGAGACCGTAGAAATAAAAACCTAAATTTGTCCAAGAAATAAAAGTGGAAATTGTTTAACATTAATGTCTTCTTTGTATACAGTATTTTAGTCCTTTTCTGGGGTCATGGCAGGAAGAATAAAATCTCTATAATCGAGTTTTTATTGTTGTTTCACATTTTTCTGAAAGATTTCCGTCTGCATATATTTTCTTGAAAGTTTGTTGAATAATTATACTTTAAATAATTCAAGTTAAGAGATGGGGAACAGTGAGTTCTAATAAAAATGAATGGGATTTCTATGGCATGAGTAAAGAGTTTGTCCTAAAAGAAAGAAAATATGGCGTGGTCCTGTCCCACTCACTTTTCCTTCCCCTCCTCCCTCACCCCTCTCTCCTCCCCCTCTGTCTCTCACTCTCTTCCTGTCTTTCAACCCTCATCCTTTCTCGCTTCCTCCTTTCACTTGGACCGAGGAATGAGGAGAGGAAGGAAACTGACCGGATCTGTTTCCAGATGAAAATCTATTTTTTCTCGTGTGTGTGTGTCAGGAAAGTCACAGAGCGAGTCAAACACCGCAGGCTTTAAGGGGTTAATGAATGGGATAGTAAAATCCGAGTTGAAACCAGTGTCCCCATTTGAACGTCAACAAACAGATAAAAATATCATGCAAATGTGGTTTGTACGCTGAGTAAACCAGCTTACACTTTTCTCTCCCTTTAACGTCAAACAAATCTGTGTCTTTTTCTCTTTAAAAGATTTTCTGAATCATTTTCATGTGAGTGCAGTTTTTTTCTTGCTGTGGGATTTTTGAGCCTCTAATCACCTCCCTGTGAGACAAACAAAGACAGAATAATATATGATTTTGTCTTTCTTTTACACTTGGAAACATGCTCATGTCTCACAGCTTAACCATGTGGGGAGTAATTCATCAGACATTCAACTCAAATATTTCATCAACTCCTACAACTGCATTTTTACTTGTCCAGCTATCTTCTGAAATAATATAAAGGTAATAACATATCACTTCAAGATTTTAAGGCTTATTTATTATATTCATTGTACACAGGGCAGGAAGGACATAAAATGAAGTGGAATTTCTTTTTGATTTTCAAATTAAATGCTTTCTTGTGCTATTTTTGAAGGTTATGAGCTAAAGTACGTGCACATATGTGTTCATATATATGTATACGTGTGTATATGTGTGCATACTGTATATATAAATATGTGTATCTTTATCCTTCATGTGCATGATTTTCCTTTTGTGTCTAACAGTAGTACTTCCAATTGTCATCTGTTACATCATCTTTCAATCTACCAGTCTTCATTTATTTTTCAGTATTGTTATTTCTGTTATTTCTTCCTCCTGAGTGGACGTTTGTTTGTGCTTTCCACTCTTATTATTTTACTTTGTATTAACTCAAAATAACTGTTAAAACTGTGGGTGACAAATCTTTTGCTGCCTTTGCTTTCATGCTTTTTCTGTGTTCCTGAACGTCTCTTCTCCTCCTCCTCCATTTTTCACAGGTTCATCCCGAAGGCGTTTGTTCAGAACCAGAATTATCACATCAATCAAAACACACACACACATGTATGAGCCACAGATGCACCGTCTCTCTCTGTTCCTCTCTCTCTCTCTCTCTTTCAATGCCTCGTCTGTTTCAGGCCCATTTGTTCCTCTTGCTCCATCTTGTACTGAAAATAATTTGACAAAAATGGCCAATGACTTCACAAACGCAGAGTTTTTGTCAAATTATGCTGAGTAATTCGCCAGGCATTCATACACTGTTTCCAAGGTCAAATTAAAGCACTTTCCAGGTCCACTTTCAAGCTTTTTCATGACAATAAAAGAGATGATATTATGCTAAAAAGAGCCAAATCCTGTTTTTTCTCATAGTTAAATAAAATATGCAAGCAAGGACCTCTCTCCTCTCTCATTCATCCATCTAATAGGCAAACTAATCAGTTAGCTACTTAAAATTTAATCCTTTTCAAAGACTTGAAACATCCTTACAAACCAGGAAATATATATATATAATGTTCTTTCAAAAGGCATCAGAGAAATCCATGCAGCAAAAACAGTTTAAGAGATTCATAATCATACATTTCCTCATTTGACATTTTCAGATGTTTTCTGCAGATGCACTTTAAAATCTGTCTGAATCTTAATTTGGTCCCATAGAAGTATGAACACGTGTCACAAGCAGCCACTGCAAACAACTAATGCCAAATTTATGATTTATGGAACAAGTTATTTCAGATCTGCCTGCATCTCAGTCTGTGTAGGAACAGCCACTGGTCAGTCGCTGCTGAACGTCGACTAAATGCCTCAAACAGAAGGCAAAGCTTGTCCATCTGTCTGTCTGTCTGTGGGACACTCACACAGCTCCATATTAATCCAAAGACCTTCTGCTTGTGTGTGCTCCTGCCAACGTCGCTCTCTTATCGCTCTACCGAAGCCCCCATGTCGCGCTGAAAAAGGTGCTCCCCGTGAAAACAATAGCCTCCTCCACCTCCAGCTTCCCCGTCGCCCGTCACAACTCTTTCTGTGTCTGCGTCTTTGTCTTTTCCAAATCCAGTCACTGTCTGTCCTCCCTCTTTCATCACATCCTCCCCCTTCTCAGTTAATTACTAATTATTCAGCAACTTAACATGAAAATTGCTTTGTTTTGGTTTTACAACAGAACAGAAGACTGAAGTTGAATGAAAGCCATGGCGACAAACTGTACATGTACAGGGTTCATACATGTTTTCCAAGGTTAATTTTCAAGCGGTGTTGGCACAATACTGGTCAAAATCACTGGAAGAAAAACCCTAAATGTAATATAAATACCTTACTAAGCACAGGCTGTAAAACAGCAACAAAATTTTAACTGAGTCATGTTAAGCATGACTCAGCAGAAGACTTGTTTAGACAATTGGTGCATTGTGTTTTTTTTTAAATGGCTGGTTATGCTTAGGTAGTAAACAAATTAAAACAAATATGACGTTAACTAATCAGACACAAAAAAAACACAATATCGAGCCATTCCTATCATTATACAACTACATATATCCTCAAAAATTATAATAAACCTAATTAAAAGATATTCACTAAAAGGCCCATTTATTAGGTACACCTATGCAACTGCTTGTTGAAGAATATATATCAGCCAATCACAGGACAGCAGTCAGAACATTCAGTCATGAAGAGATGGTCAAGATGATCAGCTGAAGATCAGAGCTTGTATCAGACTCTGAATGTTTTAATCTGCTGATGCTGGGAGTTATTTTATTTCTCCATCTACTAAGCAAACCATTTAGTCAGATTGCCGTTTGTTGTGAAAGAAATACAGTTGCAATTATCCAAAATTCAAGCACTTGAATGAACTCAGACAATAGGAAAAAAAAAATACATTGGAGGAAGATGAAATAAAGCAGACAAGGACAGATGACGGACAAAAAAAACACAGCGCAGTCAACAGGCAACTGAGTCTGGTGTTCACTCTGGCACTTTCTTATCTGACATCTAAGTTTATATGCCCCGGACAACTTCACACACTGTTTGTGTAGCCATGTTGGCAGAGCCAGAGTATTTACCCCCTCACCTCCTTATCACAGCAACAAAACCAGCCAAGCATGGAGGAGTAGAGGGGGAGGAGAAGTATAGAGGGAGGGAGGGAGAGCACAGCTAAATAAGAGGGATTTCATCATGCAACAAAAGTGCATGTGTCACCTTTCAGAAATTTGAACAAAAACAGGAAAGTTGCATTTCCAAGTCCAACATTCACTCTGTATAAAATCTCTTGTTACATTAATAAAAATGTAAAATGTTTAAAATTCTATATTTTACAGAGAATTTATGCATGCTGATTAAACTAATCTGAGGCAACGCTTTATGTATTTCTCTCTCTGTGCAGTGCAATGAAATGCTATAAAATCAAACCAAAAGCATATAAAGTTTTCAAAGTACACAGAAAGTTGACATATTAAGTGTGGCAATCCTAGTCTTTGCCTGTTCCCTTCCTCAAACCGCATCATGTTTTTTGCTGTTCTCACAGACTGTGCACTACAACGCTCTGCAAAGCTGTAATTCTCTTCTGCTCCATCTGAGGCTGAGAAAACATGACAAGTGATTACATTAAAGTGAAGCCAGAGAGGCTGTGACTGCAGGGAGAACAAACAGACATGGACTGATAACGCAGAAACACATTAAATCAGTCACACACACACACACACACACATAGTGTAGTCATAAAACCCACACTGGGTAGAGTAAATGTGATGTGATAAATGAGAAAGTCCAGGAAACATCTTTCCTCATGGTAACTATAATGTAATAAATGAAACAGGAACATCAGTTTACATCATGAACTTGGGGATCAGGTGCATGAGAATGCACAGGAGCCAAAATCCATTCAAGGCAGTAAAAACTACACAGAACTCTGGCTCTATACACAAACACACTCCCTACTTAATAATAATAATAATACTACAGTGACCTTTCTCACAAATTATTTCAAATTATAGGAAAATCTAGTTCTCCATAATTAGGGCCATCCTGTTATGTGTGTAAGCAGCTGGGGCAACCATGACTTTGTAAGGAAACATGACCTTTTGCCCTTCATATACAGAGTTGGGGACCCAGTAAACACAACAACAACAACAACAACAACAACAACAACAACATCATGAAATTCCCATAAATGTTCCAAACCTTTGCACTTGAAATTAACACTAGAAGTAGATCGCAGACACAGACTTTCAGCTCCACACAAATAAACATGTGATCACACTCAAATATGTGCATGCACTTTAGATTAGCACCAAACCCCCACCCATCCAAAAACACACACACAAGTACACACAAGTACACACACACACAGTGACCCTGAGGGTCAGTTCCCATATTGCAAATCATTTAAAGCCCTACGCCTGAAACACAACTGGCTAATTATGGCGCCTACATAACTCCACCACCACTCCCACATACATTTTCCATGCCATGTCTACATCGGTTGCACTAAACGCTCGACTCGTGGCCCAATCGCTTCTCCATACTTTGCCCTGACTTTGCCAAATTGGCAACACATTTTTTGTTCAGCTTTCACTCTCCACCTGACAATCTTCTTTCATTAGACTAAATACATTAATAAAACCAGAGTCTCGGTGGTTGAAATTTAATTACCTAACTGTACTTGGCACAGTATAAATACATCAATTCAAAAATGACTCTCGCTCTCTCTGCTTTTCCTAAGCTATAACTGTGTACATACAAAAAAAAAAAAATCATCAGTAAAACGACTCCCAGATGCATTTTCCAAGCTCTGTCTTTTCTTTTTCAATGCCACATTATGACAACACTGTTCAATAAACTGTTGACCTCAATTTACTAAACTGTGATACTGTCCTAGACTAACAGAAGAAGATCTAGACCAGTGGTTCCAAACCTTTTTCTTGAGGGACCAATATTTTTATGACTGTGTACATAAAATACCCACTTTGAAAGATATGCATTTTATAGTATTCCATCATATTTATTGCAAAATGAACAAAAGTGAATCTCCACTGTTAATATATGTAGGAAGTCTAACAATAACAGTTTTGAATACATTTAAGATTGTTTTCTGTGGATTTTTAAGTGTCAGATAATTTTTCCCTTTCATTTCCTCATTATTATTTACCTTAAGTTCACCGAAACACACACATCTTAAGAATCTAAGCAGCTTGGCTATTAATAAGAGCTCTGAGGCAGTTTGTTTTGGGGAAACTCTGAATTTTCCTCTCCCTGACACTTAACCATCAGCAACTCTGTGATTTAACACCTGATAATTCATCCAGAAAATGTTCAACTTTAGCTGTTTCACCTCACATAAAGTGATTAAATGCTGAGTCATCCTATAATACTCTACATATAAAAATTATTACACCCTTAAAATTTAAAAGTGCTTTGTGATGCCCAGTGGAGGTGTGGGGCCCCTGGTAGGGGGTTGGGCCCCCCTGGTTGATCTAGTGAAACACATCGGCTCACATAACTACTGCAAACAAACAGATACAAATTAACTTCTCAGTAGAAATAAGTATGTTGAATATGTATCAGAATTTAAATTATGTGCATACCTCTGTCTGTATGTCATCGCTGCACAATTCTAATATATCCGTTGATTCGTTCCCTGTTTCAGAGCTTGGTCCTGGATCTGTGTGCCAAGTTAGCTGAGGCACATCATCCTGGGATCTGTACTCCTGGACCTGGTTTGTCTCTGTCTGCGTAAAAAGGCTCTGAAGAAGACCTGGCTCAAGTGGATCCCAGGCCTGGTCAATGTAATTGAGTGGAGCAAAGTCCTGAGCAGAGCCCTCTGAATCCCAGTCACTGTCCCCGGTCATGGAGCCAAGGAAAAACTCTACCCCATCCACTCCAGATTGGGTCCCTTCAGAGTATGAGTCCAAGTCCAGCTCCTGAGTATCCTCGCAGGCTGAGCCCACATCTGAGGGCCCAGGCTGGGGCCTTTCAGGTGCTGCCATGTAAACAAAGCTGTCAGAGAGGAGGAAGCCCTCCTCCCCCTCCTCCACCTCCTCCTCCTTGTCCTCCCCTAGGTTTGTGCAGCAGGGAGCTTTGGGCACAGGACTGGGGGGAATTGAGTCCTCAAGTGGAGAAGGGGGACAGTCATTGGGGTACAGTGGAGGTGCAGAAACAGCCAGGTAGACAAAACTATCTGATATCACAAAGGCTGCCGAGTCTATACTATCCAGGCCTGCACCACAAGAGCTTGATTTAGAAGGTGACTGTGGTAAAGTGGAGGCGAGGGCCGAGCCCGTGTGTGGTGGAGGACAAGAGTCTGATTTGGGGGTGCTAGCAGTCCCTTCTAGAGTGGTTAACAAATCTGGTTCTTCTCCAGACATGTCCAGTTCTGATACAACATCTTTGGGGACAGCAAAGTTCTGAGATTCCGATGAAAAGGATGTCCCCTCTGTGTGACAACTTATTGTGATGCCAGGCTCGCTAATCTCTGAATGGACCGGATTTTCTTGACACTCGAGGGACATTTGAAAGTCAACATCCTGTGTACATCCATTGTCAGTTTCTCTGTGCAGCGACTCCAGGGAGTGATCCATGAGCACTCCCTCGCTGCTGTCCAAACTTGGCTCAGATTGGTCATACACATCCCACTCTGTTCCTAACTCCTCTTCCTCTTTCAGTTCTGCTTCATTCTGCTCAGCCTCCACTTGCTCCATCTCCTCAGCGTAAGGGTTCAGAGGGCTAAAACATGGTGAGGAGGCTCTCTCTCCACATTCTTCGTCGTCACACTCTGACGAAGCCCCACTGTCTGGCTCTGTTTCAGTTTGGGCAGGTTTCCCTTGTTCACAGTCTGCTTGAGTGACATCACAGATACTGGTCCTGTCCGGTTGGGATGTGTTGACACCACTGGAGTCCGACTCTACTTGTTGACCAAGAGCCGAGTCTGTTGGATAACTTGTCTCTTCCTCAACATCTGTTTTATCCTCCTTGTGGTCAACGTCGCACTCGTCATCGATGACACCATGTTCCTTTTCACAGTCCTGTGCTCGCATCAAGTCAAAGTTTCTCATCTCCTTTTTGTGCTGAGATTGAATAACATCAGAATCTTTTGTAATGTTCTGAAAACCATCTGTCTGAGGATCTATGGAGTTAACTTCATCTAGAGGAAGAGTTCCTTCAAAATCTACCCAGACAGTTTCTTCTTCCTCTTCCATCTCTTCTTCCTCTAAACAGGGAAGTGTGTAAGGATCAGGAGGCTCGGGGTCGACACTCATTTCCACTCCCTCCTCTCCTTCTTCCTCCTGACATTGCCTCTCCAGCTCTAGGAAAAGGTCATCTGATTCAGCCTCTGAACTCGGGCAAGGTGATTCACTGGTGGCCCCGGGGCCTCCGAACCCTGAAGGTGGAGTCAAGACAGGCCAATGTGCAGAAGAGCCTGTTAAATCCCATCCCTCTGATTCCAGTATTTCCCTATCCCAGGACTGGTCAACAATCTCCCTGTTATCTAATTTAAGAACTGCTTCCCACTCCCTTTCCTCCCTCTGAGCTCTCTCCTCCTCTGCTTTATGCCTCTCTTTTTTCCATGCCTCCTCCCTCTCAATAATTTCGCTGCACTCCTCCTGATCTTCACTCTCGAGCTCCTCAAGTATTCTGCGCTCATCCTCCTCAAATTTGAGCTCAGAGGCAGTGCGGTGTCTGAGCTCACCACCCTGGGCTCCCCAGCCAAGAAGCCCCTCTTCACTTCCTTCCTGACTAACGCAGGGGGAGAGTGGTAGACCTCCATAGACTAATCCCTCCTCCTCCTCTTTTAGGAATGGAGGTGGGGGATCTAGAAGATAAAGTGATTCTTCATCTGCATTGCTATCCTCAGCTAACAAAGGAGGCAGAGGAGGGAGCATGGGGAAGTTATGTCTCAGCCCCACCTGGGATTTTTTTCCTGTTGATAGACCGCGGGGCCATGTGCGGGCTTTGGTGGGTGGGCAGAAAACTGGTTTTGGTGGGATGAGAGGGGCACTGTCGCCCTGGTCCTGGTCCAAAAGTGGTGAATCCCTTTCTGAATCTGAAGTTTTAACTGACTCAACAAGCTCCTCTGGGATCTGCCTAATTACAAGTTTAGAGGAGCTAGTCGTCCGTTTGTGTTCCTGTGCTTTTCTCCCTACCTGTCTGGATATGCTGGGGCTCTGCTCCGGTGTGTTTGATGACTGGTTATGGCTAATAATGGCAGGTAACTGTTCTTTAGAGGGAGATGGCACCATGCGAGTCTGTTTATGCTGTTTCTGCGGCACAGGATGAACCTGCTTTTGCCTGCTGAGAGGATGCTGGAGAAGAGGAGGCACAGGACTAACTGTGGGTGTCAATGAAGGGGAGGAGGAGACAGGGGGAGTGTGGGGAGCAGATGACAGGGGAGAAGGTGTATAAGGAGGCAAGGTAGGAGTTGATGAGGTGGGGGTGGATGGGGGTAGATGTGACGGAATGGGCTGTAGAGGAGAAAGAGGGATCCCTGCCCCAGATGTACGCTTCTCTGCTCCTTCAGCAGAGGAAATCTCAAATCTCTCTGCAAACTCTGGGAAACTTGGGGGCATAAAGGCTTTCCAAGAGCGCCGGTTTGGATTGTCCTTCTTATCGCCACCTTGATGCCGCCTCTTGGCCACTGCAGCCACGCCACCAGAGGCAGATGAGGACGAAGCAATAGGCAGACCTGAGCCTACAAGACCAACTGGTGGTGACATAATCTGAAGATCACCAGTTAGTTTTAAGGCATCAAAGATCACCCTCTCATCCAGTTTCTTCACTCCTCCAGCATTATCCACATTCCTGGAGACAAAAACACCACCAATATCTGCCCCAATAGTGCCATTACTGGAGAGTGTGCTCCCCTCTCCTCTCACCTCCCCACCAGAACCTAAAGTACTCCTGGAAGGTTGACAAAGTTTGGCCCCCTGGTCGATCTGTTCATTGATGCGCATTGTATCGTATATAGATCTCTGTGGGACATAGCAATCCTCAATGTATGCTTCATCCTCATCCCCTTTTCCAAGGCAACGAGGATTCTGCCTCAGGCAGTCAGGTCGGCTCAGCGGTTTCCCCATTTTTTCTTTTTTATTTTCTTCTCCTGGGCCAACCCACGACCCTGTTGTGGCTGTGGTTTAAGGTGCAGGTGTGGCAGGGCACTTAGAAAAAAATTACATATACAAAAAAGGAGTCTGTGGAAAATAAATTCCTATACTTTTAAATCTCCTCAGTCCAATAATCCACAAAATCACACAGTCCATTTGGCTGTATACAATAAATCCGTCAGGAATCACATTCTAAGACAAATGTAATTATCGTCCACAGTATCATTCCACTGCTGCGTTTGCATGTTATTGTCTATGTCACTTCAACACTTGTGCATTTCCTTGGTCTTTGTGAGATGCCGTGCGGCATCAGTGAGGGAGCGACAGAGATAGCCCTCCTCCTCCTCGGCACCATAATAATCACCAGCTCTGTTTGTTTGAAAGGCTGTTTGGAATGAGGGAGAGGTGGATGTACAGAGTGAGGAAGGCAAAGAAACAGTTATCATCTCCCTTCCATGGAAGTTCAAAGTCTAAGGTGAGGTGAATACTGTGTAGATAACATCCATTTGTCTTGCTGTCAAGAAACACAGAGCACGACTGTCCCCCCTCGTGCTCAAACACGGCAACTCTTTCCTTGACCTTTCTTCTTTGCTCCTGCCTCTTCCCTCTCTGGTGTCCTCTGTGTGGCACAACAGGAAAAGGCAGAGAGGTCTTTGATAACTGTGACAGGCTTGGTGAGCGGCAGGCAAAAAGTGTTAAAGTCTCCTTTTAAGGTGAGAAAACCCACTCTCTGTTATATAAAAGAAAGGCTGCGTGGGGTGCAATGAATAGGAGAGTGCAATACTCCATGGAATTATTTCACTGTCATCTTCCTTCATCTCTTGAAATGAAAAAAAAAATATCCGAGTTATTTCAGGCAAGCTGAGCCAAATTAAAGGGGAAAAATATAATAATATAATTATGTTTACCAAGCCACTTTATGGTCTGGGTGAGTGCCCAAGCAGTCGGTAGATTGACTTTCACTGTTCTCTGCTTCCATCACAAAGAATGTGGGCTTTGTTCCAGCAGGAGAAATCCTCATTTTCTCTAAGAAACCTTATCATCATCATAACTGTCATCAGTCGTGAAAGGCACTCCATCATCCATGGAGCAGTCCGGTATTTAAAGAAAAAGCTAAATCCAGAACAAAAGGGGGGGAAAGAGTCTGGCTTAGTGTGAAGAAATCCCTCAGTGAAGAAATCTCTCAAGTCAATGTTTCAATTCTTTGCTTTTATCTCACTTTGTTTCCTCTCTCATCCTCAGCTCCAGGGGAGAGGGAGGTGGTACAGTAGATTGAAAGCAGGCAGGATCCTGGAGGGGGTGAGGCAGGAGTGAAAGGGGGCATCTGGGGGTGGATAGAGAAACGAGGGGGAGGGGACTGGGGGTTGAATCCTGGACCAGCCAGACGAGCAGGCAGGCGAGCAGGGCAAAGCAGGGCACAGCGGAGAGTCGTGGGACTGTATCCAGAGGGCGAAGACCCAGACAGCCCTCGCAGCTCCAGCCCCAGCTTTGCTTTGCTTTGCAGGCAGCGTCTTTGCCGGCAGACAATCCCAGGACACGCTCCCTGCCCATTCGCTCTCTCTTTGCCGCCTTCTTTCTCCTGCTCCTGGCTCCGTACTGAGAATGAAACAAAGTGCCACGCAATCCCAGTTCCTCTTCTTTCTCTCTTTTCTTGGAGTAGCGTGGGCTACTGAGCGTTTGCTCTCTCTCCTCTTCTGTTCTCAGGCCCCTACACAGCTGAAATGGTTTGCAGCTGCTAAAAAAAATCCTCTCTCTTTTCCTCTAACTCTCGCTCTCTTGCTGCTCCCCCCTCATCTCTCACTCTCTCACTCACATGCCCCGTCTCTCTCTCTCTCTCTGCTCGCTCTCACTCTCTCTCTCTCCCTACCTCCCTCCCTCTCTGCTCTCTCGCTGTTTGTGTTTGAATTCAGCTCCGTTTGTTCTGTTTCCTGCACTGGTATTAAAACACAGGAAGTGCTCCAATCATGCTGGTTTCCTCTCTCCCGCAGAAAAGAAAAGAACGGAAAAAAAGACAGGAGACAGAGAGAGGCAGGGTGCTAAGAGGGGGCGTGGAGCTACACAGAAAAAGAGTTGTACAGGATGATGACGATTTTGCTCTGAAATAAAATACATCAGCTGCATTCCTGGATACAGCTGATTATCCCCAGCTGAGCAGCAAACAACATTCTGCTACCGAAGCATTTCCAAATAAATAAAGGAGGGAAATTTCAAAGTGGAATGAATTAAAACATTTCAGTTTGCTGTAATGAAAGCCAGATGGGGGGTTTACTTCAGTCTCGAGGCTGGATAATATTCAGCATATGAATGACTCTCTCTGCCACCGTTACAAGAACTGGCAAGTTCGGGACTATCGATATTTTTCCCCAGCTTTGTAGCCCACTCTTAATTCTCCGGGAGAAAACAGCCTCCCCTGCAGAGCACAATAACACAGCCCTCCAAGAGTGAAAGAAAAGGAGAGGAAAGAGGGAACGGAGTTAGGTAAAGAGGGGGTGGGACTGGTCGTAGACAGGAGAGAAAGAAGCTTATCAGTGATGAGCTGTCTGTTTTCCTGCCCAAAGCAACAGTCCAGGCTGTAGTCAGACGAGGAAGTGAGTCCAGCCTGTTGTCTTGTTGCTTTTTCACTCTGTTATTTCCTCCTTTGTTCCAAGCTTTCCCAGTTTTCCAGTAAAAGCCACTGTTCCTCAGTCCAACAGATGAAGAGCTGGTAGCAGCAAAATAGGCTGATGGTGTTAAAGAATAAATATGGAAAAGAAGTAGACACACTTTAAAGTCTGTGATATTCACAGACTCCACTTGTGCATTCCCGTCTGCGCCTTCACTGAAACTCAATCTGGCTGGGGAGTGTGTATGTGTGTGTTTGTATGTGTGTGTGTGTGTGTGTCACTAGGAGAAGGGAGAGGGGCCAAGAGGAAAAAAGGGCATTGCAAAAAAAAAAAAAACAGCACCAGGGGGTGGGTGCTGTCTGTTTCTTCAAGATGCCACACAAACTCTCTGAACCACACACAGAGTGAGAAGGGAGGATACCAGCAGACATGGCAACCCACAGGCCCTGAGCAAGGGCAGGAAACTTCAAGCCACTTTGTTTTTCTCTTATTATCCAAAGTTACAGGCTTCTCAGAGCCACTTGTGGTGTTCTTACTCCTCCTCCTCCTCGTTGTTCTCCCTCCTGCCCTCCTTTTTCAGCCTCTCTGTTTGTTTAAAGCAGTCTCACTCTGGCACAGCTTTGGCTGATCTGAACCAAAGCACGCCTTCTTTCTCATCTGTGCTTATTCCTTTGCCTTCCAACACTTAGATGAGCAGTGCTCTCTCTTTCTCTTTCCCAACTGTTGCACAGTGCAGCCCCGTGGCCTGCATGTCAAATATGCTAAATACTCCACTCTTTCTTTTTGACTGCCCACTCTCCTCTCCCTCTCCCTCCACCACCCCCCGTGTCAGTTGCACTGCAGCTGTCATTGCCGTGTCCGAGGCAAACGTCTTTATAGAAACAAAAGGGGTTTGTCACTGCTTTGCTACTCACACCCACCCACCCACACACACATGCACAAAACTCTTGCGTGACCCACGGCTAACCAATGATCCCCCCACTGCACAGATTTGAATCCAAGCATTTGCACGAGTGGGCTGGAAACCAGCAGATATAGGAGGATTAGAACCTGAGTTTATACACAGAAGATTCCTCGAGATTCAAGATTTTTATTTGCCGTTTGAACACAAACAGTTGTAAAGTTTGAGTGCCTAAAAATTGTTGTGCAGCCTTTCAGTGTCAGCAGTAAAAAACAAGCCGCAATCAGCTGAATAAATAATGAAGAATAAAGGAAACAAGAAAAATACAAAAGCTGTACAAACACACAAAATAAATATAATAAATAAATAAAATACAGAATTTATAAGGGAAATATTGCACATTTTTCAGTTGTATTTGTTCTGATCTGTTATGAAATTGCACACACGACAGATGAACTCTCTATTTTATTGTGTCTTTTTCCATCAGTCTGTCTGTGACTATTAAAGAATAAAGATGACGAGGGACATTTAATCAGATTAAACCTGATTCCTTATCTCATTTAAATGACTCTACTCGCTTCTTCCTCTGCCTCACAGAATAGCAACAGGGCCAGAATGAGCCAAGCATTATCAAATTTAAAAAAAAAATGTAAAAATTTGATGAGTCAATTCCTCTGCAGATCTACCTCCTCCATTTTGAATGTCATTCATTCCTCAGCCGTCACGGCTGCGTTAAGTGTCAGTGGAGTGACGGGAAGAAGAGGACAGAGGGGAGTGAAGGGACAAGAGGATTAGGGGGTTTTATTTACCTTTGAGGAGTGTCACCCTGCAGTGCAAGACTTTACTTTTAACCTGTTCCCACTGGTCACAAAACCAGTTTAAACCAGGGCTTAAACAAGTTTTTCACCAGTGAGAATGTCTTTGATTGTTATTCACTGCCAAGTCAACGTCAGTGTACTCAGCTTTTAATATTAGTTGGAAACGCAAGACCCAGGTAATTTCGCAAATTTCTTCTCCTTTGTCTTTTTTATTTATTGAAGTGATGCAAGTTCCTGTGTCACTGACAAGGCATTCATCTGCCAGCTGTTAGCTTGTAAATATGTCTTTAACCTATGCACTCAAATTCAAAAATAGACGTAGCCTGGTTTGCAAGGTCTTATTAAGAAGTAACAATTTAATGAACAACCTCAGGGGCAAAACTCCTTGTTGCAAGAACAACTCTGTTTG
This sequence comes from Brachirus orientalis, assembly GCA_016785285.1. Lineage (NCBI taxonomy): Eukaryota > Metazoa > Chordata > Actinopteri > Pleuronectiformes > Soleidae > Brachirus > Brachirus orientalis. The sequence continues at coordinate 2,325,540 of JAFBJR010000144.1, read as the reverse complement.
AATATACTAGAGGAAAGTGAAACTTCTCTATTTATTTATAACATCAGTAAATAACATCATTTTCCTAAGATGTGGTCTCAATCACTCGTTTAAGCTATTCAGAACAACATTATGTCATTTTCGTAATTTATCTTCCCATTTAAGGAAAATAGATGATAAAGCACAGCACATGTGAGTGGACAACAGTGTGATTGACAGCTGGCCTGTGAACCTTAGGTTTACAGACAGACATGGAACTAGTCACATCACAAATGTTGAGGCTGAAAAATAAGGGATCTATAGTTTCTAAGATTGCTTATTTTGTCATTGAGATTAATTGAAAGCTCGACTGAAAGACGGGCCAAAATAGAAAATGAAAAATAGTAACCACTGTAGCCTTTTACGTGTTTTCTTCTTCCTCTGGCCTTGTTTTTTTCTGGAGCATTTATTAAGTCACAATTAACAGGTAACAAAAATAAATAAATAAACATCACAGGACAGACCCACTGCTGCGTGTGGGAACTGTGTTAAACACCTTTTCTTATTTTCTTAGCAGGTTCATTAATCCCGTTTATACGCGCTAACCTCTGTGAAAGAGGCTTTTGTTGCACGTTGATCGCTAAATGGACTGTTGTTCACACATAATGCCGTTGTGTTGTCACCTGAGTTAAAGCTTCACGCTGCCTTTGTCTGTGTCTGGAGGCTTGGAACCACTTAGTGCGACTAAATGACACAAACACAAACACAGGTGGAGGGAGTGAAGTGATGATCACTGACTTTACTGGGTCATTTGTTTGCTCACGGGGGAAACACCTGCTGCCAGGAAAATAAACTTCTCTTTTCTTCTCTCCTTTCATTTCCCTCCCTCCAAACATGCTGGAGTAAATTTTTAATCCCCCCCCAGTTTTACAAATGACTGTCATTTAAAATGATTTTCGTTGCAATCGCCTTGTTTTTCAGCCTCTCTCTACCTCTCTGTGGTGGTAACCTGGCAGCAGGAATAAAGGAGCTGCCTTCCCTTTCTCTCTCTTTGTGAAAAACCCCTCGGGGGGAGTTTTATATTAACTAGCTTAGCATTTCACCTGCCCATGTGCATTTGTATGTACTTGTAAGTGTGTCTTTATGAGGACAGCTTCATAAAAGTGTTGTTTATGGGTTGAGACCAAGTGGCAACCAGTTATGACATCATCCACAAATCTAAAAAAGCCTCAAGATTTGCAGTTTGACCAGCACCATGAATTTTTTTTTTTTTTGCAACTGGAAGTTCACATTTGTCACTTGCAAACCACACGCCTACAATACATGCTGGGTTTTATCATCCCATGTCCTCTAAATGGGAACATCATTTACAAAATTGACCCAAACTGCATCCTACATAATGTCTACGAGTGTCCTCGCTAAAATAGCTGTACAAAAATGTGTGTGTGTGTGTGTTAAGCTTTCATTGTTCTCAACCTTTCTCAGACGAGCACAAAGAGACCTGGACCCTGCACGCACGCACGCATGCACGCGCGCACACACACGCACGCACGCATGCATGCACACACACACACCTCAAACGCTCATGCTCAGTAACTTTAATAAACAAACCTGTCAATCACCTCTACACACCACTGACTGTCATAATGGCACTTTCAGACATTACAGATTTTGAGGCTGATTTGCTGAGTGTGTGTGAGAGTGTGTGCAGGTGGGCGGCAACTTGTGTGCTGTTTAATGCTAAATTACTCTATATATACAAACAAACACAAAGTTGGTTTTATATATTAGTGAGGACACATCATAGACACAATGCATTGCCTAGCCCCTTACCCTAACCCCAAAAAACCTGGCCCCCACAATGGTTTGCACATTTTTTGGTTCTAGCAAAGATGTTAAAACAAGTACAAATACACACTGGTTTCCATGACTTCAGAGGACATGGCATTGACTTGAATTACCTTCAGACTTCACTCTAACTTTATAGTGCCCTGACTCTGACCCTAACCTTAACCCAACTCTAAACTCAGTCTAACTTTTTATACGTGTCTTCACCTTAAAATATAGTCATTTATGTTGGAGACTTGATTTTTGTCCCCATAAGGAAGACAAGTCTCCATAATGTTACTGTGTAAACAGATTTACCTTATGTTGTGGGGACCTTAACACTTTGGAGAAAGTGAAAGTTTTTATTTGGGGTAAAAAGTGATTGAACATATAAATATATAATGTGTGTGTTTTTACTTTTATTCATATGTTTCCAAAAAAGCTGTCCCTGTGGGGACATTTTGTCTGGGCCCCACAAATTTAAAGGCCTTTTTTGGGGTTAAGACCTGGTTGTAGGGTTAGGGTTAGGCACTTATTTGTGATGGTTAAGGTAAGCGGCTAGGGAATGCATTATGTCTATGTGGTGTCCTCACTAAGATATAAAAACAACTTTGTGTGTGTGTTTTGGTCTCAGCAGCCTGTAGCAGTCAGTGCTACAGATGGAGTTTTACGTCCATGTGTGTCTGATTAACTTTCCACATTATAAACACTTTGGAGGTCAATTCTTCGTGGCGCTTAACACCATTTGGGGAGTTTCAGTGTGCGGTAAAAATAGTCTACGCATCCTCTCGCTCTTTCTTCCCACTGACCTCCTCTCTCTCACTCGCTCCCACACACAAAAACAGCACCTGTGAGGTCGCCTGCTGAGAGGTCACCTCTCACTCACACACACACACCCACTAACACCTCCTCCTCCTCCTCCTCCTCCTCCTCCTCTTCTCTTCTACATGGAACCTCCTACAGAGTGAAAACACCACACACACGACTCTCCACCACCAGCCTCTTCAGTGTTTCTGTTTCCAAAAATACAGATTATAGTAGATTATATGTGATGCAGTAAATTTACCAAAAATTATAATAAACTTCAAGGTCAACCGCACTGCCTCTTGAGAAAACGTACATTTTATTATTCATCATAAAAAGTATTTTTTTTATCAGATTTCTATGGGTTTTTTTTCATTTCACCAATGTTGTTAAGCATTTTGTTATGGGATTTTTTAAAATTTAAAATTTTATTGCTTAATTATGATAATGAAAATGAATAATTATGTGTTTCTCCTCCTTTATTACTCACAAAATCTAAATCATTGAATTTCTTTTTTTCAGCTGAGGCTGTAATTTGAATAAAAAAATATAAGTAACTGTGTTAAACTTTGTTATTTGTCTTTTTCCAAACTATTTCATACTCAAAAAAGTGTTTCATCTTGGGTCCGTCTCATCACCAATCCTCACTTTCACCCACATCATTTTTTTTCTTTTTATTATACTTGAGAGCAATGATATGAGTTTCCATCTTTCATAACTGTTTGTCCAAAATTTCAGGTCAGAGCAGTTATTTTGGAATCAGCTGAACTGAGAAAAGCCAGAGTGAGAAAGCAGGGCCGAGCCAGGACATGCCTGTCTAATTCACAACAGCAGAAGAAATACAGGACCTGAGAGTGGAGGGGCTCCCACACACACACATGCACAGAAACATATTTAGATCATACACATAACCATCATTCACTTTCTTAATCAGCCACACATTTGCATACACGGGTCAGAGATATGAAAATGTGTTTATACAGTGTTTGCATGTGTTTGCATGTGTGTGTGTGAGTGGATTAGAGAGTAAAGTTTGTTTGGACAAATCAAATTATATGATTAGAGAAATTATGTCAGCAAGATCCAATCAGGACTTTATAGAGCGAGACAGAGAGAAATAAGAGTCATGCCCTCAGACACACATAAAAAACTCACAAATACACACACACACACACGCAGACAGACAAAGATGGATGGGCAGACAAGGACACGCAGACAGACACTAGTCCAGGAAAGTCCAGTGTGACCGTAAACTTCGCTGGTGTCCAGGTGACGAACTGTTTGACTTGGATTAGCTGCAGAGTCATGGGAGGGTTACCGGGTTCTGACACACTGAACTCTCCCGACTGCACACACACACACACACACGCACACACACAAGGTGTAAACACACACATTTTCACATCTTTGACCCGCGTATACAAAAAGACATGAGGAACTATTTGACCTGAAAGGACACAAACCTAGGGTTTTTCAGCACAGACTTCTTTCTTTCCTATCCCCAAGTTAGGATTCCATAAGTCAGTCGTACTTAACGTACTGCTAAAGTTTTATCCGTAGTTGTTCTTATGAATGGCTAGCCCAGGATACGTTCTTTCCGTATTTTTGTCCAACTTCTCTCTGGAACACAGTAAACACGGAGGTGTCGTCGCTCCCAGTTGTCGAGATCCGACGTAAACGTAATGTGGCATAATCCTTTATATGTGCTGATGCACTTGGGAAACTTAACACTTCAGTTTGTTTTGCAGTTTCCCCATTACATGTCAGTTTTTACACACTGTACCTTTAAAATCTCAAACATTTTGTCGTTAAATCACGTGGTGTTAATTATTTAAACACAGCCTACAGCAGGAGCCAGTTTCTTTGGTAGTGTTTAATGATGTGCCATCATATTAGTTTGGGTATTTTATTTATTAAGCATGCTATAAAAATGTTTCAGTGTTGTAGCTGAAGGAAAGAATAATTTGGTGATTAGACAGTGATGGTTATGAGGAGCTAAACCAGCAATAAAAATAAAATAAACATTGAAATCTGTCAGTTTTACAGTTCAACACAAGTAAAGTTGTTTTTCCTTAAAAATCTGTTTTTCCTCCTTTGTCCTCACTTTATCTGATTGATGTCATACTGTGGGGTGTCATAGTGAAAATTTGATACCATTAAAAATAAATAAATATGTAAATATGATTTAAAACTCACATTTATACTGCCTGTATTAGCACACTGTATTTTATCATAACATATCATATAGCATAATTGTACATCTATTATATTCTTTCAAGGTTATTCCTTGTATATTTTGCCAACACCTTGTTTCTGTTCTTATTTCTATTATATTTACATTTTAACTTTCCCTATTCATGGTTCATACACCTTTTTCAAGGCCATAATAAAATCCTTTTCATGCATTTTTAAGGTTATTTGTAAACGCATTTTCAACACCTTACAGCTGTGGTAAATTAATATGAATATATACATACTCAAAAAAGTTATTTAAATGTTTTTATCACATTACAAGAGATGAAATTTTGCTACAAAGAACCAAAATTGTTTTATAATAGTCATTGACTGTCACACGTAAGCAAAGTCCTGGCCCAGTTTTTAGTATTTATTTATTTCTCCATCTAATAGGCAATCTGTTCAGCCAATTAGCTTGAGTATTTCAAGCACTTTTTAAGCATTTCGTCCAAAATATAAACACTTCTCAAACCTTGAAAACACAACTTTCAAGGATTTTGAAATCCTTGAAATTTGTACAAACCCTGCCTATTGGGGAAATCAATAATAGTACATCATTTGGCTGTTTGTGTAGCTTGTTTGTTTATTTATCTGTCTCATTATTGTTGCTGTTCACATTATTCTCATTTTACTATGCTTCACCTTGTGTATTAATTTTGCATAATTTCCCAAAGGGAACTCCCAAGTTCTATCTATCTATCTATCTATCTATCTATCTATCTATCTATCTATCTATCTATCTATCAAAAGTGGAAACACGGAGCACTTTTTATTTGTAAGCCTCACCACAGAAGAGAAGTTTTTCATTAGTCCACCATGTTTATTAGACTATTAATTGTGTTTGAGACATGAGTCATCGATCACACTCGTTGACACGGGGTTATATTGTATTGCTTTTGGTTCGTGGGCCACTAGAACATGCCGACACTAACCGGTCAGTGTGATAAATGGAAGGAAAAAGCACGTAAAGAATACTGACGAGTTTTTTTGATTCATGAAATGAGTGACAGACTTTTCCCTCACTTAGACTCTTTAAGAAGTAAATGTGCAGTTTTACTCAGACGTTTTGGACGACAGTGCTGATTTAATATTTCCAGACATGAACAGAAATGTTGCCGTGGAACGCCCTGACTCAGCCACAGTAAAAAAAAAATATATACGAGCACGCAAGAGCACATGCAATAAATTTCATGGCTTTGTTTTTAACACATGGGGTTTTTACAAGCGTCAGAGCAGCGTAAGTAACGGACAGACAGCGAGGTCAAACATCCCCGCGTTCCGAGGAACTAACAGCTAATTACTAACACCCACTCTTCCAACGTGTACGCGGCACTGTAGGTGAAAATTAGGACACATCCTCGGTTCACAGCAGTGAGCTGGTGTCCCAGTTTGGCTCCAGTTCTACACCCATCATTAAATAGTTGCTGACACAGTCAGTGTTGGGAAGGACAGTGAGTCACGGGATTACGGACACTCGGAGGAGGAGAGACTGCAGCACGCTGGGGTGGAGAGAGGAGGATGAAATAAGAGAGGAGAATGAGAGGAATGTTGGGAAGGAGAGGCTACATCCATATGCACTGCAGTGCTTTTATTAAAAAAAAACAACAACAACTGTGTTTTCAGATACAAAAATTATCCACACTAACACACTTTAAAAACATAAATTCTGAAAAATGTTGCGATTTTATTTGGATTTTTGAATATATATATATACTGTATATACATATACAGTATATATATAAAATTTGAAGCTTCTTTTTAATATTCACTGTGTTATATCGGAAACTAGCTGCTAATCTAGAATGTCTAGATTAATGTTGCGATTTTATTTGGATTTTTGAATATATATATATATATATATATATATATATATATATACATACATATACAGTATGTATATACAAT